>WNWU01000016.1:28845556-28960868 GCA_012654045.1 Ptyas mucosa | reverse complement strand
ACCTATTATTACTCATTTTAACCAATTTATACTTAACAATTTATTAAATCTAAACAATTTAGCATATTTTATATCTTCTTTCCTGAAAACCTCATTATAAATCCATAAATTTAAAACAGAACATTATATAAACCCTTCTTCTATCCTCCCATTATAAACCATTAAGGTCCAATTATAATTAAAACACTTTTAAAAAAGACATTTTCTAATTGAAAAACAATACTTAATATAAAAACATTATTTAATAATTATATCTATCATTTAGTCCTTCTTCGTACGATATCAAACCAGTTCTTAATCTTCTTGATTGTTCCCATCTTCAAACAGTATTTATAATATCTTCAGTTGCCTTCTGCCCCCCTGCATAAAAAATACTTCTTTATATAAAAAACCCCCCCGACTGACTTTATATTTGTATTCCACTTGGTATCCGCCAAATCCAATCACGATAGAATCCCACCACAATGGTATTATATAGAAAAAGAAGAAAAAAAGTCAAATCATTTGATACCATTACATAATTTACTCTGAAGTCCTTCGACTAGATTGTTGAGTTCATCATCGTATTAGGGTAACCACCAGATCCCTGCAATTGCCCTAGGCCTGTAGTCCTCTTGCCCTATGGCTATTACCCTCAAACAAAAAAACCTCAAATTCGCTATCATATTCAGTAAGACTTCTGCGGCTACAATTAAATCCATCTTTGTTACAGTCTTTAATAAAAGGTTCCAATTCACTCAGGCCAAGGCTTACTTCACAACCAAAAACACCAGCATTGCAGTGATCTGTTTATTCTTCTCAGAATATTCCAAAATGTCTATAATTTGCCTTTCATCATCCTTCCTCGATTAAATAGCTGGCATAAACTGTTGGATGTTTTCTTCCAAAGTTCAAAATCTATATACACTTAAACAAAACATTTTATGAACTTATTCTCCTCATTTCCAGTCTTTTTTCCTAGCTTTTTTACGGACCTTTTTCTTCACTCTAATTTCTCCACCTTTTTTACTCTAATACACTCTTGAGTTTTCTGAGATTGATGTATACAACATAGCTTTCGCAAAACTATATCTTCCAGTGAGAACAGCTCTTTAATTGCAATTAGGACTTTGTAGAAAAAATATAAAATTCCGTTTCATGTCTCCATAATCCCAACAGCTCCCAAAAATTCTTCCTTCTCATTCTGCAATTCCTCCATTTTATTTTCCAAATTCACTGTAGGCTGTTCTCTTTCTTCTCCCAACTCTTCATTCAACACCTCACTGTTAAGTAAAAATACAGTATCTTCATTTGTTTCATTATTTCCAACTTGAAAAAAAGTATCAAGCCTTTCCAATATAGCAGAGGGAATTGAACACACAAGGAATTTGTCTTGGTGCATATGCTCTCAGTGTACATAAAAGAAAAGATACATTCATCAAGAATCATAAGGTACAACACTTAATGATAGTCGTAGGGTACAAATGATACAAGCAACAAAATTACAGTCATAAGTGGAAGGAGATGGGTGGTGTGAATGATGAGAAGATTAATAGTAGTGCAGACTTAGTAAATAGTTTGACAGTGTTGAGGGAATTATTTGTTTAGCAAAGTGATGGCATTTGGAAAAAAAACTGTTCTTGTGTCTAGTTGTTCTGGTGTGCAGTGCTCTATAGTGTCATTTTGAGGGTAGGAGTTGAAACAGTTTATGTCCAGGGTGTGAGGGGTCTGTAAATATTTTCACAGCCCTCTTTTTGACTCGTGCAGTATACAGATCCTCAATGGAAGGCAGGTTGGTAGCAATTGTTTTTTCTGCAGTTTTAATTATCCTCTGAAGTTGGTGTCTGTCTTGTTGGGTTGCAGAGCCAAACCAGACAGTTATAGAGGTGCAGATGACAGACTCAATAATTCCTCTGTAGAACTGTATCAGCAGCTCCTTGGGCAGTTTGAGCTTTCTGAGTTGGTGCAGAAAGAACATTCTTTGTTTTGCTTTTTTGATGACGTTTTTAATGTTAGCTGTCCATTTTAGATCTTGCGATATGGTAGAACCTAGAAATTTGAAGGTCTCTACTGTTGATACTGTGTTGTCTAGTATTGTGAGAGGTGGAAGTATGGAAGGGTTTCTCATCATATATCATATTCTGGGGGAGTCAAAGCAATTCATTTCTCTATTCATTTCCCTTAGGTCTAACCAACCTCACTTATTCGTATAATATAGATTTCTCCTTATTAACCTTTTCACTTTAATTTAATTTATAATTTTCTTTTTTCTAGCCAAATATATACTTTTTCCCAGGATAAACATGTTTGCGTCTGGTCTTTGTCTTTTAACTTTTTAATCAGCTGATACGATATTACATTGAATGTATATCGAGTGAGGTACTATTAGTACCTATTACATGTGTATCATTTGTAATGTCTGTGTGTTTTATATGTTTTTCTTTATATTATTTTATGTGTGATTTTAATGGAAAATGTAAATAAAGACTATTTTAAAAAAATGGAAGGGTTTCTCCTAAAATCTACCACCATTTCTACAGTTTTGAGTGTGTTCAGTTCCAAATTGTTCCAGTCCCACCACAAGGCTAGTTGTTCAACCTCCTGTCCGTATGCGGATTCATCATTGTCTCGAATGAGACCAATCACTGTTGTGTCATCTGCGAACTTCAGTAGTTTAACAGATGGATCGTTAGAGATGCAGTCATTGGTATACAGAGAGAAGAGAAATGGGGTGAGCAACAGCCTTGGGGGGGGGGTCCCTGTGCTAATTGTATAGGTATCTGATGCGATTCTGCTTAGCTTCACCTGCTGCTTCCTGTTTGTTAGGAAGCTTATGATCCACTTGCAAGTGTGTTCAGGTACCTGTAGCTGGTTTAGCTTAGTTAGAAATGGTATTGAGTGCTGAACTAAAGTCTACAAAGAGGACCCTTGCATAGGTCTTTGGAGATTCAAGATATTGTAGGATGTAGTGCAGAGCCATATTAACAGCATCATCTGTCGATCTATTTGCTCGGTGTGCAAATTGCAAGGGGTCTAACAGCAGATCTGTGATGGTTTTCAAGTGGGACAGCACTAGCCTTTCAAAGGTTTTCATGACTACAGATGTTAGAGCAATTGGTCTGTAGTCGTTCAGTTCCTTGATGGTGGGCTTCTTTGGCACTGGGATGATAGTAGAGCATTTGAAGCAAGAAAGAATATAGCACATCTCTAGTGATTTATTGAAGATATTGGTGAAGATGGGGGCCAATTGGTCAGCACAGACTTTTAAGCAAGAAGGAGTTATTTTGTCTGGGCCTGGAGCTTTTCCTGGTTTTTGTCTGTGAAATAGGTCTTGCACTTCCTTTTCTGTGATCACTAGGGGTTGTGAACCCAATGGGGTGGGGTCAATTGTAGGAGGCTTGGCTGTTTTTGGTGTGTCTGAGATGGGGGTTGTGGAGATAGGTGGCTGTAGTTCCTTTCAAACTGATAGAGAGGTAGAGATGATAGACAGAAGTAGAGATGATAGATGATAGATAGAGATAGAGGCAGAGATAGATAGATAGTTGAAAAAGTGATGTAACATGTTAAAAGATAATTTTTAAAATCATCATAGCTTACTACAGATTGAAATCCTTCTGAGAATCATTTTCCCAATATATTAATAATTTTAATAGAGATGCTAGGGGATACAAAACTTTCCTTATTTGGTATTTAAAAGTTAGAAAACTTTCAATGTTTCAATACGTTTCCAGTAAGCTCATCTCAAAACTCGAGTTTTGAAAGTTTTCTTTATATTCATGTCCTAACTTCTCTTCAGAATCATTTGGAAGGCTTGATCGGGAATAAAAATTGCCTCATTATTGCTTCCCATCACATTACACTAAGTGGGTTTTTTACAAATCACTTGAAGTTTATCTGCTTTCAAATGTCATCATTCCAAGTTTTCTTTTGCCTGAATGATTATTAGGAAATAAAAGTGTTTTTGAATAGAGCTCCCCCCACCCCACAAATCATGAAAATGAAACATACACATGGGTATAATAAAGCAGTTCACAACAGAGAGCATGTAAAGAAGATAGTGCTAGGTGAACAATATACTGTCAACCAAAATAAAAATAGCAAGAGTGATTTACAAAGCATGTGTGCACATGCATTTATTCTCCATTGTTTGAGAAACTATAATATTAGAAGTAATATAATTGATTTGTTTTGTTTTTAATGTGCAAAAGTTAGTACTATGAATTTATGTGGGAAATATTATTAAGTAAAATTACCCTCTGAGGCAGTATAGAATTAAAACTGTTAAACCAATAGTCTTACAAACCAATTTACAAATCTGAACCTTTTCCCCCTAAACAATCAAAGAGCTATTCAATGTGATCTTCATGGAATTATATATTGCATTCACTCATGGTACTAAAGCATAATACAATTTGATGGGTCTTGGCATGATACATAAATCCATTCACTGTGTTTTACAAACTATTACTAATTACTTGAGAACCCGTTTGATGTAATAGATAAGACATCAGGCTAGAAAGCAGGAGACTTAAGAACAAAGAAGCTGGGAAACCCTGAGCCAGTCATTCTATCTTAGCCTTAGGAAGTAGTCAGTGGGAAACTTCTCCTAAAAAATCTTGCCAAGAAATTTGGACAAGTGACTTGTCACCATCCATCAAGACTGACTGGAAAGCAAGTAAGGAATTAATAACTTATACATGACCCAAGTCATTTTAAAAAAATGATTAAAACTGTGACATGGTGTTTACTGATCATACCATACAGTAATTTTCATTGTTATTGTTTATGTGGATATTTTAATGTTTTATACAATTGTGGATATTTATAAGTTATTATTTATAACTTTCTAGCTTTGTAGGTTGCCTGAATCATTTAAAACTGGTGGTATAGAAATTTAATAAATAAATAACACCCTTAGTTATGCTTAGTATTTGCATTGTATTCCCTAAGCAAACTTTTTCCTTTATATTAATTAAATCATTATTAAGTAACCCTTATTGTTATCTTTTGAATATATGTCACATAACTTTGATCAAACTCACTTGATCCACTATTAAGAAGCCAAAGTCTGGGGACTTTGTTTAAATCTGATTTACTATACCCATTAGAGTTCAGCATGAATAGCAGTGTCTCTGTTAAATTGCTCCTAACATATACTTTCTAGAGATGGAAATATGCCTTAGTTCAGCGGTCCCCAACCTTTGCAGCTTGGCTGAGGGAGAGAGGAACCAGGCCATGTGAGCAATGGGCACACACTCGACTCACATGAGTGGTGTGCTGGGGCACATGTGCAAGTGCATGCAGCTCAACCTATGCAAGTTGAGCTGTGCACACATGTGTGTGCACACTGACTCGCTACTTATGGGAGTCAAGAGACATGTGTATGCGTGCACACGAATTGCTCACGCAGCCCGCTTGCAAATAGGCCATGGCATGGTAGTGGGCTGCAGCACAGAGGTTGGGTGCCCTGGCCTTAGCAGATAGTTTGAATCTTTTAAGAGGCTACAAAAAAAATATTACTGTGAGTTAGGAAACTTTCTTTGTATCATAGAACAAATTTTGCTTAAGCACTTTCAAGACTTTATTTAATTTAGATCTAAACCATATGCAAATATATAATTATTGTGCTCTGTGTTTTCCCGAAAATATGACCTACTCAGAAAGTAAGTCCTAGCTTGATTTTCACATGTGCGCCAAATATAAATCCTACCCCCCAAACTAATCACTAATTAAGACCCTGCCCACTCCAGGGTGCACAGGTAAAAATTAAGCTACAGTGGAGATGGGATGGAGCCTCACACACCTTGGCCCATTTGTTTTGCTATAGCCGGCAAGGCTTTCCTGAAGGCCTCTGTAGCCAATTACAGTTATCAGTTACAGAGGCCTTCAGGAAAGCCATGCTGGCCTTACTGGATGAAGAAGTTCCTGAAGGTCTCTGATAGTGAAAAAGAGGCCAGAGGTGAAGCACGCAAGTGAAGTGAGTCAGTGGATGAGATCCCCCCCCAAAAATAAGACCTGGTGCCTTTTTGGTGGCAAAAAAATATATATAAGATAGGGTCTTATTTATGGGGAAACATGATTTATATGGAATATTTTGAAAAGATTTTTTTGTAGTGAAATTAATCACACCAATATTTTGAATGTGAATGTTTTATTTGTCCAGGTTTTTTACTTTCACTGGAGAGGAAAGAAACATTTAGGTGAGCTCATCATGGAAGAAGAGGAATACTTTAGCTCTTTGTCCTAGGATGAACTGAGAGTTGGAGAATAGGAATGTGCAATTTAGAGTAGGAACTTATTTGACTTATTACACAAGAATGAACTGTTATCATTTATCATGAGATTGAAGGGTTAGCAACCTCTCAGAGGGGGGTTAGGTTGCTCTATCTTGGTGAGTTTAAGGCAAGGTAAGCCAATAACTAAATCACAAATCACACATTTCTTTTGTAGATTATTTGTTCTATAGAGGCTAGCATATTGACATTGAGAATGGTAATCATGATTGAAATTACTCAGCGAACTACAGGAATCCTTGTTCAGGACTTTCTACTGCAGTATGAGGGAATAATGTGCTGTAATCTAGGCTTCCTGAGTCATTAAAACACATGAGTAGTCCCAAAAACCTCTTTCATTGCAATAGCTGTGAATTACGTTCATTCATAGCTGAATCCCAATTAGTTGCAAAAAGTCCTTCGGGAGAAGTCCTTTGGAATAATCACCAACCTTTATCTCCCTTGACACCCTGCCAAAGACCTACTTGGCAAAGCCACATGGAATCCAGAATCAAACAGAGATGCTGACTGGGAACAGAATTAACAATGCTGCTTTCCTGCAAAGGCCCATATGTCTTTGCTCCTCTTTTAAGCCTTATGGGAGGGGCCAATCATCTCCAGGCCTTACTCCCAAGTCGGCCCTTTAGTTTTAACTGTTCTTGCCTTCTGGCAGCTCTGCACATGTACGCACTAGGAACAGGCTCCTCCCGTTCCGCTGACTCTCTGATGTCCGATTCTGGAGGCTCCAGAGTCTGCGCATAACTCCCAGATGGCCCTGGCCCCATCTCTGCCTCCGATGCAGAACCTTCCCCAGACTCCAGGACTGGCCCATGTTCCTCCCCAGACGCCTCACTGTCCAACTCCGCTGCCAGCTCCGCAGGCTGCTGGCGGACCACAACATAATGCATTCAGTTTGTTTGTTTGTTTGTGTGTGTGTGTGCATGCGTGCATGTATTGATATTTCCCACCCACCCTGTTTTCCATCAGCTGATTTAAATCAGTGGATAATAGCATTCATTTGTTCAGGAAGCCCAAAAGGAAAGTGATGAAAAGAGGAAAAGAAATAAGATCAAATGACATTTGTCTAGTCAAATTAACTGTCCCTCCTTTCTCTTCTTTTTTCTTTCTGTTTGATAAGAACACTTGGGACCTTGATAGGTTGCTAAAAAAAATCACACAAAGTAGTATTTCCAGAACCCTTTCTTATTAATTTACAACATATGTGGTCCATTCACTCCTATTTCTGTTTTCCTTTTATAAGTCAATAAATAAATAAGCTTTATGAAACATGCAAACTTGTGGTTAGGATTTATTATACTACAATTTAATATCTCTTTTGCTAGAAAGGTATTGTGTGCCCGTATTATAATTCATAAACTTGGCAAGGGCTTTTTCAGTGCCATATTTTATTTTTACTAATAGCTCCATTCAAGTATCATAGTTGCATTATTTTTTTCCTCTCAAAATCTTGGAAATTCCTACTCCCCTTGCTCTTCCTGCCTACAGCTATTATATTTGATGCAGCACTTGGTAAAGGCTAGCTTGTATTTATCTGAATATTTCTCCACTAAAGGAAATATGTTTCCAACTTCTCAAGTTGATACATTCATTTTCCCCTAATGTAAATCAGACCTATTTGCATAGAATTATTCACTGGACTATGTAGAATATTTTTTAGAAAAAATATTCCATTGGACAAATAATCAAAGGAAGCCTTAGGGTCTCAACAACTAAGTTAAATTGAGAATGATTTTGTGCTAATATTTTCTGTATTCCTTGGCTAAATTTTAGGGGATATCCTTAATTGAATTTGCATAGTGTGAAATTGACTGTAAGCACCGAATGCCTTGTTACACTTAGAAGGAAAATTTAAGTACAATATCAAGAATGTTGAAGAGAAAAGTTTATTTTACACATCTTGTTAGAAAAAGTACATGAATAAATTAATACATGGAAAACATCTTTCTAATTCTGCAGTAAAGTGGCTTTTTTACACAAGGTTAAATGAATGCTAATGACTGAGCTAGCAAATGTAGAATACTTAGCAGTAGAGGCTTTAATAAATATAATGGAAAGCTATTTCCTGGTATAAATACAACTGCAAATGGCTTGGACATTAGTCTATTTCGATGTGTGATGAAGTTTTTTTTTTATTATAATGCATATTAACCATGCATCCATACATAAAGATTAAAATGATAATCACATTACTGTAAGGATGAGCTAAGGAATCAAGTGAGAAATGACAGTAAGGACTTTACTATATGAACTACTCAGTGTGACTGTTAAGTGGGAAATGCCTAGACCATCCTGGCAGGGAAAGGGTTAAGACACCTACCCCTCATGCTTCCCACCATGACCCTTCCCTTGACCCCTCCTTACCTTGACCCCGCCTCCAGGGTATATAAGGTCATGCCCAAGGTGTACATGCGTTATTCCAGATGTTTTCCTGTAAGAGAAGATACATGCTTTAATAAACATTCTGAAAAGGAAACCTCGTGTTGGGATTCTTTGGGACCGATCCTTGGAAACATTCAACAGTGACTTCTTGAACTTTACCAAGTTGAATAGGAAATCAGAACATTAATATTTCAAACACAAAAATATCCCAAACAAAAGGTAAAAATGATTTAACAGAAGACTCACCATGTGAAAGCTTCTTTTTTTTTATTATAAAAGTTTTTATTAGTTAAAAATAAACAATATTATCGCTTACAATATGTAGAATTTTCATTATCCTTTTACAAAGATAATATATAATTACTTTTTTTCACATACAGCAGATCTTCCCTTATTAAAATTACAAATTTAGCAACCGGATTTATATAAAAATATCAGTTCAATATCCAGAGTAATATTAAAGTTTACAAAAATAAGAGATATCATAAAAGGCACAAAATAATATATTCCTCTCACTTCATCATTTCTTGGTTCTAGATCTCAAGGTTCTGGCCTTAGCACCCCCTTCCTCCTGGACCGCCACGGCCTTGCCCGCTCCTGCTCCTTGATCATCTAGTACCTCCCCTTCCTCGGTTCCTGTATCTTCACCCTCTAGGAGGGTCTTATGTTGCTCCAGATAGGCCTGAGCCTCCATCACACTATTAATTTTCTTCCTACTGCCCTCCCAGAAAATCATCAAACCTTCCGGCATCAACCACCTGAAGCCTATTCCCTTAAGGTACAATTTACTTGATAAAAAATAATAATTTCTTCTTGATTCTCGTACCTGTCTAGGGATCTGCTTCAAAATGGTGACCTCCTTGCCCCTGTATATCAGCGCCCCCGATCTTTGAGTTCTCAGTATTTCATCTCTCGTTTCCCTTCTCACAAATTTAATGTGGACCTCTCTTGGGACACTATGTAAAATTGCATATTGTGAATTTACTCTATAAACTAGATCCATGTCCCATCTCATAAAATCCAAACCTCTTTCAATAAATTCGCCCAACAATTTAACCATCACTTCTCGCAGATCTTCCTGGTCCACTTCTTCCACATTTTGAAACCTGAGAAAATAAGACATTCTATCCAGCTGCGAAGTTAAAATTACATTTCCTCTCATTTCTTCCCTCTTCTGGATTGCCCGCACCTCCCCCTCCAAACCTCCCACCTTTTTCTTGTTGTCCTCAACCACCTGTTGAACAGCACTTAAATCTTTTTTCATAACTACCATTTCAGATTTTATTTCCAATTGCCCTTTTTGCAAGATATCAAGTTTATCAAGTTTCTCATCCAATTTTGCCAATTTCTGCAAAATGTTTTCAATGTCAGCTGCGGCTGGTCTTTGTCCTTTAGCCATCTTACAGTAATAAAGAATGAGAGGTCCTCAGGTAGGCACAAGCATCCAGAAAGAGAAGGTTCTCTTAAAAATCAGCTCTATTTCCTCACGATCCGCCAGAGGGCGCTCACAGGAGCAACGAGTCCGGCTTGTAGAGTAGGTCAAACAGGAAACCAGAGGTGGGTAATGTCATCAATTATATACAAAGAAGCAGGAAATCAAGCTCCAGCCATGTTTCTCCAGAAGGACAGAGGGCTCCAGCCTCCCTTCCCAGATTCTGCCTCCACCATTCTCCACAAAAAATCAGTAAAGTAAGAGGTCTCCTTATTTTTTCTCGCTCTTTCTTCTCAACTACGGCGCCCTTCCCAGCTACAAGGGGGGGAGAAACTTCAACCCCCCCTCTCACCCGCAGGACGCCTCGTTGCTTCGCCAGTCAAAGTCTCTCCTTTTCTAGTTATTCTCCGGCCTGCATCTCTTCCTCTTCCGATCGCCTCTTTACCTGCTGCCTTAATTTCGATATACACCGGGTCCTACAGGCACATAGGCATGTAACGGCCTTGGAATGGCCGCTGCGTGCTGCCCACACTCGCTGGAGCCTCGGGCGCGCCAGCATTGGCCGCCCAGCCCCTGGAATTGAGGCAGGGGACCCCTGGCGAGCCGCCCTTAACGGCGGATACCCCCAAACTAGGGCACCCGGCCCCGAGGGGCCTCCAAGCAGGGGGGGGGATTCAGACGCTGGGGCAAAGAACCCAAACAACGTCTGCTGCCATCTGGAGCCGGAAGTCGTCCCCCATGTGAAAGCTTCTTAAAGCCTTGGATAGTACAGTGGTCTAAAGCACTCTGTTATTAACATCAGCTGCCTGCAATTATTGCAGGTTCGAATCTCACCAAGGCTCAAGGTTGACTCAGCCTTCCATCCTTTCTAAGGTAGGTAAATTGAGGACCCAGTTTGTGGGGGCAATAAGCTGACTTTGTATAAATATACAAAAGAATGAAGGCTATTGCTTAGCGCATTGTAAGCCGCCCTGAGTCTCCGGAGAAGGGCGGCATATAAATCAAATTAAAAAAAAATAAACCATAGTCATTATTATTTTAAAAGAAAAAGTAGTAGTAATATTCATGTGGTGGCTAAAAAAGAACAATAGACTTCTGGTTGATTGGCAGGACACAAGCTTTTAATGTAAAAATAATAAAATAAAAGTTGAAACAATAGCTCCACATGAGCTGCCTCAATATATGGAGCCATTGTTACCTTCTGGAAGGTGGTTTTGGGGTGAATAAAAGAAATTTCTGTTTCTAGAGCACATAGGTTGAACTTTGAGAAAGTAGACAGATGCATTTACCATAGATGCCTTTTGCATGCATTTTAAATATAGTATGATGTCATAGATAACTCCACATTTCTCATGTGAGAAAGGGAAAACACTAATTTTTGCCACCTGTTAATCTTTTCACTGGGCTTTCAGTATTACTATAAATATCATTAAATTTCTGCTAACAATTCTCTCTATATAAATTTAATGGTATCTTTTCTAATTGTAACTTGGTATAATAAGCTCATACTCAGCCAGAATTTTCTATAATATAACATACAACAAAATGGAAAGTTTTGGACTGATTTCATCCTCTCTCTATTCCATATGGTTTGAAAACTTCCAGTTCAGTCAGTTTCATCCAGGATCAATGGTGACTCTAACTAGATGTCCTCAAAATAACAAAGACAACGTTGCAATAGAGATTGGCAGCCAGATGGCAAATTCTGGCTGGTGAAGTCTATGTGGAAAAAGAGATCACCTGCTTGCACTCCAGACAACTGTTCCTCATGAGTAGACTGCAGGAACGTAGTTATTTTACAGTTGACATGTGTATTGAGAGGCTGCGAGTCAGGATTTCAATCAACTCATAGCTATAATGGACAAAAGGCTTTCATGAGCCTAATTTCTTAACTACTTTTGGGTGTAATTAATTTTGAGCTAAAGAGAGATTTTTCTGAATGGCAGGGTAAGAAAACTAAATTTGGTGAGTTATTATTTTTTCTGAATGACAAAGACTTTAATAAAATTTTGGAGAAACACTTTTAGCACTTTAATAACGTTTTGGAAAAAAATGAAAATGAAGTTGATATAAACTAAGGGCACAGTTATTTTGAAAAAATATTTTTGGTGAAAATGCTTTTGAACAAATTCCAGTTAAATTAGATAAACAAATCAGATATTTATTTCAAAAACATTTATTTTTACTATTAAAGAGTGTAGACAATTGGTGAATTTTACAAAACAAAAAATAAAGGTAATATTAGTCATACTATGATGCTGTTTGTAACTATGGTGATATGGATCGTGATGCTATTGTACTGGCAGGGTACCACTTGAGATGAAAGTATGAAGGGCACAGGAAGACAAAAGAGAAAAAAGGGAAATCTAGCCTTTTCTTTTTCAGTTGTTTGATACACTTTTACTTTTAGACTATAACATTATAATGACAACCACCAGCAAGTATTAAGGGAAGATGAGGATCATTAGAGCAACCTGCACATAGTGGAATTACATCTGATTTGCCTCAGAAAATGTTTGAGCAATTGGGCAGTAAGTTAGCTCAATCACTTAATACCAAATTGACAGCTTTTTTTTTAAAGAAAGGATGAAAAACTTGAAAAGATAAAAGAGAGAATGAAAAAAAAGTTAAAAAGACGGAAAGCTCTGAAATAGAAGATGTAATGTTTGTCTAATCTCTGTCTGGAAATATAAAATAAATTAATGACTAAGTGGAAATTTGAGAGTAAGATGTTACAGAGAGAGAGATGGAAGAGATCTTCAGAATAACACATTTGAAAAGTTGCAAGGTATGTTTAGCTTCAACTCTTAGCTTCAAAAAATAATTGCAAATTAAAGAACTTGAATTATAATTTGAAATAAGCAGCAAAATGCTAAATAAAAAATTCTGCTTGTGGGCAGCAGAATTATTTTGACTATAACAAATATAATCAAATTTATGACTTTAGAAACTGGACAGTAGAAGAGACTAAAGATTCTAAGGTAAAAAAAAAGGCAGCTTTTGGTGTCAGTTAGCCTACAAAATGATACAAAATGTGAAATGGAAATACTAAAGTACATCATTGTAGAATGGATCCAGAAATTAGTAACTACAATATCAACAGTGTCAAATTTTGCCTGACAAGATAGAGAAAGTGGAACTATACTTAATGGGCCAAGAGAATGATTTGGAAAATGACACTTTATTGGATATTGGATATGGCTGAAGTTTTAAAAATTAAACAATCTGGAAGGTGTTTTCTTATTGGTTCTACAAAAGAGGCTTGTTAAACCTTGAAGAAGTCTATGAAGTGGGATAAAAAATTGAAGAGAAATCAAATCTTATGACCATAAGAATAAACTAAAGATTAAGACTGTTAGAAATAGGAGGAAGGAGTATAAAGTTGATTTATTTGATCAAGGTTAAAGTAAGATTTTTTTCCAAATTCTGGCAACCCTTTATGGACTTGCTAGCATTGAAAAGCTGATGCTTTATGGATTTGCTTATAGATAAAGGATGGGACATGGGAAGAAGAAATATCTGTCATAACTTTATAGGGGTGAACGGTCACTAAATTTCTATACACTTGAAATGATGGTTGGAAGTAATTTCTTTATATATTCTTTTTCTTTATCATATTCTTTTTTCTTGCATTTTTTCTTACTATTTGTTGTTCTTTGGTTAAATTTAGTTTGTATTTTTCTTATTATAATCAAAATCCTTAGTAAAATTATATACAAAAAATAAAAATAAAAATTCCTTATATTGTAAGCAATCTGACTTGAACATTAAAGGGAGGAAAGAGGAAAGAATATGCTACCATATTTCTTATAGTTTAGAGATAAATTTTATTAATTCCATGATTCCAGAAATGCTGTTTCAAAAGTTTTCAATAAATAAAGAACACAACATATTCCGTATAACAAAGTATAGTTGTCTAGATATATGGGAAAAGATAAAGCTATTAAAACCGGTGCTGCCTTTTATTTACTAATCTGAATATATAACATTGACATTTTGAATTGCATAATTTATTGTAGGATATGGATATATATTTCCCTAAACTTTCATATAATAAAAATCTTGAGTGGAAGTTTTATTACTTATATATCTAGTTTCTTTTAATTTAGTTTACTCAGAATGCTTAAAGCGAGGAATCTTGAAATATTGCAGGAATAGTAGAGTGCATGCTATTTTCTATTTTTATTTCCAAGGAGCACAGAGTTTTAATGGAATTTTGCAGAACGCAGTGGTGCTTGTTTGCTCGGAAATGCTGGTTGTTCATACCTTTAGATTTATCATCCTTCTCTGTCCTAGGGTGTCAGTTTAATGTCAAGACTCCAAAAAATATTTTTTAGATTGTATATTCAAGAGCACTTGTAGAGCAGATTTTCTGACCTGACAAAATCTCTGACTTATTCAATAACCTACCAACAGCAGATTATCCCATTTTATGGATCTGACCTTTTCTGGCACCCAAAGTTGTTTTGGACAATATAAAAATGTCTGTTGCATCAGCCTAGAAGAAAATTTCCTTTTATATTGTTACATTTCCAGAAGCAGTAACCTGAATCAAACAGTCTGGTCTAATGATTAGTAATAATGTTTAGGTCTATGCAGAATAATATAAATTCATTTGAGAATGCTATTCAGACCATGGAACCCTATTTCCATTTGTCTCAGGGAGCAATTTGTTTGGACCAGTGTTGTATCAGAAGATTCTTGTCAGCATTGGCTGATGAACATTTGTTTGTTTGTTTGTTTGTTTGTTTATATCCCATAAATATAAGAATAAAAACAAGGCAGTTAAAATTAAGACAAAAATTCAGTCTGGTCACAATTCAGGAGAAGCCTCCTGTAAACTAGATTGTGGGAGCTTTTTAAAGGGCCTGTCCAGTTGTTTTTAAAAACTATGTAGGATCAGTCAAAACTATGTACCATTTAGACCAATCAAACACCATTGCCACTCTGAATTCCCAGACTGTCCTAAAGTTACAGTAAATTCATTCAGAGAATTAAGAAACTATACATGTTAGAGAATCATAGCTTAATTTATTTACCGTATTTTTCGGAGTATAAGACACACTTTTTTCCCTCCTAAAAGAGGCTGAAAATTTGGCTGCGTCTTATACTCTGAATGTAGCTTTTTCAAAGTTTTTTTTCACATCTAACGAGGTGCTAGTGAGTGAAGCGACCTCTGTGCTTTGCCTGCTCCCTCCTCTCAGCTGTGAAGCTTTTTTCAGCCCTAACGAGGCGCTAGTGAGTGAAGCCTGCTTTTCTCATTGCTTCTCTCGACAAAGATCAGTTGTGTCCCAAGTAGGGGATAAAAACCAGCAAACTAATGTGCTGAAGCTGACCAGATTAAGGACGCTAGCCAGAGGAATAACTGGTAGGCAGATTACCCCCCCCCCATTTTTCTCCCCAAAAACTAAGCTGTGTCTTATACTCCCGTGCGTTTTATATTCTGAAAAATATGGTAGGTCTTTAAATACTAGCACCTTAAACTATGTTTGGCAGGCAAATGCTAGTAAATGCAGAACTTTCATTATAAGACTCATATGCTCCATGTGCCTGTTCAGATTTTATACCAGTCAGAATCTAGATACCACATTTTACAAAGTGCCATTTTTGGATACTTTTCAAGGACAGTTCATTTAAAACAAGCTGCAGTAGTTAAGACTGTAACCAATATGTAGGTAATCCCATTTTGGAAGACTTTGAAGTTAAGAGAAGGGATTCTATAATGGAGTGTTTGCTACAGAAATTGAAAAACTTTTAGCAGCACTATGAGCAACGTCCTCTATCAAGCTTCTTGTATATGCGAGCTCTGTAGGAGAGGGCTAAGAAGGTCTTGGAATCAGACATTTACTTTTTAAAGTTGTGATCTATCTATCTATCTATCTATCTATCTATCTATCTATCTCTCTCATCTCAATTTTATCAAATATATTCTAAATTTGTATATAACTTTCAAAACTACAGTGTTTTGAATATATCTTTTAGTCAAGTCTTTTTAGCAGCTTTTTCTTGCAAAAAAAAAAAAGTCAGCAGCAGACTTTGCAGCTGCTGTTAATGCACCAGCAGAATTCTCTATATTATGATTATTCTAGGTCAGTGATGGCTAACCTTTTTTCCATCGTGTGCCAAAAGCGGGGGGGTCGTGGGTGCGTGTGCCCACATCCATAATTCAATGCACCCAGCCCTCCCGCACATGCGCACGTGACCCCCCACACTTCCCCCTGCTTTTGGCATGCAATGGCCCGATGGGCCCGGTAGGCCTGTTTTCCCCCTCCCCAGGCTCCAGAGGCTTTTTAGGAGCCTGGGGAGGGCAAAAACAGCCTTCCCCATCCCTCCCGGAGGCCGGAAACAGCCAGTTTCCCGACTTCCAGTGGGACTAGAAGGCCTGAAAATCAGTTGGCTGGTGCACGCATGCGAGCTGGAGCTGAGCTAGGGCAACACTTGTGTGCCCACCAATATGGCTCCACGTGCCACCTGTGGCACCCGTGCCATGGGTTCGCCATCATGGTTCTAGGTCAACTTGCAAGGTAGCTTACCTATGATAAATAAATAAATAGATAGATAGATAGATAGATAGATAGATAGATAGATAGATAGACAGATAGATGACAAGAGTTTCTATAACTTTAAACATAGTGTTCTGTTTAATAAATAGACATACAAGCAAAACTTGTTTTCTGCATAGCTCATAAGAGTTTCCATTTCTTGAAAAATTCTAATATTGATTTTGTTAACTATTTAGCGAAGTGTTAGATCTGTGATTACTTATGCATTTAAATTAGTGATATTTTTCTTGGCTGCAGGAAAAGCAATGCTTATCTTTTTTAATAGTGTAATAACTCAAACTCATCTTTAAGTCATAACTTCAATCAAGGTTTCTTGATTACATATTATATTCATTAAATTGGTCCATTCAAAGCATTCTAGAGCTTGGATACAATTTATGGAACATAAGCTTAAATATATACAATGTAATTTCTTTCTTTTTATTAATATTAATTAATTATTTTAATTAATTAATTAATATTAATATTAATAAGCAATATTAATATTACTTAAATAATTATTAACTTTACTATGTCTAGTAAACACCACTGCTATTAGGTAGATTTATACATAAGCATACTATCATACTTTCAGTTTATCTGGGCACTGAACTCTAAAACACCTTACCGTATGTTCAAATTAGTAGGCCACAAGCTTGATTCTTTATGTTTTTGTCATTTTCAATACATTATCACATATCAGTGCCATGCAAACATTCTCTTGAGGGTCACTGACTGTCTGATCAAGGAAGGTAGAAGATTTTATTTAGAAGTCATTTTCTTTCCTTACACGTTCAGAAATCTGAAAACAAGCTTTACTCACAGTACTTTTTATCCTGACAGTATGATCTCTGTATGTCATCTCATGATAGAGTAAAATCTGCGGCCTTTTCCAGCTGACCGCTTATTATTCTTTGAGATGAATTTTGATTATATGCAGCTCAGTGCCAAAGCGTAGAGCAAAATGGTATTTTAAACTTTCAAAAAGCAATTATTTTAGGTCAGTCTAGGTCAGTCTGCAATGCCAGGGACTCTTGTAGTTCCAAAGCCCCAAGTGTGGTATCCAAGAGCACCCTGCAGAAGCTGCTGCTGGATTTTAATTTTTAATGTGATAGAAGAGGTACTTAATTCAGCACATTAAGCATAAGAAGTAAGCATTTTAGTTTTACTTTATGTATTTGAAATGTAACATACTTTAATTTAGTTCATGTCCTGGTTCTATATTTTTTTTCTAGTCCAATCCACTTTTTGGGCCCTGGGACCTTGATGAAAGAGAAATTAAATCCCTCAGCCTAGGGCAGTGATAGCTAACCTTTTTGCCATCGTGTGCCAAAAGCGGGGGGGGGGGTCGTGGGTGTGTGTGCCCACATCCATAATTCAATGCACCCAGCCCTCCCGCGCAAGCGCATGTGACCCCCCACACTTCCCCCTGCTTTTGGCATGCAATGGCCCGGTGGGCCCGATAGGCCTGTTTTCCCCCTCCCCAGGCTCCAGAGGCTTTTTAGGAGCCTGGGGAGGGCAAAAACAGCTTTCCCCATCCCCCCCAGAGGCCAGAAACAGCCAGTTTCCCGACTTCCGGTGGGACCGGAAGGCCTGAAAATCAGTTGGCTGGTGCACGCATGCGAGCTGGAGCTGAGCTAGGGCAACACTCGCGTGCCCACCAATATGGCTCCACGTGCCACCTGTGGCACCCATGCCATGGGTTCGCCATCATGGGCCTAGGGAAAAACATTCTGTATTGGTATTTTAGGTTACTAAATATACAAATGCTTGTATATTCCTGATATTTTATTCTAAGCAGCACCAATGGGAGATAAGCATATAATGATAAACCGTGCTGCTATAATGATTTCAATTATAATATTCATAATTATTTCATATATATATTTGTGTATATGCAAATTTTATTCATAGATTATTCTATAAAGTGAGATAGAAAGTAATCCTTATATAATAAAAGTATAGGAGAAGGAATGACAGAGGCTGGGAGTAGAGTTCAAAAAGGAATTCAGCCTAGAATCCCTACATAGCCACACATAGACTAAGTTCAATTCTTTGAATTCCATGAGCCCTTATCTAACTGTAAGCAGGTACCAACTGCTAGATGAGAAAATTCTTGCACAGAGGCTGTTTACAATAAATCAGTTTGAAGGAAAAGTGATTTTCAGAAAGAGAGGTGAGAAGGTTAAAAAACAAAAGGTACTCTATGAAGAAGTGGGCTTTTGTGATGGAAGCAAAGATAGTTTGCAAGGATAAGGTGATATAGTGAATGGTGTTAATGTAAACTATCATTTCTTTTTCTTACATATTTAATTTCTTCTGTTTTCTATTTTTTATTTCTTTCCCACACTTTCAAAATTTGCTTACCTTGAAAAGAATAGCATGTTGAGTACATAATGAAAAATAATGGAGTACCTAATGCAACTGCTCATAAGACCCTAAGATGTATGTTTTTAACTATAGCACTTCTATCTATTTATAATAGAGCTAGCATAAATAAGTAAGTTCAGCAGAACGTGACAAATGAATGGTCTGGTTCTATATTTCTAGTTAAATTTAAATTGTAACTCAGTTATATTGGTATGAAAGTTAAATATAACTACTCATTTTTTTCTTTTTATTTGGACATGTACATTTCTAATGTAAACTCATAACTAGAAGGACCTCAAATATTTGACCACTTTGAGAGCTAATGATCTATATAAAGTTATTTTGCACAATTAAAGAACTAGTCAGTCAGTTGAAATTAAAATAAAATTAGAATGTTTAGGGACACATTTTGCTATATTAGAGACAGGATTGTTCATATTGGATTTGTTGGTATTACACAAGGACTTCTTGGCAAACAAGATCTTTTAACTGGCAAGCATTTAAAAACTATTTCATTCAATGGTAACCACTCATTCCACAGAGAAAGTAATTGTTGAGGAACAATACAATGAAAGCATACAATTGGGGAATGTCAATAAAGAAGACTTCAATATTCAAGGGCAAATTGCATTTAAAATAGTGTTCAAGGCATAGCAAAAAGTAATGAAAATGCAAAAAGTAATTCACAAAGCTGACAGTCAATGGGAAGAGGCAGTAAAGGAAAATTATTAAGTATTGGGAAAAAATAATTCAGAAGGTGAAAAGCATTTAGGGAATAGTTTATTACAAACCCTGGCTATTTAGAGAAGAGCAGAAGTCTAATATCAGCTCTGTATAAACTCTAGTTTGAGTTCAAAAATGAGAGAGGGACAGAGAGATGGAGAGAGATGGAGAGAGAGAGGGGGGGGGAGAGAGAGAGAGAGAGAGAGAGAGAGATGGATAAATGAATGTAGATTGTAGATTGAACATATAATGAATAATCTCTGGCAAGGGGATTTTGAAATCTGAAGCAGGGAAAGGAGGGAAAAAGAAAAGGGGCACAGAAAACCAGCCCAGATATAATAAGTAAAAGATAGGAGGAATTTGGTTTATGTAAAGACATAGAGTAGATCAGAAGCATGAGTTGGGAAGGAAGATGGTTAAAAGAAAATAATTTGTGCACCTTTCCATTGCACATTTTTTGATTCCTAAGAATGAAGTGTAATTTTACAGAAGAAAAGAAGTTAGAAAGAATCATTAGTATTTTTGGGCTGCTGTAATTTAATATCTTCCTTGGCCATAGATCTCTTGAAGCTGAAGACTCAAACTAATTCATGAGGTGGGCATGGATTCAGGCATAATGTTTCTTTGTCTGAATCCAGAGATTAGACAAAGCTCTTCCAGTTGGCTCTTTCAGGAATGAAACCCCTCTTAGCAGACATTGGTCCAGGGACTAGCTTGAATTTAAGGAAGCAGTATTATAAATGGGGTATGTTCAGCTCCTGGAATGTCCAGGAATCTTCTTGGATCTTTCAGACCAGTTCAGTGGAGGATGCAACAATTATCTATTTTCTGCTCTAGTCTAGTCCAAGAAGGAGACCTGGTCACAGATGACTCAAAATAATTCCTGTCAAGGATAAATCCTGGTTAGGAAATTGAAAGTAATAGGAAACAAAGGGCTAATGTTAGAGTTCCTTCAGTCAAAAATAAAGGTTATTTTTTAGCTCTCCATTAGTAAGATTGTTAGGAAGCAAATCTTGCTTGTTAGAGATATACAGACTGATGATGTAAATATGAATGAAAATATGATGTAAATATGAAACCATCAGGAAATGTGACTCAATAGTGAAAATCTAGTCATTCCCTAGAAATTTTCATCAACAAATTTTAGGGATCTTATGAAATATATCATGAAGAAAATTTAATTTCAAACACTCTACAGGTTTCTTTAGAAGCAATTTAGGGATGAGGCAAACACCAGATTTTCTTGTAATTTAATCGTAAAGATGTGACAGAAAGCAAGATAAAGTATCATAATGCAAAGTAACAAATAGAGAAGCTTAAAAAGGACAGTTAAAAAATTGAAAATTTGAACATTAGAGAAGATATATAGTTGGTAATTAGAAATATAAAAAAGAGGAACAGATGATATACCATCTGGAAAAGCAGGGTAATAAACTTAAGATTTTGATATGGCCAAGAAAGACAACATGTTGTATAGGGTAAAAATATTAAATTAGACTATCTCAGTGTAAAAATATTATACATAGAAGTTCTTAAGTCAAAGTTGTGATGACAACTTTATTTATTTGTTTGTTTGTTTGTTTGTTTATTTGTTTATTTATTTATTTATTTGTTTGTTTATTTATTTATTTGGCTTATATGCAGAGAAGGTGGCTGAATTCTATTGGGGAATGAAAATATAGCTCAGTGGATAAATATAAAAAAGATGGAACAGGTAAGTCTAAGTTTGCAAACTTTTGTTCAGGCTTCAAATTTCACTATCTGAAATCAGAGGATTCAATTTGGAGCCAAGCATAGATGTAAACATAAACATAAAATTTTGCTTAGTTTTGTGTTTGAATAGTTGAGAAGCATGGTAAAACTAGAGGAGAAATAGGAGGAGGGAGGCAAAAAAAAAAAGCTGGAAGTGTTTTAAAAAGGTAATGAATACTTTTAAAAGGGATATTTAATAAAAAAAGATTGGTGTTTAGGAGGAAATCCAGCAATCATGCTATTAGGATTACTTACTTACTTACTTACTTACTTACTTACTTACTTACTTACTTACTTACTTATTTATTTATTTATTTATTTATTTATTTATTTATTAGTTTGATTTATATGCTGCCCTTCTCCGGAGACTCAGGGCGGCTTACAATGCATTAAGCCATAGCCTTCATACTTTTGTATATACCTGCTTAGTAGGGCTTTCGGCCCCCCAGAGCGCTGTTCTTTTTTAAACAAAGTCAGCTTATTGCCCCCACAAACCGGGTCCTCATTTTACCTACCTCGAAAGGATGGAAGGCTGAGTCGACCTTGAGCCTGGTGAGATTTGAACTCTCAGTAATTGCAGGCAGCTGGCAGCTAAGTGCTACTTTAACAGCAGTTTAGTCCGCTGCGCCACCAAGGCTCTCTCAATTAGGCCTCTCAATCTCCCAGGTGTTTTTGAAGAGAAAGGAATGTAAAAGGAAAACAGCCACATGTTTGTCTTCCAAGACTGGAATGTGGACTATGTTCAAGAATTAAACTATATTGGATTGGTTTTTTTTTCATAGATAATTCAAGTGATTCATTTTAGGATGTGTCATTTGGCAAATCAAATGTAACTATTTCTTATGGACCAAATAAACAGTTTATAAATTCTGTTTCTGATTCCAACTAGGTTACCTGGACTAGATACAATTTACTCTTATATGAACTCTTCTGGACGAAAAAAAGATGAATCTTTTGGGTGGTTGAAAGAAAACATAATTGATTTTGGGGAACATATGAGCATATTTCTAATACTCGACAGCAATTTTGATTGAGTGTCTCTGAACAACTTAAGATTTTAGGAAAGACTACAAATAAATGATTTCTCTATATCTTGTATCCATATCAATACTTAGAACTGTTCATTTGCCATTTCATATCTGCTATTCAGTTCACTCATTTAATTAGTGGAAATAGTGTAAATAAATCCATGGATAAGAGCAAACAATAAAGGTAATCTGATCAGAGACTTTCTGCAACCCCAAAGAAGCAAGAGATTATTATGATATAATACAGTATTTTCTGTTTAATTTAGATTAATTTAAGGAGAGAAATGTGAGGCCAATGCAGAAAATTTTGAACCCTGGCTAATTTGGCTTATCCTGCTATTTTTTAAAGTAACTTTTGTTAAAGTTGTCCAACAATAACAATAGTATTTAACAATTGTAATGCTCAAACATCTGCTTTCTCAAAAAGCAATTTCATATACATTGATTGGGGCCGGAAGCTTTAGTTACTTGTGACAAGCCTAGCAATCCCATGGCTTTAGTGCTATATATACTTACATCTGTGTAGACACTGAAAAGGTTAATTGGGAAAAAGGAGAGTAATCGGCTAAATTCTGATTTAAGTTTATGCTTTGCTGATAACATATGGAACAGGATTTCATTTAGATTCTTATAGACAAGGGAAGGGGAGATACTGTGAGCTGCCCAGAGTAGATACTGTAGGAGTCATATAGTATCAAACTGAATAAAATAAATAAATACAATGTAAAATTGTAAAAAATGTTTTAACAATTTCTAGGGCGATATGTTAAGATCAGAGAGAGGATTCTAGGAAAAAGAAATGGAGTAATCAAGGATCTGGATGACTGCTAATGTGCTTATTTATTTATTTAGCATATGGCATATCATATATGGACTAGCATTATATATCGATACTAACTAATGTGCTTTTATGGTGGATTCCATGAATACTGAAGATGGATTGTATTGAAGGATATATGGGATGCTAGATACCAATATATATAGAGAGAAGTCACCAATACAAGAGGGCATAATCCAGGAGAAGAAAAATGCTAAAATTAGAAGTGTCGTAAAACACTTTTCTAGAATACCCTAAGACAGAAAATAGATGGAAAAATAGATGAAGAAATGTTTATATGTCTGAGGATTGTAGCTGAAGCAGTGCCTATTTATTTGCATTTGAAAAAATTAAACAAATATTATATTACAGTGTACATGATAATCCATGCTAATGGAGCTAACACAAAAACATGTCAACATGTCATAGTTAGGCAAAAAGTTCATTCTTACTATAGTATTTCATATATACTAGATTATCATCAGAATCAAGAAACTAGTATGCAAAATGTTAGAAAAAAGTCAAAATAAGACAATATATGTTCTAAAATATGTCTGTATGATATTTTAACCCACATTTCAACCACAATTCTCAAAACAACCTACCAATAAATTGTTTTCTCTTTTGAATTATTTAATTAAGTGTATAAATATTATGCATCTATATCTACCAATGGTAATGTAATTTGAGGGGAAAAATAGGATAAATAGAATAGTTTTCTGCTCTTTGTATCAAAATTATCATTATATCTATGTCTATGTATGTCTCTGTCTCTGTCTCTCTATCTATCTATCTATCTATCTATCTATCTATCTATCTATCTATCTATCATCTAGATAGATGGTAGTATAAGATAGATAATAGATATGAAATAAGAATTTATTAAAAATTTTATACTGTTTCAAAATCATACATATTCCTTAAAATAGCCAAACGAGTGCTTACTATTGAACTCTCAGTTCTCAAGCCCACAGAGGAACTTCAAAGCATTTATATAACAATATTCACACTTCTCCAGATATTATAATACAATTCACACTTTAAAAAAATGTGCTAATTTTACTTGCAGGAAAATTATATGAAAATTTTTTGGGGTGTATTTTGTACACCAAAATGAATACCACACACACACACACACACACAAAGAATTGAAAAATAGATATGAATTTTGGTAGAGATTAGTCCAGTGGTGAAATTCAATTTTTTTTTATTAGAGGTTCTGTGGGTGTGGCTTGATGGGCATGGTATGGCTTGGTGGGCATGGCTTGGTAGGCATGGCAGGGGAAGGATACTGCAAAATCCCCCTTCCTTCCCCTCTGGGGGAAGGATATTGCAAAATGTCCATTCCCACCCCACTCTGTGACCAGCCAGAGGTGGTATTTTCCGGTTCTCTGAACTATTCAAAATTTCCGCTACTGGTTCTCCAGAACCTGTCAGAACCTGCTGGATATCATCCCTGGATTAATTTAAAAATTAAGCACATGTTAAACAGGAAGCCAGTTTAGTTTTGGAAAAATAGAAATCTACCGATAAGTGAAATTAACTTTTTCATGTTTTATTTATATTTTAATAAAATATAATATTTAGATTGTTGAAACTTATGTAGCTGTCACTCTATTTTTTTCATCAAGAACATCAAAGAAGGTAGTGAGTGTAATTTTTAAAATGATAAACCAATTTTTGACATACTTATTTGCTTAAGGTGTTTATTATTAAGAATCATATTATTTAGCAGTATAATAAATACATTGTCTTTTTCTTTTATTTAGATTAAAAACTGAACTTAATATCTTCTTGAGATATACAGAGGATCCCTTTATCTTGAAGTAAGACATAATATTTTATTCTTAAGACTTATTGTCTCCTTTTCCCCCTTATTCAGATATTATCATTTTTTAAAGGGTTAATATAATGTTAATAAATTCAATTTCTTACTTTTAGCTTCTTAACTGAGACAAGAAGGGAAAAAACATAGTAGATAATAAGTAAAATAAAATATAAAACTGGGTTACTAGAATAACATTGAACAAAATATATGTATAAAGAAAGGTCAAACAGGAAAAATAGGAAATGGGAAGGAGAAAAGGGGAGGTACAGAATCACAAAATCTAGGTGATGACAAATAATTGTTCTAAAATGCAGGGGGAAATGCCATATACCTGTGATGGCGAACCTATGGCACGGGTGCCAAAGGTGGCACGCGGAGCCGTATTGGTGGGCACGCGAGTGTTGCCCTACCTCAGCTCCAGTGCACATGCACGCACCAGCCAACTGATTTTCAGGCCTTCCAGTCCCACTGGAAGTTGGAAAATGGGCCCTTTCAGACCTCCGGAGGGCTTCCAGGGGGGATGGGGAAGGCTGTTTTTGCCCTCCCCAGGCTCCTAGAAAGCTTCTGGAGCCTGGGGAGGGTGGGAAACGGGCCTACCAGGCCCCTGTGCCAAAAGCAGGGGGAAGTGTGTGGGGGGGTCACGTGCGCATGCGCGGGAGAGCGGGGCGCATTGAATTATGGATGTGGGCACCCGCACCCACGACCCCCCCATGCTCCTCCCACTTTTGGCACGCGACAGCAAAAAGGTTAGCCATCACTGCCATATACACTATAATTAGAAATGTGTAAGGTATATTTCAGGTATGAGAAGCAGACTATTCCCTTTACAGGTAGTCATGACTTACCAACCATTTGTTCAGCAACCATTTGAAGTTACAACATTGCTGAAAATCTTTCAGCAAATTTATGACTCTTTATGACCTTCACATCACATGATCACCATTACAGTCAGTATGCATTATTCTGTGCATGACTTATAGTTTTTTCTTCTAACCCCTCCATTGCAGAGTAGAGATTGGAGACGAAAGGACTGCAAGAGAGTTAGCTCTTTGCTGTTCTATACATCAAAAGCAATGCAATTGCACCAGCAGACAGAAATAGACAAAAGAAAAATTGAGTAGAGAGTTGATCTTACAGCCATATGATTCTATGATTCATTCTTCCTAAAGGCCAGTTTAATAAAGGCTGATTATTTTTTCAGTTTTATTAAAGATACATGTTGGTTCCTAGATAACTATAGGATATAGATAGTTTGTAATAAAAGCTACAATTATATCTTTAAATTAGACATGGGGAAATTTATCAATATTTTGATTTTACTGGTATTCTCATTTTCTGATGCCGAGTTTTGGGCCCATTTTTGCATCAGTTCATAAATATTGCATTTGAAAGCATATTGTACCATCAAGTCCATAATAATTATTTGTCCTTAATCTGGTCTTTTATGTCTTCCCACTGTGCACTCATCACCACTGTAACTGATTTCATCCACTTTGCTGATAATCATCCTCTTCTTTTCTTTCTACCTATCCATCTTTCCTAGAATTAGAGACTTTTTCCAGAGAGTGAGGTCTTCACTTAATTGTAGGATTTTTTGAACTTGCTCATTAGTACCACAAATGGGTGATTTGTTTGATGATCCATTAGTTTATTTTCTTGGCTGTTCATGGAATGCTCAGGAGTCTTCTCCAATACCAAATTTCAAAAGTGTCAATGTTCTTCCTATGCAATAGACTACAGTGAAGTAGCAATTTTTCAGGAAGGAAATAGGACATTTTTTTTATTTTTTATTTTTTATTTATATGCCGCCCTTCTCCGGAGACTCAGGGTGGCTTACAATGCATTAAGCAATCGCCTTCATACTTTTGTATATTTTATACAAAGTCAGCTTATTGCCCCCACAAACCGGGTCCTCATTTTACCTACCTTAGAAAGGATGGAATGCTGAGTCAACCTTGAGCCTGGTGAGATTTGAACTCGCAGTAATTGCAGGCAGCTGGAAGCTAAATACTACTTTTAACAGTAGCATTAGTCTGCTGCGCCACTCAGGTTCCTTTCTGGGGCTGGGGGAGACAAGACAAGACGCAGCATAGCCTGGAGCTAGATAGGAACAGACAAAGAAATTTAGGATAGCCCTTGCCTAGAATCTCCCAGGGTTTATTCTTTGGGTGAGATTAGTAATTTTTTTTTTGGGCAAGATTTTGTCTTTTAGATGTAAGTAATTAAAGAACTGAACGTTGGGTTTTTGTATGGCATTCTTGGGCTGAGTTTGACATCCCAGCCTGCTTTTTTAAAGTCCAGCTTTTGGTTCCATAGGAAACAACATTGCTTGCACTATTTCTCTCTCTCTCTCTCTCTCTCTCCCCCCCCCCCCCCATTTGGCACATACACATTCTTTCACAGATTTCCCTAATTTTTATATAGTTGGACATCCTTTGTTTAATCTACATATTTTAACAAGTTAATTAGCCGTGTGTGTGTGTGAGAGTGTGTGTGTGTGTTTTTGATTTTTTTTCACAGTTTTCTTTATCATTCAGTAGTTATATAATTAGGCTCACAATACTGTGCCTGAGAAGCAGTTATAGATCCTGATGTTACATGTTTAAACAGAATAAGGATATGTTTAAATCCTTCTCACTATGTCTATAGAGAATAAATACTGGTAGAATTTATGACTAGTTTGAACTAGATTTTCATTAACAGATATCGTATTGTCGCTTTTCACCTTGCAATGTGAGCCTTTGAAGCAAGAAATGGGAGGTTTCTCATGCATAAAACAGCAGCCACAAAGTGGGTCATGAAAATATGTAAAGCTATAAAAAGTTGCACTCTTCTCATTTTTAAAATAAAAAAATTGAAGTTTTTTTCTGGATCAGAGAGTAGTAAGCTTGGTAAGGAAGCTTCAGGAAGTAATGTTGGCTATATATTCAATTTGATTAATTGATTTATTTAAATATGGCTGGTCTCCTCTTTATTTATATATTTATAGGCATATTTGCTTTCATATGAAAATCATTTTCAATGATTTATATCCTTCAAATTGTCACCATTTTTCATGCCCACTTTGAATCTAAGTGTCTTAAATACTGCATCAAGAGCCGAGGTGGCACAGTGGTTAGAGTGCAGCACTGCAGACGACTACAGCTGACTGCTAGCTACAGTTCGGCAGTTCAAATCTCACTGGCTCAGGGTCATATCAGCCTTCCATCCTTCCAAAGTCAGTAAAATGAGGACCCAGATTGTTGGGGGCAATATGCTGACTCTGTAAACTGCTTTGAGAGCACTATAAAGCACAGTGAAGCGGTATATAAGTCTAAGTGCTATTGCTATCTAAAGAAGCTGAAGCAACAGTGGACCACTTAGTTACCTGCTGCAAGAAGATCACACAGACTGACTGTAAATAATGGCATGACAAAGGAGCAACAATAGTGCATTGGAAGATCTTCAAGAAATACCAGTTGCCCGCAAGCAAGAATGGTGGGACTACAAAATAGACAAAGTAATAGAAAATGAAGAAGTAAAAATGCTCCATGACTTCAGAATTCAAACAGATAAGCACCTGCCTATAACAGCCCAGATTTAACAATTGTCAGCAAGAAAGACAAAAACCCTGTATAGGGGATGTGACAGCATCTGGAAACAGTATAATAGAATAGAAAGAACTGAAGAAACTCACAAAAGACAAAGACCATAAATAGAAGTAGAATGACTATGGCAAAAGAAACAATAGATAGCACCAATAGTAATAGATGCCTTGGGTGCAATCTCCAAAAAATCGGACCACCAGTTGAAAACCTTCAGCATTGACAAAAATCACCATCAGTCAATTGCAAAAGGCAACTTTCCTTGGAACAGCTTACATCCTGTGACAATACTTTAACATAATCAAATATTACCTATCCCAGTCCTCAGAAAGACTTTATGATAAATCCAATCTAAACATGTGACTTACTGTGTGATGAACCATAATAATAATAATTGACCCCCTCTCACAGCACCTTTTTCATCCTTCTCACATTGAAGTAAACTTACATTACATATATTTTAAATGCACTTTCCACTTTTGTACTTCTTTAAATTTTGAAACTAATTTAAAATATATGGGGGGAAATTAAAAAAAGAAGAGGATTTCAGGTACATCTCTGTATCCTGATTCATATTCAGTCCTAGAAAGAATAAACTGAATGAATGATCCAAATATATATCACCACAAAGCTATTTCCATGAACTGCAACTCCTGCTTATTTTCTGATTTCAGATCAGAAATAAGAGAAATAAAACCTCTATGAAAGGGATTCTTAGCTAAATATTAAGAGGCATATCATAAAGATAAGAGATACTCGGAAAACCAATTTACTGTTTCAGAAATTATGATTTTTCTTAGGGAGGGAAGAAAACACAGACTTCCAGTGAATTAAAAATAGTTTTGGTTTTCTGCTCTGTGGGCCGTAAGGTCACAGCAAGCACTGTAGCCAGAATTGGATTATTGATGTGGAGGCAATAGAATGCAAAGGCAGAAAGGCAATCTTGCTCTGTTTGTGAAGTAGCCTCAGTGCTACAATCTTAGATTCTACAGATACCACCAAAATATATGTTTTTATCTTTTTGAACTAGCAAAAATCACACATCTGAATCCCAAAATTGCTCATCCCTGATTTATAACATGTCAACATCAGTCCAAAAATTGGGTAAAACCAATCATTCTCATAGGAATCTGGAAATGTCGATATCAAAATAGTACCTCATGTTTGGTTTTCCATTTCTCAAAATTAAAGTTCAAAATTCAGCATTTGACTGAATGCATTCTCCTTTCTATTATATAGTTTGGAAAACATTTCTTATTTTCACTGCTTCTCATGCATTTGAGACAAAATCTTATATTTGGGGCAAACACTATTTTATTAATAACTAAAATTTGTGATACATGATATGAAGTAAAATGACCCTTCCTTTTATAAACCATTATAACATTACAGAACAAGCAGATATTAAGAATAATGTAATATTCTGGGTATTATCAATATTATAAAGCAAAATTGCTGTGTTACCTATACTTGTAGAAATAATATATATTTAATCTGGAAGATATTAAAACAATAGCTTTACTGCTTCCAAAAATACATTTAATATTTTCTCAAGTTAGATGTGCCTCTGAACTTCAGGATACGACAACTCCTAATTCTAAATTACTTGTTATTGCTGAAATTAATAGCACAGTTGACAATCATATTATCAGGTTTGGGCTCAATAGATTTTCTCTTTTTTTACCTCAACAAAACATAAATATAACTGGCATTATTCATTTATTGCTGCTGGTACTGGAGAGATAAATGAAACCCTGCTGAAAATTAATGTATTAACTTTGAATACATATTCAGAAAATATTTTTTAAAGAAATTTTTCTATTTGGATAGACATTTTATCAGCCCTGGATGGAGACATATTAATAGATTTTCTGTTTGTATATTGCAGTAATAAGAAATTTAATTAAAAACCATGGCTAATAAAAGTGTAGAGAAGCTAGAAACAATAGCCATAAAATAGCAGTTAACTTTTAATCAGATGATGAATCAAAGAAGGAAATGAAAAGCCTTAAATAACTTTAAAATGAAATGACTTTGTACAGAATCCTAAGTTTTTTGCAAAATGATACTTTGGGTATTTCTTGATATTTTTACATAAATTGAGAAACAGATGTAGTTTCCATATACTTTAGCAGACACACATTTGTATTAATTGCTGTCTTGTCATCTGAATCTACATCTGGGACATACTAATAAGTGATAACTATTCTGCTTAAAAAAAACATTCTGAGAACTGATGAACCATTTTTGCTTAAAAGTTCTGTGGGAATTTCATTTGTCTGCATATCATTTAGATAAAATGAGAAAAAGTAAGGGTTGGCACATAGATAAGTTTCATTGTCCTGGATCCTGATGGCACCAGCTATCTTTTATTCAAATAAGAGAACCCTTTTCATATTCTTATACTGAATAGTTAGAGTTCTAAAAGTTTGGAAAGCAATTTTCTATGGAAACCTCTGCCCTATAGAATGCTCTATTAGGTTTGGCAGACCTCTACCCTCTTGCCCTTCCAAAAAGCAAAGATCCGGGTTCTCTCCCAAGTGCCAGAGTAGAATGAAGTGACTGCACATCAGAAGCTTGACTTCACACCAGATTTTTGTTTTTAATGTCTATGAACTTAATAATTTTTAATATTTTTATGTTGTTTTAATTCTTGATTGGGAACCATCCAGAATTTGGTACAAGGTGGGTGGATTATAAATGCAACAAACAAACAAATAAATGACAGCTAGGTATTCGGGATAAGGATGAGAAAAAATGGCTCTTGCATTCCACTTTAAAGTTTAACTGCTCCTATAGATAGGAAAATACTAAACAGATCTCTATTAAACTTCCCATCCCTTAAATCTCATAAAAATATAAAGCAGACTTACTAGCTCAGGAAGATAAATCTATCTCAACATCTACTTCTGTCCTACTATCGCAGCATCATTGAGAGTGTCCTGACATACGGCATTCTTGCATGGTATGGGAGCAGCTCTGTAGCGGACAAAAAAGCTCTACAGAGAATCATTAAAACTGCCCAGAATATCATCAGACTCCAGCTACCAGCCCTGGGCGACATCTACAAATCTTGTTGTTTGAGAAAGTTGCGTAACATTCTCAGAGACTCTTCCTATCCTGCTTACAATCTTTTTGGACTGCTGCCTTCTGGAAGAATGGCAGAACAACTAAAACTCGGACCACACATTTTCTGAATAGTTTTTATCCCAGAGATATAATTGCACTCAACAATGAACTAAAAGGCCACCATCAATGAGCTGTTGGACAATATTACTTGGTCTGTTGTGTGGATGTTTGGGTGGTTTAGGGATGGAGAATTGTGGTCAGTGGGAGTGTTTTTGGTGATTGTTATGTGTGTTGGACCTGGTCTTTGAGTGTTAAGTGAATTTCGTTGTATGGGTATACTGTGTATACACATACAATGACAATAAAGTTATTTATTTATTTATTTATTTATTTATTTATTTATTTATTTATTTATTTATTTATTTATTTATAGCTCTGGGTACATCTCATCAATATAAAGAAGCACAATACTGAATCCCAGAATAATGTGTACATCCTAGAGATAAAACAAGTGGATGTGAAAACTACGTACCCTAGAAAATGAAAGAGGGAAACCAAAGAGAAACTTTATCCCACCTTTCAAGAGTAGGGAGCCTTGAGATCAAAATGTCTCTGTCTTTTAAAAATGTATGACCTTTATTTTGAAGAGAAAAAAAAAAGGCCTGTAGGACTAAATCTTCAATTCCTGATCAAGAACATGCTATGAATTTGAATTAGGCTACCCAAACCTTTCTGCTGAAAATTGTTTCTGCACTTTTACTTGGAAGTTACAGTAACAAATAGCAGCGAAGGGCAAAGCATGTTTTGGCAGAAAATTGGTATAGAAAATCCATACATAACTCATTTCAAATCATCCCTATTTTTTTCTTCAAAATAAATAATACAATGGCTCTATTTTGAACTTACATGTTTGTTTTTCATACCGGTACTTACCTTCATTGATGTGCTAATACATAACAGTTTATTTCCTAACTATTCCTAACAATACACCTATGTAGGTGTATTGAGAAATACCTACAGTTCAGTTACCTGATTCTGATTGTTCACATCAATACACTGTAATTATTCACTTTATCTACCAAATTATTCACCAAAGACATTTTGGCTTGACTGAGGCAAACTGAAGATTTCCATAGGGCTCTATATTTTTCAACATGTTAAAATAAAAAATAAGGATATTAAATTATTTAAATAATTTATTGGTAGCCCAAAGTTATGAATCTGGACAGGCCTTCATGGCCACAATTAGTTCTCTTTCAGACTTTCAATTCTAAAAAGTGCCACAAAATATTGCTATAGATACAGTAGAATTATTTTCAGGTAATGTCACTGGATCTTTTATGTATACATATTTGGGTATGTAGAAATGCATTTCTTTATTTGCGTATCTGTTGCAAAGATTCCTGAGAAGTAAATTGTTATATTAAGCTAATATTGAAGAACCAATTGGCAGGAGATTTTTAAAAAAGTAAAATGAACAGTTCATCATTTTAAGTCAATTGAAAGAAGTGCTTAAAAGTCATTTTAAAAAGCAATGTGGGCAGCATTATCTACATTACTTTAAGGCAACCACCTAGAAAACCTGACTTCCAGAAGCACATCTCCCTAGCTGATTTTAATATGAAGTAAAACTTTTTGAAGAGACATTTTCTCAGCTGTCCTGTGACCAAAGCATTTAGGTATTTAAAAATAATATAATTAAAAAAAATAATTTAAAAATAATATATAACCTTGCATTATATCTGTGATATATAACCTTACATTATATCTGTGAAGAAGTTCATGGCTCAGGTAAAACAGCAAAAATTCCTGTGTCATGATCTCAATGCAATGGAGGCAACCTGATTACAGTTGACTTATTACTGTTATTACTGTTATTGACTTACTACTATTATTACTGTGTATAGACCAGTGGTTCCCAACCATTTTTTGGCCATGCCCCGCCTAAGCATCTCTAAAATTCTGATGCCCTCCCCCACCCCCCACCCCCCTGACATATAATTCATACTATTTAAAAAGTGAAGTCCTACTCAATGGAGGAAGCCTAAAAGGCCATTAACTTGATTTTAACAAGGTTCCAAAGAACATGGCATCCATGAAAGAGAAAAATAAAAGAAGTAAAGATAGTAGAAGTACTGAGGAACTTAAAAAATAATAGTATGAAGGGATATGAAAAAACAGCAAATAAAGATTCAAAACATATAATAGAGAACTGAAATTCATAAATATAAAATAGTTTTAATGAAAGCTTTTTCTGTAATACTTTGATCATATTAATTACTATACATATTAAAATAAAGGTACCTAACAAATTCAAAATACAATTTGAGCTCGCCTCAAGATCATATTTACAATGCAATCCTATGCATGTCTACTCAGAAGTAAGTACCATTATCTTCAATGGGGCTTACTCCTGGGAAAATGTTTTGCAACTTTAGAATTGCAACTTTAGTCTATTTAAGTTAGTGAGATGCTTGTGCTTGATGCCTGCTGCAGAGAGATTTTATATTAGGCTCCAATTTAGTCAGCTTCATTCTCAAGTCTCCTCATTCAGTGCTATCTAGTTGATTTCTTTTCTTCAGTAGCACATCATTTACAGCACTAAAGCCACATTCAGCTAAATATGAAGATGGGAATGGTAACAGCAGTTTTCTTGCAAAGTAGGTTGAATTCGGGTATTTAGTTTCTGTCTCATCACAAAGCCATGCCATCGCTCCTTTTATATTAAATACAGTTTTAAATGACTCATCATTTTGCATTCCCAAGAGTTCTTCTTGGTACTGCATTGAAACATCAGACAGATCCATCAGCACTGACTGCGCTACCCGTGTTTTAAATCAGAAAATCTTTCTTTCAAATCAGAGGCCAATATTTTCAGATGATCCACAATGAAAGTACAGCAGCATCAGTCACCTCACATTTTTTTAGCCGATGAAACATATCAAAATTTTTGTCAGAAATATGCTTTTGACATAACTCTATAAATGTAATGAAACCAAATATCTTTGCCTTTGCATCAACAAGAGTTTTATTTGTTCCTTGAAGTTGTTTATTCAACATATTCAGTTTTTTCAAAGATATCTGCTAAATAACTCGCAAATGCTTTACCATCAGTGGTTAGCAGTTTTTTAATTTTTTTTTTAATTTTTTTTTTTAAATTTGATTTATATGCCGCCCTTCTCCGGAGACTCAGGGCGGCTTACAGTGCGTTAAGCAATAGCCTTCATACTTTTGTATATATTTATACAAAGTCAGCTTATTGCCCCCACAAACTGGGTCCTCAATTTACCTACCTTAGAAAGGATGGAAGGCTGAGTCAACCTTGAGCCTTGGTGAGATTCGAACCTGCAATAATTGCAGGCAGCTGGTGTTAATAACAGGGTGCTTTAGACCACTGTACTATCCAAGGCTCTTTCAGGGTTGTCACTTAAAAAGTCACTAAGAACATCAAATAGCTCCATGAATCTTTTCAAACCATTTCCCTTTGAGAGCCACCTTACCTCAGTGTGAAGTACAAGTCTCACATGGTCTGCATTTTTAGCTTCACAAAATTGCTTGAAGAGACGCTCACATTTGGCATTAGCTTTGATAGCTTTGATACATTTTATAATTGATTTTAATACCTCATTAAGAACAGGAGAAATATTTTTGGATACTAAGTTCTCTCTATGAATAACACAGTGCACAAGACCCATTTCTGGATTCTCATCTTTCATCAATTTTAAGCAGCCATTTTTCTTGCCCATCATAATAGGAGCACCATCTGCTGGTGTTATGTTTTCCATTGATATATTATTGACATCTAAGTAATTTTTTAGCTTATTATATATATCAGTAGCAGCTGTAGTGGTCTCTAATGATTTGCAGAATAACATTTCTTTAGTAAATTCACCTTTATCAATATATCTTACATAGGTTAGCAATACGGCCTCATTGTCTCTCAGAGTTGATTCATCCATTTGTACTGAGAATTTTCTTGATTTCAGCTTTTCAACAATTTGTGTTTCAATATCTTCGCTCATTTCATCTATTCTTCTGCTAACAGTATTGTTACTGAATAGCATGGCTTTCACATCTTTGTCATTTTTTTCCAGAACTGTTTTAAGAAATGCTGATGGTTTAATTAAATCCTCCCCTATAGTATGATTTTTCCAGATTTAGCAATGAGTAAAGAAATTTCATAACTAGCCTCAAGAATACGATTGACGGTAACAGATTGTGCAATGAACAGAGACTTTATTGTTTATCTTTTTTCAAACTTCTCCTTTAAAGACCTGAAGTAATTTAAATCTGAATTTACATACACACTATGTTTTGCCTTCAAATGCCCCTTAAGATGACCTTGTTTCATTGATTTGTTGGTCAAGCATTTTTGGCATAAGAGGCAGAAAGGTGACCATTCATCATGGATAGTGGGTATGAAGCCAAGTTTTAAATATTCTTGTGAATATTGACAAACTTTTTTCTTGCTTGCACTACTCATTTTATGCATAGGGTTTGTGATTAAAAGAAATAAATGTGAGAAAAACTTATGAAATGATGCAAATTATTAAAAGAATAACTATTAAAAGAAGATGGCGCAGAAAGAGGGAAATTTTAAAAAACATACTTAGCTTAATTTATGAATAATAAGATTGTCATGAACGAAAGGGGGTTTGTAACCTATGACCCCGCCCCCCTACTCACCCACTCAGTTTGAACCTGCAGCTTAGTGGGGAAATGCTTTGGTAGTTCAGTAGGTGGAGGTGAATCATACAGGCCTGGCATACATGACCCAGCCGCAGATTGCTCTGACAGGAAAAGTCTTGTAAAACATGGCTTGGGAAAACACAGACTAAAAATAATTGTAAATCTAACAATTTCTTACTTAAACGTGGGTCCTGGTTCTGTACCCTCACTGCTGGGCTTCCCCCAGCAGTCATCCACTCTATCAGCTCTCTCTGCAATCACCCAGCAGCAAAGCCCACAGGAAAGAGAGAGACAGACTCTGCCAGTCCCATGATCTTTAGTGGGAATACATCTGATTGGCTGGCAGTTGCTCCCTCCTCCCCCCAGCTGGGATATCCTTTTCAGACCAGGCCCTAGAAAATGCACTTTAACAAAGACAACAATAGGTAAATGAAACACAGCTGTTTCATCACAAATAAATAGGAACAATTAGCAGGCTTTTAAAAATTCAATTAATAGCTCATTTTCGAATTGCCCCCTTTAAAAATCAAATTGCCCTCCTGTGGGGCCTGAGCCCCATGTTGGGAACCACTGGTATAGAGAAACATGAATGTATAAAAAGCTTTAAGGACAATATGAAGATAACATTCACAGATAATGGGAGGGTGCTAGGCTTTGAGCTATGCCATCTGTAATCTTCCTGTCCAAACAACCACCAACATGTTAATGGTAATAAAAGACACTAAATGATCAAGGTCTACCAACTGAGTCACATTCCTATAAATAGGCCTAGATAACCCATTTCATTTAGGACTGACTAAAACTGAAAAGCCAACAGCTGTTTTATTAACTTCCTCAGCCATGAGTTAAATACCCGTCTGTAGTAATCCATTTCTGAAAGTCCAAGGACACATTTCTTTAAAACCTGTTTAATAAGGGGGTCTCACAGCCCCAAGCAGCTTATCCGCTTTGTCAGGAGTTAATAGTTGAAACTGATCCATTTTTACCACATATGGACACCTCTGTTTAAGGCTATTAATTTAAAGCACTGTCACATCATTTTTTTATTGACAAAACATACAGTAAATACATAAATTCATTAAATTAATTCATTTAATTTTTTAAAAATTGAAGCTATAACACAAGAATATGGAAAATTTTAATTACACATTCATTGAGATTGCAGAATGCATCTTAACTCTTTGTACAAATCAGCTCCATGAGAGTGTACAAATGTGGTCATAAGCAGAGATGCACCATCTTTTTTCTGTCAATTAGTCACAGTATAGGCTCACAACATTATTGTGTCATGTCAGAATCTGGGAAGTGTTCTGCCATTTACATTCGAGCTATTTCCATTGTCACCTTACAGAATTTGTCTGTAGATCATGGGCCTGACCTGACTTTGAAATAGTTTAGAGAGGATGGTTACTGGAAATTATGTTAAGTAAGTTACTTATTGTTGAACTTAACCAAAGCATTGACAGGATTGCCTGTAGAATCTACAGATTTTATGTCTTCTATGAAAGCCACTGGATTCAACTGTCTTTCTGGATGGATCAGTCTCCATCCATTATAGCTTAATGGCTATAAATTCAGTCTTTACCAGATAGTGGTCTGTTTATGACAATGGGATTGCAGCAGGGATATTCTCCATTGAACTCTGTCCAAGCCAGGGAAACAGACCAAGCATGTGCTGTTCCTGAGATGAATTTGTTTTCATGGGTACTATAAGCCTCCAAACTAGCCCAGAAAATTAGGCCTAGGAATAGTCTAGCAATTCTAAGTCTAATTATATTTGGTCATTTTAGCCAGGAATCTGTAAGATTAGTTAGATGTTCAGCATCCAAAATCCATAGGCTCTCCTTTATTTCTGTATAAAGTACAAATATTTACATATAAGGAAAATCTGTGTCTGGAATTCTGGCATGGTTTCACTATTGAACAAATGTGATTTTGGATAACTAACATAAATTTTAAGATACAATATAAAATATATATCTCACAATTAATTCATTTCTCTAGTTTGTTATATAAGCCAATTCAACTTCCTCATCCAGAATGAAATCATAAATGAGACCATACCTAATTCCCGATCTAACTATTGGTTCTGTTGTTGAAAGTCTCTTTCCTCATTTTAGCTGCCTTCTTCAGACTAAGAGTATTCTTGCATTATCTCAACCTATCAGCTTCATTTTAGCCATTCACCCTTCCTTATGAATTTAGCTTCATCCATCCAAGTTCCAAACTGAATTTATATGCTATTCCTTAGTGCTATTTCTGAGTTTATGAACTCAGGACTCATACACTAATTCAGTGTTATCAGAGGCACCTCTCATGATTAACAAGAGGGAACAATTCTCCTTCCTTCCTTCCTTCCTTCCTTCCTTCCTTCCTTCCTTCCTTCCTTCCTTCTTTCCTAAGATTTGTATGGCCACCCATCTTAAACAACTCTGAGCAACTCACAATAGCAATACAACCAATAACTATAAAACATAACCATAAAACAATCAAACGAAAACAAAAATACCTGCAGTTTAATCACCCTCTTAGGATGCCCTACAGCAAGGTCCAATCCCTCATTCCATTCTTTCTACTCTATTCTTTCAAACTCAGATCGGAATGCTATTTCAATTTTGTTTTCTATTGTTCACTCACACCCCTAGGAAATAAAGTAGCACCAGGGAAAGAAATGCCAAATATAAGTATTATAATAACCTTTACAAAGAATCTCAATAGCCTTTATTTAAATTCTGCTTGGAAAATAACATTTTCTGGTTCTATTTCAACATGCTATTTAAAAGCTAAGTGCTATCTTACAATGAAACTTTCATCCCAGGCTTAATGCATGTTTGCTTGTTTTTGAAATTATTCTGTTTAAAGACCTGATTTGTAGAACTTCTTCCTGCAGATATGTTTTCTTTATTTCTGCTAGACTAAATGAGCATCTATAGAAAGGTATCAGAGGAGGCAATGGTGGATATCATTGCAAGTGGTCATATCTTTTGTGTCATTATGACTTATAGCACCCACCACTGCTGCTAAATGGCTATGATGGGGCACATCAAAGGTAAAACTAATCATTAGTTCGTTGGCAGTCCTAAAAAATAAATCAAGGGTCTGGCTGGAGAGTTATCCTAGTGGAATTAAAAATGATACAATTGTTTCAAGTTTAATTTTTTTTGTCATGGGTTAAAATAAGACTATTGTCCCACAGATATTGAGAAGCTCTGTGCCTAATTAAAATACCTTCCTTCTAGCTGTAAACATATAAAAGAGCAGAAGAAGGAGGAGGAGGAGACCTGATGTCTCACCAGCTTTTGATACTGTCAAATGTGGGATGGAAATTTAGAAAATGTGTGGTTGCTTCAGTGCTGCTGTACTGTCACACTGCCAACTGGTGGTTCAATAAACCAGTTTGTGAGAGAAAAGTTATTTCTCAATTGCTGTGCCTATTAATGACTTTTGGAACGGACAAGTGGGTGAGCCAATCAGAAGGCAGCTGATGGGTTTGAATCTCCAGGGCTTTTATGTTCCCTCCCCTAACTGTCACAGTTGACAGTATAAAAGGAGATTCCTAACAGAAAACCATTGGCAGTCCAAAAAGGCAGTTCAGAAGGCAGTTGGCAGTTCAGTGAGTTCTGTTCAGCTCTTCTGTTAGAAAACTGTGGGCTGTTTGGAAGTCAGTCAGGAGGGCAGTTCTGATGCAGTTCTGATGGTTTATAAGACTATTTCTTCTGAAGAAGAATAGCCAGAACAGACATCGCTTAGAGCGAATATATATATATATATATATATATATATATATATATATATATATATATATTCTTTCTTTTTCATAGGTTTTATGTGTATTTCTCTTTAGCCAGGTTCTACCTACATAAACCAAGTTATTATGCAGCCCTAGTTCAGTGAAATCCCAATTCACTAGTTTCTGGGCTAGTGGGAAAAAAAAGAAAAAAAAAGAAAAAAATATTGTACCTTTACAGGGAGGATACATGAGATGAGGGTGTAGCTAACTGATGAAGCCTTATAAGGCAGAAATAGATCTATCTTAGTCTCCCAATGGACAGCAAAAGGTCTGCTGGCTGCCAGAAGAAGAAAAAAAGCCCAGAAACTAGTGAATTGGGATTTCACTGAACTAGGGCTGCATAACATCTTGGTTTACGTAGGTAGAACCTTGCTAAAGATATATATATATATATATATATATATATATATATATATATATATATATGTGTGTGTGTGTGTGTGTGTGTGTGTGTGTGTGTGTGTGTGTGTGTAATTTTATTTCAAACTTATATACCGCCCTTCTCTCTGGGGACTCAGGGCAGTGTACAGCCAGAATTTAAAAAAACATAGAATACGAACATTAAAAAACAATTAATATATATATATATAAATTTGGCCCCATACTTTAAAAAGTGACAAACCAATTAAAAACATTTAAAAATCTTTTTAAGCCAGCCCGGCTTGCTGGAAAAGAAAGGTTTTAAGGGCACGGCAGAAGGCACCGAGGTCTTGGATTCTCCTTATCTCTGGGGGCAGCTGATTCCAGAGGGTATATATATCCGACAGGATATTTAAGCAAAGTAATGAAATACTATTTAATATTTGAATAGATATTGTTTTTATTTTTAATAAAAACATTTATTGTTAACTGCTTCAGAGGCTCATTTGTTAAAGTAGATCTTAATAGAGATAAAGGTTTACAGTTCATTGATTTATTTCTTCCTCAACACAGTTCCACCATAGCACTCTAGTAACTAGGTAGACCAGTCCCTTCTTCAGCTGCTGGTAGGCAGGTAGATTGATGCCCACATCAGCTGTTGTAGGGCGGTCAGCTCTGTTCATGCTGACAGGTAGTTGGAAATAGCTCCTGGCCCCACTGTTTTTTTTTCCCTGCCCCGGTCATTCTGTTTTCTGTTTAGGTAAGGAAATATCTCTGAAAGACTGATTCAATGGGTATGGATTGTCCAATTATTACTGTCCAATATCATGATAAAATGTAAAAAACAGTATTCTAAAAAGCTGTAAAATTATTATCTGAGTATCCTTAACAAGTCTCTTATTCTAAACAACACTGAAAGCATAATGTGTTATTTATTTATTTGGTAAAATGGTAGCCTTTTTATGACAGTTGGCAGCGAATCAATGTTCTTTGCACCATCGTGATAAAGTTTAATAATTGCAACGATGCCAAAAAGACCTGTATACTGTAAGACCCTTTTCCTCATGCTTATGTTGTTTTTTAATTATTGGTAGAAAAGGCCAATTTAATTGAATATTAATTTGGAATTAATTATGTACATTTGAAAATGTTGCTACTTCTTACAAATAAAGAATTAAGGGGTGACCAAAGAATTCTCACTTTTCTTCTCACTGTGTCTTGTATTTAGGCTTTTCCTTACCATTTTTTTCTATTTACTGTACAATTATCAGTTTATCTGAAGTATCCCTTTCTCCATGTACTTTTGTGTGAGTGAACCAAAAGGCTTTTTTTAGTTCATCCACCTTACCATACATAGTATTTGTTCATAAATGTATAACAGTCTGGACAGTTACAAAATTGGCTATAAATTTAGATATATACTAGTGGATAATTGTGGTTTTGGGGATTGGGGGCTAAGCATTTCCTCCAAAGTAATATCTGGGCATTCATGGGTTAATCATGGATAAATGTATTTGGGATTGTCAGATTTTTCTGGATTAATCTTATTTTTACACCTGAGAGTCAATGCATCTGGCAACTCATTTAGTGAAAGGACAATTATTAATCACCTCCCATTATTTTAGTTATGATGTATGAAGTCTTTCACACTTGTGAGATTTCAAAAGTATTTAAAGCTGATGCTTCCCTCTTACTAATTTAAAATCTATTACAAATGGCTCCCCTGAGGAATACCACCTGTGTTCATTTAACAGCTCATGGTCACTCCAAAATTAATTAACGCTCTGCTAATTTTTTCTTTGTTTTCTATGAAGGAGAATTTCCATCTGATGGTATTCAGATACAGTGCCCTTCAACATACTAAGATGCATTTATTTTGAATCTTTCTTTTTAGAATTTAATCGCATGATTAGGAAAAGAACATCAATATATATTTTCTCTGGCTCTCAGTTGAAATATGTGTCCCATGCATACATAAATATTCCCTTTTTGTGTAAACAACATTAGGTACTCCTCAGAAAAGGAATAAGAAATACTAAAATAAATAAACGAAAGGTGTGAGATAAGAAAAAGAGAAGAATACATAACATTGATTTACGCCAATGTCATTCACAATACCTCTCCAGACCTTTCTGTCCTTGCAAATTACCTTGCTTTGAACATATTCACACTAAACATTGCTTCACAGAGTGCCTTTTTTCTTTTAGACACCTCACTTCTGTTCTTTTCAGAATCTTATCAATTCCATCCAACTATGAATTTCTCAATCTTCCCTTCCTTTTAATTCATTCACTCTTCCTACGTGGTCCTCTTCCTATATTGTTTTGCAATTAAATACTAATTCCTTTTCCCTATAAGTATACCAAGTTAGATTACTTTTTCCGCACTGTTCATTCCTTTTGATTTTATCAAAAACATATTTATATATGTTTGAGACAGCACGATTTGGTAGGGAACAGGTGGGAAAAAGATTATTTTTAAAAACCTTCAAACAAAGAATTCAGATAATTTTTTGTTAAGGAACTTAAAATAGGGTTGAAAACAGACTTCCTTAATATTTGAATTCAGGTTCATGTCTTCCTTAAGGTTTGATTTTGTAAGAAATAGAATTTTGTTTTAAAAAAATGAAAATCATACAAAAGCAACTGCTGACAGTTTCTTTTCAAAATAAAATGAAAATAGTGATGTACATGTAACTGACTTATTATGATGGACTCTGTAATATATTACGCATTAGTAAAGTAAATTAGAGAGGGAAAAAATAGGATTTAGTAATACTTTTTTATTGGAAAATCTCTGGCAAAAACATCTACAGTTATTACATTTTCACAACCTATTTGTGGTGAGTAGTTGGCAGAAACACTATGCACAGAGGCAAATAATATGAACCTAATCTCATTTATGCCTTTTGCAACTGTTGCCTTATTCCACTTAAATTGGGACCGATTGGTAAGACCATCATCTAGAACTTTTATATCTTGTAGGTAACTTTAAATTTTTTTGATCTAATTTGTAATTGATCCCAATTCTTTTATCACTAGAGACAAAATTCTTTGAGTAAATATATACAATCAGTACTAGGTATCAGCAAAATAAAAAATTCAAACCCTTTGCTGCCATTGGTAGATATATGATTTTTTTCAGTCCAGATATTATATGACTATTAAGAGGTTCATATATTTTTTCCAGAAAATAGAGACTATATCTTGTGGTTTTGAAATATAATCCATCTTGACATTTAGCATAGAAAAGATTGTAACTTTATAAACGTCTCAAATTTTAGGCCATATCATCATGCTTTGTGATATAAGGCATTGGAGAAATGACATTTTTTCCAGTGCGCTGCTCCCACAATCCATAGGTGGGTAATATTCCTCTGTTCTGACAGCCACTGAGTGAAAAAAATTCTTTGCTTCCTTCCTTCGAGCTGTGACCACGCCCATCAGTCCCATGATCCTCCAGTCTTTTTTTCACTCAGTTGCTGACAGGACTGAGATTCTCCTTCGTGCTGAATTATTACGTTTTGGTATAGTTGCTTTTAGGCATTTCTTTTAATTTTTGTTAGTTTTTTCTGTCGGGTGGAGAGCAGACCCTTTTGGCAGCTGCTGAGGCATGGGAGGCGGCTCTGGGGCTCCAGGCCGCCCCGCGCCTCTCTATTTCCCCTCGGAGCATCGGATCGCAGCATGAGGTATCTGACCCCCGGGGGCGGAACTGATTGTGCCGTTTAAGCCGCTGGTGCCGAGGGATTTTTTTCTCAGATTTTTTTTTTTAACCCTGAGACCAATTTCCCATTAGTCTCTTTCAATTCTGGCCATGCCTTTAAATAGTCAAACTCTTGCTTCACTGAGGGATAGCTGGGCAATATTTTTTTTACTGTGCATCCTTTGGGATTAATTTAACAGACAGGTTAACAGAGTTGGAAGGGACCTAATAGTTCATCTAGTCCAATCCCCTGCTCAAGCAGGAGACCCTTTACCATTTCTGACAAATGGCAGTCCAATCTTTTCTTGAAAGTCTCAGGTGATGAAGCTCCCACAACTTCCAAAGGCAACTTCTGTTCCATTGGTTGATTGTTCTCACTATCAGAAATACTGTCAAAAAGTAACACTGTCAAACAGTTTCACTATCTTCATGGCTTTCGGACCATAAAGTTTAATATTTTCTTAACTTTCCAACAATGTTGCTGAACATTTCTGCTATTTTCAAATTCTTTAATTAAACCATTTAATATGTTCTGTTGTGACTTTTGCCCCTGGAACAGAGCAAAATCTATGAATTACTTACTTTTCCTGAATGCTGTTCATTGTAAAATGTCTCCAATTTTGTCTGTCCTCAGATAAGATAGGAACTGGCAAGACAGTGACCACCAAGGAGGTTAGAAGACAGAGAGGAATTAATTAATGATAGAAGAAACAAGCAACAAATTGAATAAACAAACCCTTAAATAGAAGATTGTTTGGAAATTAAACAATACATATATCAGAATACTCCTTTTAGATACTTTGCTATAGTTAAAATAAAGTAGGGCTGTTTTGTTGCATTTGATGTATAGTCTCCAAAAGTAGCAATCCAACTCTGGCAGCACACAATAATGTGCATTATCTGCTTAACTTCTGGCCCTTTAATGCATAATTTCTGATAGATCCAGTTACAGGCATCATGAGCACCACAATTTGTATGTTGTTGCAAATATTTATATATATGTACAAAAATTCCTAAGGAATGGCATCTGACATTTTCAGTTTGGGCTAATAGCCTACATTCACTTACCATAGATAAGTACCATATATACTCGCGTATAAGCCGAGTTTTTCAGCCCGTTTTTCAGGCTGAAAAATGCCCCCTAGGCTTATACGCGGGTCACAAAAAAAATGACTTTTTCCCTGCAAGCTAGGAAACAGCGGGAGAACGGGGTTTGCTTACCCCGCCCACTCCCAATCTATTGGGACTGCCTCCTGAGTTCCAGCTGATGGCTAGAGGGAAAAAAAAACCTTTAAATTCTTGCCGCGGGGCTTCAAAGCCCCCCCTACAGCTGATCAGGGTTAAAAGAAAACAAATGAGAAGATCGGTGCCGGCTGCAAAAAGGTGCCTGCTGCAAAGAGTGCATTTTTTTTTCTCCTTGTGCTGAAACCAAAAGCGAAATTAAAACAGCTTGTTGGCTTTGCTGTTTGCTAAGGCAGATTTCTTTTCTTTTTCCTCATTAAAAAAGGTTGGTGCAAACAATGGGAAATTTATGGCAAATGGCAAAAGAGGGGAGTTCAAGATTTTAAAACACAAAAGAAAAAAAGCTCTATTTAAATAGGGAATTGTAATAATTGAGATATTATTAATTGTATATTGTGTTGAAAGCAGAAATGGTTAAGTTGTGGTTTGGAAGACTATTGGGGGAAATTATTTGGTTTATTATTATTGGTAAATATAATTAATTGATTTGTAAGAAATTGGATTGCATGGAAATAATTGGAATATTCATGTTCATATTGATTAATATACAAAAAAGATAGTTATATAACTAATTGATTTATATTAAAATGTTGAATTTGTATCAAACAACTGTAATATTACATAATTAAGCAATGTGAGGATTGATATAAAAATAGATGACAATGGGAAGGGGTATAATATAGAATAGAAGTGAAAAATTGAATTTGATTAAGATTAGAGATGAGGATGAAGGGTAATATTGGTTTTTTAAAAAATAGATGAGGAATAAATATGGCAAAAAGGAAATATAGAAATTGTAAATTTAAGTGAAATGACTAAACACTTTAAATTTGTGAACCGGCCAAATATTCTGTTCAAAGAAAATACATTGTATGTTTGTATGTGTGTTTCTAATTATTGCTATTTATTCATATTTGTTCTCTTTTATTCTTTAAAGTTTAACAATTCATTCTTTATCTTAATATCTTTATATGTGTTTGGGGTTGGTTTACTTCCCTTTCATCTTTTTTATTGTACAGCAATCTTTCTCCTCAAACCTACCACCTCTCTCTTTTCTTTCCTTCTTACTTTCTCTTCCCCCCCTTCTTCTCCTCCCTACTTCCTCTTCCTTTCTTCTTCTCCTCCTCTCTTCCTCCCTCTCCTTTTATGCACATGGACTCCTTTTATGCACATGGACTACTCAGAGGGCTGAAAAAGTTATTTTTGACTGGTCCTCGCACTTGTGACCAGTACTTGAACTTACGACTGTCCTCACATTTTAGGTTTTGGCCCTATCTTGTCACCATCGTGAAGAGAAGCAGTTGTGAAATGAGTGACACCGTTTTTAAGAATGTTACAATGGGCATAAATGATGACCAGTCATAAGTGCGAAGACCGGTCAAAAGTGCGAGGACCTGTCAGAAATCACTTTTTTCAGCCCTTTGAGTAGTCCTTTTGTGCACATGGACTACTCAGAGGGCTGAAAAAGTTATTTTTGACTGGTCCTCACACTTGTGACCAATCCTCGCACTTCTGACTGGTCCTCACACTTATGACCATCCTCACATTTATGCCCATGCAGCATTCTTAAAACCATGTCACTCATTTCACAACTGCTTCTCTTCACCATGGTGACAAGATAGGGCAAAAACGTAAAATGTGAGGACAGTCGTAAGTTTGAGGACTGGTCACAAGTGCGAGGACCAGTCAAAAATTACTTTTTCAGCCCTCTGAGTAGTCCATGTGCACAAAAGGACTACTGAGAGGCCTGAAAAAAGTGATTTCTGACAGGTCCTCGCACTTTTGACCAGTCTTTTTTTATTTTGAAATTTACCAGTAGCCGCTGCATTTTCCACCCCCGGCTTATACGTGAGTCAACAAGTTTTCCCAGTTTTGGGGGGTAAAATTGGGGGGGTCGGCTTATATGTGGGTCGGCTTATACACGAGTATATACGGTATATAACAAATGTACAAGAACCTGAACGCATAATTATCTATTTTGTAAAAGGGGAAGCGAGACTCAAATACGGGTGCTATTCTAGACATATCCCTGGGATTTATACACATTCAACAACAGATATACAGACTTTCCTTACAATAAGGAGTTCCTAATTACACTACCCCAACCATATGGAGATGCTGGCTTGTACAACTATAGCAGCATTCCTAAATGTTTGCCATCACACATCCCTTAAGTATAATCTTAATGTAAATACCTTTCCAAAAAATCCAAACATCAAAATGAAGACAAATGAGCGATAAAAAAACAATAACATGAAACTTTGGGGAAGGTGGATTTATTGAGATGATGCAATTAAAAGGTTCTTCATGTTTCCTCTGGAGTTTGTCTGCACTTCCTCAGGGGAGGTACATGCATCTCACAGTTTGGAAAACCCTTATATATTTGTAGATCTTCTTTTTCATATATCTCTAATATTTGGCTTTTGAGAATCATGGAGAGTGCGATATCTGTTCCATTTATTTTATTTCATTTCCATATGTACAAGGAGATCTTCTTGAAAATACCTCAGTACTTCTTTCCTATAATATACAGAATATAAAGTCCAAAGGAGGGATAGTTTAATATTATATATAATAGCTTTGCTGTAATGGACTTAGTATATTATATGTAATAGCTCTGCTGTTATAGAATTATCAGCCATAATTGTCTGATGCTGAGTTATTTTGAGTCCAACCGTGTAACTAATGGCAATCCATTAAACACTATTTCTCCTCAACGAGAAACAAGTCACAATACCATCTCTTCAGTATGCTGAAACAATTCTTTCTTTCTTAAATATTTACTTAAATACAAGTCAAAAAGTGCATTAACTAAAACTTAGTGAAAAGATTGAAAAAGAATTGACTGGATTTTTAACATCTGATAAATTTACTTCATTTTAAATATTTTAAAATCAACCTACTTTATTTAATGTGCTTCAGATAATTTTTACAATGTACCACTTCCATCAAGTGAAGAATGATGGCTACAAAACAGAATCCTCAAAGCAATTCACTTGTCACTTACTTTAATTTCTTCTCAAGATCCAAAGAAAATATTTTCATTTCTCTAAGTTTTTAAAACCTGGTTGTAGCATTTAGTTTTACTATTTTCACTCTTTTCTGTCTACACTTAATGTCTTTTTTGACAAGAAGAGAGTGACATTCAGGATTATCATATTTTTTGAGTGTGAAGAACATCTCAGTTCAATGGCTTTCCAGATGTTGGATTACCATTCTCATCTGTTTGGACCTTTAATCATCCACGAATAATAAAAGTTAAAAACTAGAAATATTTGAAGGCCACATATTCATTATTCCTATCTACACTGTGCACTAAAGATGTAGGAAAAATGTTCATCATATAGCTAAAACAGACACACAGACACAGACAATAGGGTATTTGTTCTGGAAGAACAGAAGATTATATCAGACAATAGCTATTAAAAATCTATTTGGTTATTTGGCTTGAGCATTCCTTTCTGCAACAGTTCTATGAAATATGTGCCTCAATATATTTGAATTCTCCTCAGGAGCTCCTGTGTCTAGCTTGAGTAAAACAATAGAGAATTTCACTCCCAATGTGCTTGCTTCTGCACATTTTGCTCTGGCTTTTTTCCATTTTGTACTGAAAACATTACACTCAGTCTCATAGAATTTAAAAGTATCATCACTAATTCATTTTGCACTCATATTTGCAAAAGCTCACATTTTAATCTGTGTGAAAAATGACACCTACTAAGTCTTTCAGTACTCCACATACATATTTAAGCATTGATAGTTTTTTTCCCCTCCAGTCAATTCAAAATCTTAATTACTGCAGTGTGCTTCTCTAATGAGCTTCATTATAGCTGCTTTTTTACCCAAAAAGAAACGTAGTAATATTCTTTAAGTATTTATGTAATTTTTGTCCAGAAGTCTGTGTAAGTTTCCGAGAAGCAAAAAAAAAAAAAAAAAAAAAAGAGCCACCTTCATAAAATCTTAGCTTCAAAGTAGATATGATGATATTTGGTGAATATTGGTTGGAAAAGGTAGCTACAGTAGTCACATGTTAGAAGAATGGGAATAGATAAATGAATCCAGTGATTTTAAGGTAATTTGAAATTCAGTGATTTTTCTGGTTTTGTGGAGATTTTAACATTGCCATCAGGTTTCTTTCCATTTATGGACAGAGCTAAAGGATATGGTTGAGCGTATCAAAGTTATGATGTTGAGATGAGTAGTTAACCAATTTTATTGACCTTTTAGACCATGCCTCTCAAGCTTCTTGAGGGACTGCTAATATTTTTTTTAGTATTTCTATTAATACACAGATTGTATTTTAATTTATAATGTTATATTGTCAATATCTATTCTTTATAAGAATATACCCGCTGATTTTATAACCACACAGTGGAGAGCATAATCTTACTCACTGTTCTCTTTTTTAAACTGAATTAGCTGAAAAGTGTACTTTATTGGTGGAACTTCTGAAACATGCTGCTATAGAGCAGTGGCTCTCAACCTTTTGGGCACCAGGGACTGGTTCCATGGACTGGTTTTTTCGTGCACTGGAGAGGGCATGGTTTCATGTGCTGCCTGCATCCAGTGGATGGGGCTTCACTTGTTTGCACGGCCTAGTTTCTGGCATGCTGCAGACCAATGCAGGTCTATGGATCGGGGTTGGGGACCCCTGCTATAGAGAATGAAAATCAGTTGCCTCCATCCTTGTGTGAACAAAAGTGCTGCTTGCAAATCCAAAGCCACCTCAAGACAGTGCCCAATATAATTTCATCATTTTAAGTGCTATAGCCGGTTATGGAATAAACCATTTTGAAATAAATTACAGTATGCATTAATACTGAGTAGACAATTTAGTTAACCAGTGCTTTTCTGGCATTTCCAATAGAAATATTTTATATTTGGGAAATCTTGGGGTTCAATGCTCTCTCCTTTCTTGTTCAACATCCATATGAAATCATTGGTAAAGCCATTAATCATTTCAATATTTCTTCTCATTAATATTCTGGTGTTACCTACCTGTACAATCCCAGGATGTGTAGGTAAATCTGTCACTGTACTGTCCTAGTATCTAGAAGCTGCTTAGATCTGGATGAGAAGAAATAGACTTCAGCTCAATTCTGACAAAACTGAATGGCTCTGGCTGTTTGGCTCCCCACTGTTGGTTCTGGATTGTTTCTTCCTATTCAGAATAACAGAGTTGGAAGGGACTTTGGAGGTCTTCTAGTCCAACTCCCTGCTCAAACAGGAAACCCTATTCCATTTCAGACAAATGGTTGTCCAATCTCTTCTTAAAAATCTCCAATATTGGAGAGTCATAATTTCTTCACATAATTTGTTCTACTGATTGTTTTAACTGTCAGGAAATTTCTCCTTAATTCTAGATTGTTTCTCTCCTTGATTAGTTTTCATCCATTGCTCCTTGTCCTGCCTTCAGGTGCTTTGGAAATTAGGTTGAGCCCCTCTTTTCTATGAGCCTCTTAGATATTGCAACACTGCTATCATGTCACTCGGTAGTCCTTCTTTTCATTAAACTAGATATACCCAATTCCTGTAACTATTCTTTATATGTTTTAGTCTTCAATTGTCTAATCATCTTTGCAATCTTTCTAAAGTCTCAACACCTTTTTTTATATCACAGTGAGTCAAACTGGATGCAATATTCAAGTGGGTCTTACCAAGGCATTATAAAGTGCTATTAGCAATTCATGTGATCTTGATTCTATCCCTCTGTTAATGCAGCCTAGGTTGGCTTTTTGAGCAGTCGCAGAACAAGACTTGTTCAATATTTGTTTATCTCCAATTGAGATATTAAAATGAACATTTCAAACTACCAAATTTTGGGACAATCCATAATTATACATTTTTTTCTTTAAGGAAGAAAAGACAAACTGAAGTACCTTTAAAGAGGGCATCAATAAATGGAAGATTAAGGAAAACCTTAAGGTCAATTTTCAAATACATGAAAAAGTATCATTTATTCTACTTTCCGTAGCTTCATAGAACAAAATTAATGAAACCTGTTGGAAATAAATTTTGGCTAAGTATTAGGAAAATGCAAACAATAATAATTAGTTCTGGAACATGTTAATGTGGGCTGTTTTCAGCTGGGAGACCCTATAGATTCAGTGTTCTATAAACTCTGTGTATTAAGGAAAAAAGAGTAGAATGGTTTTTAAATTATTATAGAAAATACTGTTTTAGATACAGTGTAATATTGGCAGGTAAATGAATTGGTAATGTTATACATCTTTACCCTCATTGAACTTCTACAACTGAGATTGTACTCAATGTAGTTATGCAGTAATGGTGTCATTGATAATCACATCACAATTTTAAGATTTCTGGCATATTGGCTCACAATGAAATTTAGTAAAAATAAGATTTTTGTGTTGTTCCTTTCTACTCCCACCCAATTTTTGAATGGCTCTTTTAAAAAAGATTACATATGCCTTTGAAAAGATTATTAAACTTTACTAGAAGATTTAAAGTGGCAGATTTTTACCTTCAATTTCTTAGTGCATCACTCTATTATAATTAAATTTTATTTAGGACCATTGCCTTGCTTATTTAAAAAAAATGTTGTTGTGGAAGGTGACCTGTGCCCACATTTCTTTTTTTAATGGCTGACATTTGGACTGGGTTATTGCATTGGGGAATTGCTTCATTTAAAATAATTGGCCGTTAGGAGGTTTCTTGGGCTTTATATATAATACCTATGTCAAAAATGAGAATTAAACTGATTTTTCAGCCAAGTGAGCCTTTATACAATTTTAAAAGAGTGTAGTGCAAAATAATACACATTCTTAATCCAATCACATTTGATCCTTGCTTGGACAAACTATCTAGAATAATTTCTAGACAAAGTATACAGATATTTGTTTGTTTGTTTGTTTGTTTATTAGTTCAATTTATATGCTGCCCTCCTCCGGAGACTCAGGGCAGCTTACAATGCATTAAGCAATAGCCTTCATACTTTTATATATACCTGCTTAGTAGGCTTTAGGGGCCCCCTCTAAGTGGTGTTCTTTTTTATACAAAGTCAGCTTATTCCCCCTACAAACCGGGTCCTCATTTTACCTACCTCGAAAGGATGGAAGGCTGAGTCAACCTTGAGCCTGGTGAGATTTGAACTTGCAGTAATTGCAGGCTACTTAACAGCACTTTAGTCTGCTGTGCCACCAAAGCTCTTGTTATAACTATATTTATATTGTATTCTATAATGCCTCACATATTTATACTATGGTATAGTGCACAAGAAAATCTTATATATATAATGTGTGTGTGTTTGTGTATAGTATATATAGTTAGTAGATTTTTTGCCTCTCATTCTTCAGCAAGATTGTCCATCTTTTGTATAGTTAAAGCACTGCTTGCCTATTTAAATTTAAAATATGAACACCTACAAACACATTTCATAAATTCAAGTGTTAACTGATTTGAACATAACAACTGGTATTAAATCTTCACAACAGTATTAGTCTTCTCATATGTCTTATATGATTATAATAATAAGGGTGGAAACTAAGCATTCCTATTCATGTCTATGTTATGTGAATGGTTTACTGTAAAAGGTTAAATTTTAGGCAAATGTAAATCTCTTCTTTTTATCTTGACAGTCTAAAATAAAGTGCTTTAGCTGAGCATGTTTTAAGATTACTCCATGAGATATTCTTAGTAACAGTACACAATTGTTTTGCCATTCCATTCTCCTGGATGCTCAGTTGTATTCATTTATTTTTAAAATCGCATTGTAGTCCTGGGGATTTTTGCATGGTCTTCAGAATTCAAGTATTAACTAGGTGTGACTTTACTTAACTTTTTCTTTTTTGTGGGGGAAAGGGGAGAAATTGGGGAGAAATTGGCCAAGATGCTGCTATCAGCTATGAAAAGACTAACCTGCTTCTTAAAAAATGTTTTAATTTGTTTAGTGGGTTATACATCTCATTTTGAAATTGAATATTACAAAGGTACTAAGAATACATTTGGATAGTACATTAAATGCACACAGTAATCTGCAGAATCTCCATGTACATTTGAGAATGATGTCTCTTTAAGAGAAATGCTTCATAAACTGCACATAATACATTAGGTTAATTTTTGTGGTAGAATATTTAAGAAGAGAAACATGATAGAAATTGGAACGTTCAGGAATCTTTCTACATTAATATTCTAGGATGGCACTAAAACACTCAACAGAATTCATTAAGGACATTTTTATTGTTAAATATGTTTGCTAGTTGCATGAAATAAATTGGTAAATGCTAATACATTTCATCTATCATTAATGTACATAGTCCAATCTGCCTGCTTTTTAATAGACTAATATCCCTTAGGTTGTGTGGAAATTGCCAGTTTAAAAGCTTGTAGAAATGTTTTACTAAAAATTGTTCCATTTAGTTCGCATGCACAAAAATAGTTTTCTAGAGACAAATAGAATAAAAAGATTATCTGTTCCATTAACATTAGAGGAGGCAATTATCATTGGGTCCAAAAGAGTTTTGAAAGGAAGTAATTATATTTGGAGTTGGGTGGATTGCTCTCTTTCCAATAAGGCACTTTTACATTTTACTGGCATCCAATAATGAAAAGGAAAAAAAATCTAGACAATTGCTGTTCTCTGCAGTATGCTAAAATATTTTGATATTATCTTTGACTTTTCCCCCCACAAGATTGATTAGTTTGCCCAACCATGCAGTCTTCATTCTTTTTATATATTTAATCTTTTTTTCCTACTTTGAAAATGCTGATTTATTTTTTGGGCATTTCATGCTTCATTAAACTTTACTTTCTAATGTCCTTTCTTTACCTTTTACAGCATTATCCTGTAAACACAGTTGTGTTCAGGAAGATTTATTCTCAGGTATGTGATTATATGATGCAGCATTCAGCATTATCTTAACCTTTTCTGAGTGAGGTTAAATAGAGATACAGGAGTCTCTCCACCAGGGAATAAAAAAATGGCTGCTGCACTATTCAATTTCTAGCTGCCATAGAAAATTCTGTATGTATAACTATTGATTGTGCTATTTCTGCAGTGATATTCCCCACACGTTGTATTTTAGAGTGAGATGCATAATATAAGCAAGGCAGCTTTAAATCTTGTGGACTCCTCATCCACCCCTAATAGGAGGCACCACCAAGGCTTGCAATATAAAGCTTTAATTTGCCTTAATTCTCTGGCATGAGTTATTTCTTTTCCAGACAGTTAGAATCCCATTAATCATAACTTTTACTTTCACAAATGGAACACTGTCAAACATCATATTAAATTTTCATATGTACTCTTAAGTTATCATATTAAAATGGTCATGCTACAGTGCAAGTCATAGGATAAAATATTTAAATTACAGAAAGATTCTAACTGAAATATATTTAAAAAGTCTTCCTATGTTAAGAGCAGTTTTTAATTATTCAGGAAGTTTTTGGGCTCTTCTTTAAGGGATATTTGTACTCCAATCTGTTGTGGCACAAATTTAATTTAATTAAATCCCAAATGTATGATTATATAACTCCCTTTTTATCTGTAATTATGCCAATTAATTTGTTTCTTCCTATTACATCATGTTTATGTATTCAGAGGTTATGCCAGAAAATCAACATCTAAACCAATGGTTTGATTAAACCTAGTTTGCCCAGTACAGTATGGCAGGAGGAAGTCCATGATAACCCACTTCTGAAAATGTTACTGAGAAATCTGCGTGAAACTGTCCAGGCAACTGCTAGGAGCGAAGACTGATTTGAAATTTGAGAGCAGATTTGATGTAATAGTTTAAGGCACAAGACAAAAAATCAGGAGAGAGTAAGGTTTCACTCTCCATTAGACATGAAACCAGCTCAATGACTTTCAGCCACTCTTTCTCAACCATAGGAAGCCTATATATAATAATGTATAATATATATAATATAATATAATAATAAACTACTTCTGAAACTGTTGCCAAGCAGTTTATGGCAGTCGTGTTCCCCCCCCCCCCCCGATTTTGAATGCTCCATTAAGACCTTATTGGATCTTATTAGGATTTATTTATGTATTTTTTTGATTTCTATAGGATTATATTTCCTCCAATATTTTAAACTTTAAAGTAATTTAAAGAGTAGAAATAACATGTGTAAGGGCAATCAATATATGCTACTAATTATTGGAACTCTTGATAAGCTAGCATAAGTAGAGTGAGCATATTTTCTTGAAAAAATAAAGGACAAACTTGAAAAAGAGGCAACTCTAGAAAAGGTTAATAAGGATAGAAAACAAATTAATTGAAAAGGGGAATTCAAGAACAAAACCATGACAAAAAATAATTTTAATAAAACTAAAGGATAGCTTCATGAAATAAAGTACTATAATTTATAATAAAGGCCATATGGTTGCTGTAAGTATACATTATGTACAATAATTATGTATTATAATATCTGGTGTACACTATATGCTTCATTTTATATTTTACATAATTATACTGATTGCAAATAAAATGTAATTTTCCTGACTTCTCCCCCAAGATGGCCGCTGAGAGCTAGGAGAATTTTTTTCTCTCGCCAATGCTCTGCTTGTCAGGGTTTCGACCAATGCCCTAATAAAAGTAAGAGTGTCGAGCCATTTAGCAAGAAAAATCCAGTTTATTAGGAGCGCCATGTCGGCACTACCTAGGTGAAGCCAGCCCTGGCTTCACCCAATTCGTGCTTTGCCTCTGACTCTGTTTCCCCCTTCACCCCAGAGTGTGTCACCAGTCACATTCCCCAACGAAGCAATTTTGTGGGTCATAGAAGTCACTCCCTCCAGCTGTTGCAGGTCTCTGTAGAGATGGCCTTGACTTTGGTCGGCTAGGCTGTGTCTTGTTTTGACTGAGGTGTGAATTCCTTGGTGCAGCTGCGAGGCATGATTCCCCTTGCCTATGGCAACTTGGGAGCAGATCAGGAAAGCTTCGCTAGTTGACACTGCTGATTTTGCTGCCAAAGATGGTTCTTTGGTAGTGCTTCTCCCAGGATCTGAATGGGAGTACTTAGGAATGATCCAAGATGACTTTTTTGACAACCGTGGACCTTCCCAGGAAGAGAAATCTTGAACATTGTGATTGCCACCTTCTTGACTTCTTTGACATTCGTAGGTATTTATCATACATACAGAGACACGTAATAGAAATAAGTACTGTATATATGTGGGTACAGATGATGCTCCTGATCTCTTGTGTACATGAATGAGTCATTGAATAAGTCTGGAAGTAATCTTAAGAAATGAAGACTACTATTTGTTTTATTATAGCAAAGCATATATATTAAGCTTGGTATATTCACACATATAAGGCAGAAGCCAAAATGCTTTACTGAACAAAAGAAGACAAAAGAATATGTGATTGCAAACATAACACAGAACGGAAATGCTCATAGGCAAGACAATAAAACAAGAGAGGAAATTGAACAACAGAGTGCAGATACAAAACATAATTTCATAACCCTCAGCTGTTGGAAAACTCATTCTTTTTAAAAGCAACAGTCATATTGCCCTAAATTATTATGGCAATATTGGTGCTCCTAGAATGACCTATCCTGATGCTCATCCCTAAAATGTCAGAGTTTAGCTAATATCCTATTGCAATCATTAATACTTCTTCCTTTTGTGAGTTCTTTCCTGAGCAGGTTGTTGGCCTTAGAGTTAAGATGATAATACTCTTGATCTAGGCTGCATGAGAAGCATCTCGAGGTTGGAAATTCAAAGACTTATCCTTTCTATATTTAAGGTTTAACCAAGCTATGCTATGCCCCAATATAAGCAAAATAATACATGTTATATAACACAGAGGGGGGAAAAAGAGTACATTGTCTAAGTCTGCTTTCTGTCGTAATTGTCTTCAACAATAGAACAGCAGGATTGCATATACTGTAACAGTATTTGATATTTTTATCATATGTATTTAATGGATTAATAAGGCTTTTTAATCTCAAAAGACTCATAATAAACTAGTCATAATTTAATGCTTTTAAAGGTATTATATCCAATGTTGTACAATCAATTTTTCAGTGTATTTGAATATGCTAGTTAACAATAAACCCATGACTTCATAATGTTTTCTAAAGTAATGATAGCTCGATATAGATATCTCCACAGAGATTTGGATGACCTCTACACTAATAGCCTTCCATAAGGCACTTAAAAACTGGCTATTCCCACAGGAATTTGGGCTGAAAGATTAATGAGTGTGCTAATTGGTTGGTTTGCCGATTGATTTATTGTTACTTTGAAAAATTGAGAATATTTTTTTTTTGACCCTGGATCCTGTTTATTATTTAATTGTTTTATGTTTGATTTTTAATGTTTTGTACACCATTCAGAAGCATTGTTGAGATGAGCAGCCATATAAATTATTTAAATAAACAAAATAATAAATAAAAGTTCATAAAAAGTAAGTTTTCTTAGTAGTTGAAGTCTCAGTAGAACACTGAAAACACAAACAAAAAGGAAAATAATTGTTAGATTCATAATCGTATTCCAAAAGTGGAACTAAGTTCACTAAATTCAACAGCATTTATACTTTGGAATTTCATTCCAAACTATCAAAAAGACGAATACTGTCTTGGTTCTTTTTCTCTTTGTCCTTTCCTCCAATTCACAGACTTATCTTCTTGTGCCATATCTGTCATCGGACGCTGGAGATCATGTTGGTGATCCTATTTTTATCAACAGCTGCACGAAAAAGTGCTTCTGAGTTTTATCCAAACCAGTCCCTTAGATTTTGAAGCCATGATGTTGTTCTTCTGGCTGGACCTTGTTTGCCTTCAATCTTTCCCTGGAGGATTAAGTGAAGTATGGCATATTTTTCCGGGTGTCACATCATGTGTCCAAAATATTTTAACGTTCGCTTTTTAATGGTTTTGATTATTTCCCTTTGCTTTCCCAGGTGTTTTATCACCTCCTCATTTCTGATTTTGTCAACCTAGCTGCCTGTAAATTCACATTTCAAACACTTACAGATACTCAAATTGGGTTAACTAGAAAGTATTATTTTTTTCAGTACAAATTGAAATTATACTTAAATCCTTTTGAAGCAACATTACTTGGGTACAGAGGGGAAATATATGAAATATATTTTAAGATTATGTTTCTTGGTGGAATGACAACCCCTTTTGTGTCATAGCTCCTGGACTTCTGTAGCTACATTTTGATATATAGGTAGTCCTCAAATTACAATCACAATTGGGATGGGAATTTTGGTTGCTAAATAATCCAATCATTAAGCAAGTCATCAGGTGATTGGACCCGATTTTATATCCATTTTACCATGGTTGCTAAGAAAATCATGTGGTCCTTAAGTGAACCCAGCTTCCCCAAATGACTTTGCTTTGTCAGAAGCCAGCTGGGAAGGTAACACATTATGATCACATGACTGCAAAATGCTGCAACTGTCACAAATTCGAGCTGATTGCCAAGTGTCCAAATTAACATACATTGCTACTGTGATTATGGAAGGATGCAATGGTTGTAACTTCAAGGATGGGTCATAAGTAACTTTTTCTGAAGCCATCATAACTTTGAATCATTGGTAAAAGATGGTTGTAAATTGAGGACTACCAATATGTGATAATAGCTATCACATAGGATAACATATATCACCTATATGTGATAAGAGCTATAATAGTTGTTATAGTTGTGCATTCTTTGGAAGTATTCATTCACTCTGTTTCCTTTTATTGGTAATTTTGATTTAAACACAACCAATGTTTACAAGACTATTTATATTAAAGTGACAACATATCTTTTACAATGTCTCTCACAAAGCTTTGTAGAAGCATGAAGAGGCTAATCTTTTCCTTAATAGAAAATGAAAAGAGTCTGCTTGCTCTAATTTAGGTCAGAGCTAAGAATAATTTCCTTTCATCTACTTTCTAAACGTTTGGTTACCAAGGATACATTGCGGATGTTAAAATAATCTGGATTTTGTTTTTTTTCTTTTGAAAATATTTCAAAGCATTTGGTGTACATTGCCTTTGGGCCACCCAGACAAAACGAATATTGATTTTTATTAACACTTTTTAAATCTAGAGGCCTAAAGTCTATAAGGCTGAATACAGATTTTAAGAGTCAAAACACCAGTTCCAGAGAATCCTTGAATAAATAAGAATCTGGCCTCAAAACTTTGATTATCAGTAGTTTCTCTTTACTGCTACAGATGTTTGCAGCAGCCCATATTTGTAGCATCAAATAAATCTATTATTATTTCATAACCTGAAATAAAAATTCTCTTTGTCTCTCCCAGCATAGCAGTCTATCTGATTATAGTAATTACTAGCACAATGTTCTAAAGCAGTGTTTTTCAAACTTGGCAGGTTTAAGATATGTGGTCTTCAACTCTTTGTTGGCAGAATAATTCTGGAAGTCCAGTTTGAGAAACACTGCTCTAAAAGAGCTGACAAATTAATTTCTTATAATTTCCTGAGGTAGCATATTCAAGGGTACAGTGGAGATAGGGCATGCTTCCGATATAAGTGGACACTGCTATTAAAACTAAAGAACAAATATTTTAACATTTAAAGTGTGTTTGGCTAAATAAGCATTACTCAAGCATTACTTGTATGCATGTTTGTATTTATTAAATAAATTTATACAGTTGTCCAACTCCCACACAGTGACTCTCGATGGCGTACAGTATTAAAAACCCAGTTAAAAATCCACAATTTAACCCCCACTCCACCCCATTGTGACAATGCAAAATTAAAAGTCATTTGATAGTTCCAAATGGGATTCCCAAACTGGCTGCCAAAACCATGTCTTCAAGGCCCTATAGAAAAGCAACAAGGTGGGGGGCAATTTTACCTTCAGGGGAATGATGTTCCAAAGGGAGGCACCACCAGAGAGAAGATCCATTTTCTAGGCCTCACCAGCTGTGCTTCCTTGATAGTTGGGACCTGCAACATGCCCCTCTTTCCTGCTCTAGTGGGTTGGGTAGGTGTAATTTTGGAGAGGCAATCCACCAAGTAACCTGTACCTAAGCCATGTAGATCTTTAAAGCTTTTGTTAAAGCCCGTCAGTGACCTGTGCAGCTAGTAACTGATTCTGACAGCAAGGAGACTGGTGTGGTGCTGCGCCAGCAGTCTGTGCAGCTGGCACTTGAGTCAGACAATGAGGAGGCTGGAGAAGATGTGGTGCCAGCGGCGGGGATTCAGCCAGGGCCTTCAGAACCTCCAGAAGCTCCCATACGTGAAGAGGAAGAAGAGGAGGAGCCTCTGCTCGATGCATGGGCGCGAGAGCTGCCAAAAGGCATGAGTGGCTCCTCAGGAGGAGGTCTTCTCGAGAGTAAGGCTTGGGGCTAATTGGCCACTCCCTTAGCCTATTTGAGGAAGGATGACGACTGAAGCAATTTGTAGGGAACAACTTTGTTCATTCTCCTTCGTGTCTTGATCTTAGTGCTCTTATCAGTTTCCTGCAAATTACTTCTGGGCTTTCTGCCAACCATAGTAAGATTATGATTATTTATTCTTTGGATTCTTATAGGCTGTTAAGAAAGTTAATTAACAGCCTTTGTTTGAAAAAGACTGATTTAATTTAGTAAACTAAGGTTTGTACAGACTTTGTGCATGCTGCGTTCTTTGGGGTCCATAGCTGGGGCAGAACAGCTTTAAAACCAACACCTTGAATTGCACCCATAAATAAATTGCCAGCCAATGCAGATCCCACAAAAGAGGTCACACGTGGAAAATTGGAGTTGCATAAAACCATGTGGACCGCTGCATTTTGAGCCAACTGAAGGATCCAGATGCTTTTTGAGAGCAGCGCCAGGTAGAGAATAGTCAACGTGGAAGATGACCAGGCATATGACCATTGGTTCACTAATGAACATAACTGGCACACATCACAGTTGATGTGGCCATGATTGCCACCTGTTCTTTGAGCAGGAGTTGTAAGTCCTGGAGAACTCTCCAAATTATGTATAGAATCTGTCTGGGACCATGCAACCCCATGCATGAGCAAGGATGGTAATTCTCCAAGAACCAGAGCCCAGACCCAAAGCCCCTCAGTTTTAACCTGTTGCTCCTGTTATAGACCTCAACAGCTTCCAGGCACTGCAAAACAGCAGTTCCAGCATAGCTTAACTCATGTTAGCAGAGATATACAACTGACTATCATCAATATATTGATGATATCTCATTCCATGGTGACAGATGATTTCACCCAGCAGTTTCACGTAGATGTTAAGCAGGGGTAGAAAAGCATTGATCCTTGAGTGACCCCAAAAAGAAGGGGCTGGGGGTCAGACCTCTCACTCCCAATCAACACCAACTGGAATTGGCCTTGAAGAAAGTAGATAAACCAGGACAACATTGTGCCCCTCATTCCCAGTCCCAAAGCTGTTCCAGAAAAATACTATGGTCAATAATATTGAAAGCCATTGAGAGGTCTAGTAAAGCCAGGCTGGATTCACTACCCTGTCCTGTTCCTACCAGATAACATCAGAAGTATGACCAATGCCATTTCCATCCCCTATCCAGGATCCGGGTCCAGATAATCCATTTCTTCCATGATCCTCTGCAGCTTCAACATGACCATCTTGTGAATAACCTTAAAGGGTTAGGGCAACCTCCTCCCATTTGCCTTGTATCTGCCTTTGCATTATGAAAACTTTTGATTCTGTGGCCCAGTTAAGCTGACAGTAAAACTATTGTCCAATTGGAATGGAGTGATTTACTTTGGACAGTAATCACATTCACTTAGAAAGATTGATATGAGACAAGAAATGAAAAACTATCATTTTTTTCACATTAGCAAAAACAGATGTATCTGATCTACAATTCTGAAAGATGTCCAGAAAGCAGTGTAAAAGTAAGGATTTTCCAAATCTATTTTCTCTCATCTAGTGGCCACTTAAATGAACAAAACTGTTCTACTCATTCAGATAAGAACACAGTAGCCATTTTAAACAGAAAGGACTGTGATGAGACAGAAACATTGCATTATATGTTTCTAATAAAAGTTGATCAAAAGTCAGACCAGCATATGTTACTGAAGTTTCTCAATATGTGGATATACCTATTCATAGTTTTTTTTATTAAGCAATTTGCCATTCATAGGAAAATATATTCCTTTATGGTAGATAACTGTAGAAACATAGGTAAATGTTGGAGTTTGAATCATAGTAACTTAATTATGTGCTAAATGACTTTGGTGCATTATGACTTGGGGAAATATAATTAGTCTGATTTAGGAAATAAAACTTTTAATTAAGGACTCTTAGCCATAGAGGATTTTCTTTGTTTTACTTCCTAAAAATGTATTATTTTACTAATGCTTCCTTCTAGCAAGTCAGAGATAAATTGCATGTTAAACTACTTCAAGTGATCTCCATATGCTTAATATTATGAAAAGCAAACATTGGCTAGCAATATTTAGGGACCAAGAAAGCAATGGTTGGCTAAAGCATGTCTTACAATTTGGTTTTCAGAAGGCCATAGCTTAATGATAGTATTTTATAAGTAAACATTCTGAGGTTATTAGCATAGGGCTTAGAAAATCTATCATTTATCCAGAGACAATAACTATTCAGTGGCAAGTAGATATTTTCAGGCTATACTATGGAAGTTTTGGAACAAATTATGAGCTATAGTGAGGTGATTTAAAACAAAACATCAACAATATAATGCACCACACCTCTAATACTAAACATACATCATTCTTTTTAGAAAAGAGATGCATTATTTCCTTCCTCCAGGTGGTTTGAAGCCCAGTACCTCTGTTGCTATGGTGTCCTCACTATAGGCAGTTTCTTATTTGGTGTGTTGAGAAATAGGTGGTTTTCTGTTGGATAGCTTTCTCTAGATTCAAACCCAGAAACTGTAAGATTGAGCTAATAAAGTCAGTCTGCCTTTTCTCAGTGATTTTGCAGATAGAAGGAAGAGGGGAATGAAATCATTTGGGTGACAGTTATCCATTGTGCTTTCTTTGACCAATTGAATGTCAAATTAAAACATTTTAGTTGCTTTTCTTTGGTTTCCCAGTGATTTATCTTCTGTTTTTGTGCCCAGTAACTTGTCTTCTGTCCTTCAGGAGTCCAACTTCCTGAAACTGTCTTCAAAATAACCTCCTTTATTACTGTCTGATGCTGCTGATACTGTTTTCAGACTTGAGAGTAGACATACTTGAGAGTAAACAAGGGGATCAGCTATATTGGAATTAATTCTCACTAATAGAGATGAAATGATAGAAGGTGTTGAAGCTACAGTAACCTTGGGGGCAAGTGATCATGCAATATTGGGATTCAACATTATGCAAGCACAAGCAACAGAACAAAGTCAAACTAGAGTCTTGGACTTCAAGAGAGCTAATTTCAATAAACTTAGAAGTTGGGAAGGATTCCATGGATGAGAAGGGGCGTTGGTCCTACCTGAGACGCACCTTCTCGTTGAGTGGAGACAGCAGCCAGGATGGGGTGTTCTCGCCCAATCAGCTGAAAGGACTGAGTCTGTCAGTTAAGCTAAGTCCCGCCCTTGTTGCCAGGTAGACCAGCTTTTGGCGAAGACCTGCAGAGACAGACTCGGCATGTGGTAGAAGGAGTAGGTAGCATAAAAGACGGAAAAAAAACATCAAACAGACAGATAGGACCAGACTAGCCCAGGGGGGGTCTGGCTGCTGTCTCCACTCAACGAGAAGGTGCGTCTCAGGTAGGACCAATGCCCCTTCTCCATTGAGAGTGGAGACAGCAGCCAGGATGGGACATACCCCAGTTCACCGTCCCGATTGAAGGGTGGGAGCAGGCTGGTCCGAAGAACCCTCCCCAGACACATTTTTGCTGAAGAACTCGCCGACCAAACGCGGCCTCTGCCGCCGCAAACTTGTCCAGTTTATAATGGTGGATGAAAGGGGCCGGTGACGTCCACGTAGCTGCTCTTCAGATTTCAAGCAAAGGTGCCTGCGTTGCCCATGCCGCCGACATAGCCACACTACGGGTGGAGTGAGCCGTCACCCGACGAGGCCTCTGGAGGGAGCGGAGATCATATGCCGAGGCGATTGTTTGTCGAATCCATCGGCCGACTGTAGACGAAGACACCTTGGAGCCTAACGAACTGGGTAAGAAGGAGACAAAAAGCGATTCCGACCTGCGGATGGAAGAAGTTCTCTTAACGTAGATGCGAAGCGCCCGCTGGACGTCCAGGGTATGCCAACGACGTTCACGAGGATGAGCAGGATGCGGGCAGAAGTCCGGAAGGACCAGCTCTTGCGCACGATGAAACGTCGTATTGACCTTCGGAATGAAGGTAGGATCCAGGCGCAGGACCACGCGATCTGCGTGGAAAACACATAGATCGTCACGAACCGACAAGGCCGCGATCTCCGATATACGGCGAGCCGACGTTATGGCCACCAGGAAGGTAACCTTGCATGACAAGAATCTGAGGCTGGCCGAGCGTAAAGGTTCGTATGGAGGTTCTGTGAGTGAGTCCAAGACCAAAGGGAGATCCCAAGTAGGGTATCTATGCAGAGTCGGCGGGCTGAGATTAGATGCGCCCCGAAGGAAGCGCTTAATCAGAGGGTGCTGCGCAAGCGATGACAACGATCCACAGGAGAGGACCGATGAAATCGCAGCCACCTGTCGGCATAGGGTATTGGGGGAGAGTCCCTCCGCAAGGCCACGTTGTAAAAAAACAAGAATATCCACAATGGAAGCCTGAAGAGCGTTCACACTGCTCTGATCACACCACAAACAAAAGGCCCACCAAGTCGCAGAGTAAATGCGGTCTGTTGACGGGCGCCGCGAAGCTTGGATGGTCTGGATGACGTCCGACGGGATGTTAGCGCATTTCAGCGAGCACCGCTCAACCGGCAGGCGGTCAGATCGAGCCAGGGAAGGTCCGGATGACGGAGCGCTCCTTGGGTTAGGGAGTCCTCGTCGAGGGGAATGCACCATGAGGGGCTCACTGAGAGGGAGATAAGGTCCGCAAACCAGGGCCTCCAAGGCCAGTGGGGGGCCAGCAGGACTACCTCCGCCCATTCCACAAGAAGTTTGCGTATGACTCTGGGCAGCAGCGACGTCGGAGGGAAGGCGTAAAGAAGACCCTCTGGCCAAGGGACCCGGAGGGCATCGATGGCCTCCGCCTGAGGTTCCTCGTAGCGGGCGAAGAAACGCAGAAGCTGTGTGTTCGAACGAGTCACAAACAAGTCGATTACTGGAGTGCCGAAGCGGAGGACCAGTTGCTGGAAGATGCGAGGGTGAAGGTGCCACTCGGCATTGTCCACCTGCTGACGGCTGAGCCAATCCGCTTGCGAGTTGGCAACCCCGGAAATATGTTCCGCCCGAATGGAGCTGAGGTGCCGTTCCGCCCAAAGGCCCAACTTCATGGCCACAGATAACAGGGGTCGGGATCTGGTGCCCCCCAGCCTGTTCAGATGTGCCTTTGCAGTGACATTGTCCGTTAGGACGAGCACATGGGCCCCGGAGATCAGACGACGGAAGGCCCTGAGGGCAAGGAAGATCGCCTGCAATTCCAACCAATTGATGGGCCGCCAAGAGTCCCGGTCTGTCCAGATTCCCTGCGCAATCTGGCCCTGACAATGAGCACCCCAGCCCTGAAGGCTGGCATCCGTCGTCACCACGATCTTGGGAGTGTCGAGAAAGAGACAGCCCTCCGAGATGGCTGGGGACTGCCACCACTTGAGTGACCTGCGAACCGCTGGGGAAACCGGAACCAGCCAGGAGGAGGTGCCTCGACCTGCCTTCTGCAACGGTAAGAGAAACCACTGAAGCTCCCTGGAATGTAGTTGGGCCCAGGGAACCACAGAAATGGAGGAAATCATCTTATCTAATAATTGGGAAAGGGTAAAGGGGGAAACTTTACTACTTTTCTCCACCCTGGAAGCCAGAGCCTATAGACTTTCCCGACGTTCTGGAGACAGAAAAACTCTACCCTGCACCGAATCAATAATGGCCCCCAGGTGTAGGATACGAGTAGAGGGAGTTAGGTGGCTCTTTCCTACGTTGACTGAAAAACCATGGGAAGCCAAAGTGTCAATAGTCAAACGCACGTCCACTACAGCCTGTTGTAGGGGCGAAGATAAAACAAGGATATCGTCCAAATAACATAAAAGTCGAACGGATCGAATTCTAAGGTAAGCCGCCAATGCGGCTAAGACCTTCGTGAAAGTACGGGGCGCTGAGGATAGCCCAAAGGGTAAGGCTCTATACTGGTAGTGCGCATCCCCATAACAAAATCTAAGATATCGCCTATGGGAGGGACGGATAGGGATGTGCAAATAAGCCTCAGTGAGGTCTGTAGAAGAGAGGAGATCGCCCCTCCGGACGCCGTCAAGTATGGACCTCAAAGACTGCATTTTAAATTTCCGATAGATGACATATCGGTTGAGGCGCTTAAGGTCCAGAATGGGTCTCCACCCACCCGAAGCCTTGGGAACAAGGAAAACCCGGGAGTAGAAACCCTTTCCCTGTTGATCAGGCAGAACAGGTTGGATAGCCCTGATCAACAAGAGATGCTGTACCGCAGAGTCCATAAGGGACCGTCTCTCGGGAATACGAGAAATCGGACAGCAGACAAAGGAATCCGGGGGGGTGGAAAGAAATTCAAGGGCCAACCCTGATCGTAAAGTGGCCTGGACCCATTTATCAGACGTGGAGCGCTCCCAAATGGCGGCGAAGAGGCCCAATCGGCCACCAATGGGGGGATCCATGATGCAACTAGTGACGGCGGCGGGCGAAACGACCTCCTCCCCCTCGAAAGGGCCGTTTGGAAACAAAAGGACGTCCCCTGGTAGATCTGTCTTGAGACCCACGTTGCCTGCTAAAGGTGGAGTAACGTCTAAACGAAGGGAAGGAAGAAGAGGAGGGGAACCCTCCCCCCTCAGCACCTCTGGCAGGGAACTGAGAAGGGTATGGTGAAAAACGGGACTCTCCCCTGCGATAGACCGCAGCCAGAACCTTCCTCTTGTCCCTGGTCTCTGTGAGGAATGGGTCAAGTGAGTCCCCAAACAATTTAGATCCACGGAAAGGAACTGATGCCAAGCGCCATTTATGTCTGGCATCCGCCTGCCAATGCCGGAGCCAGACCAAGCGACGAGCTGTGACTGTGGATCCCAAGGACTTGGCAGCAAACTTGGCATTCAGCGTGGAATCTGCAGAAAATTGAACCGCCGCCACTATCTTATTCAAATCCTGGCGCACACGGGAGTCCTCAGGTGGCAGTTTCTCCTGCAGTTGTTTCAACCAAAGCAGGGTGGTCCGGTTGAAAAAAGACGCCGAGGCAGCCGCTCGAATCGCCCAGGCAGAACCTAGAAATGCCCTTTGGAGTACGAGGTCCAAACGACGCTCATCCAGATGAAGACCCTCGTCGGGTTCACCAGGAATATTTACGTTTGGCAACAGGGCAGCCACCGGAGCATCAACCAAGGGGGTCTGAAGAAGAGAGTCCAAATCGGAGGCGACGAGGAAATTCTTTCTGTCATTTGCTGACGGAAGGGGGGCTGCTCCAGGAGACTCCCACTGACGCTTAACCACATCGAGAAACAAAGGGGGCGTGGGGATGGCCGTGATGGGATGAGCAGGTTCAGCAAACATAGGGTCCAGAAGGCCCGCCAAAGAAGAGACTGGGGCCGGATCTGCAGAAGGCGAGGATAGTCGGGCCGTATTGACAGCTTTGAATAGCAGAGACTTAAAGAGAGCTTGCAGAAAAAGGCCCGTAAAGGACGGTTGCTCAGGAGGTAGATTGTCATCCTCCGAAAGGTCTGAGTCCGCATAGTCCACGTCAGAGATGGCCGAAGGATGGCTTGAATGAGAGCCAGCAGGGGACTCCAGCCAGGCAGAATGAGAGCATTCCGGGACTTCCCGTTCCAGAGAAACTGAAGAAATCGACTGAACAGAGCCTTGCCGACTGGATGTGCAGGAACGAGCCGCCAAAGATCTCTGAACCGCCGCCTCAATCATCTGTTGCAGTTGGTCGGGACGTAGCTGGTAGGTAATAGTCTCGGGGGCGGGAGCAGTTGCAGGATTTGAAGGAGCAGTCTGAATGACGGCAGGACCCGAAGGTGCCGGAAGGGAGGAAGAATCAGGGCCCCAAAGATTATCAGCCGAAATAGTGACAGGACAGTCCTGGAGCGACAATTGATCCGGAGTAGTGGGACGAGGGACGTTCTCAGTAGCCGGCTCGGCCAGAGTAGAAGGCGGCTGAGTGACAGCAGTAGAAGGGATAGCACACGCTTTGTCCTAACTTTGTTAGGACTCTATCTCTCCGTTTTTCCACCTTGGAAGATGAAACCAGGCTATGCTTGGTCGACTTATGGTGAGAGTGAGTCGAGATAGGGGCCAGGGATGGAACCTCAGGGGCCTCCCGAGCCGGCCGTTGGGTAGCGGATGAAGCATCCGATTGTCCCACCGCACTAGCACTGGCCTTACGGCTGTGCTTAGATTTAGACAAGGCCTTTGACATCACGGTCACGAGCTGACAGGAAACAATAATCAGGCCAAGGATATAGGGGAGCGCGGAAACTCCACAAAAAAAGGTGTGCCAACCCAAGAGGGAGCGCAAGACTCCACAGATATAAGGGCCATGTCCAAGCCAGGCCCCAAGGAGAAGGAATAATAATAATAATAAGGATGGTGACCAGCCTTGAACAGTATTATGGGAGCGCGAAGCTCCACAAATAAAGGCAGATAAGCCAGAAGAATCGTGTCCAGTAAGGGAGCAGACAGCCACAAACTTCCCAGGGGGCAAGAAACCCCACAAATGAATAGCCAGTAACAGAAGGTGAAGGTGCACCTCAAGGTGAGTCAGGTCCAGGGGGCAGCAACAGTTGAGGTAGAGAGATAGGCGCCAATGAGGAGATTACAGATAAGTTCCAGTCCAACGGCTGCCGCAGTGCCAGAAAATAGTGGGCGCGAGGCTCCACAACTGTCAATCAATCAATCGAGCAATGTAGAGGAGAGGGGAGGAATGCGACGGTTCCGGAGCCTTCCAAATGCAGTCCCGTCCTAAAGGAGAGCAGCCGATGATCAGCGGAGCAACCAGGAAGGAGTAGAAGAAGCCGCGCTGTCAAAAAACCGGCGGGAAGGAAAAAGTCGGTTTAAAATGGCCACCGCCGCTTTCTCAAGCCACACTGCGCTCACTACAGCGCTCAAATGATCGGTAAGCAGATAAGGCCAGCATGCCAAGGATAACGAAAAAGGGCCAGCGGGCAACCAAGTTCCACGCCAATCTTTGCCCGGAAGGCCTCCCGAACGTAGGAAGGAACAGCGGGTTACTCCCCCACCCCCAGGCAGCTGCCCGGCAAGCTGAGGGAGAGCACGATTAGCAAGCCGAATTCACAGAAGCGAAGTCAAAGCCAGTCCGAGTCAGCCGAGATACCGAGAGCAACCAAATCAGTCCGAGTGACAAGCACAGAGTCCAGTAAACAATCCAAATCGAAAAAATCCAAGAAATCCACAGAGAATTTAAGAAGGAGATCAAAAAAGGCAGAGGGCTAAAGACCACACGCCAGTCCTGCTGAAAGGACTGAGTCAAAAGCTGGTCTACCTGGCAACAAGGGCGGGACTTAGCTTAACTGACAGACTCAGTCCTTTCAGCTGATTGGGCGAGAACACCCCATCCTGGCTGCTGTCTCCACTCTCAATGGAGAATCCTCAAGAAGAAAACAACTCAAGAAGCTTGGGTAATTTTGAAAAGTGAGATTATAAAAGCCCAGTCTAGCACAATACCAATGAAGAAGAAAAATAACAGCTCTCAAAAGAAATCAGCATGGCTGCATAAAGAACTCTCTGACAAATTGAAAGACAAAAAGGACAAGTATAAAAAGTGGAAAGAGGGGCACATAATTAAGGCAGAATATCAGCAAATAGCCCGAGCCTGCAAAGATGAAGTGAGGAAAGCTAAGGCTCACAGTGAACAAAGGCTTGCAACAAAAGTAACAAATAACAAAAAAGCTTCTTCCAACATGTTAGAAACAAGAAAAAAGTCAAGGAAACAATTGGTCCATTTCTGGGAGAAGAAGAAGTGGCAAGATGGTGACAAGCAACAGGGAGAAAGCAGAACTACTTAATTCATTTTTTAAATCATCTTTATATAAAGGACAAAACAGTCCAACCTATCAAAAACTGTACCACAAAAAACAGGTTAGGAACACAAGTTAAAATAGGGAAGAAAATGGTAAGTGAACACCTGTCTACCCTAGATGAGTTTAAATCACCAGGACCAGATGGATTACACCCCAAGGTTTTGTAGGAACTGGCAGATGGGTTCTCAGAACCACTAAATTATATCTTTCAAAGATCCTGGAGCACCGGATAACTGCCAGAGGACTGGAAAAGAGCTGATGTAGTTCCCACCTTCAAAAAAAGGGGAAAAAAATCCAGGAAACTACAGACCTATCAGCCTGACCTCAATATCAGGGAAGATTCTGGAAAAGATAATCAAGCAACAAATCAGCAAACACCTAGAAGCAAACAAAGTAATAACCAAAAGCCAACATGGGTTTGTCAAAAACAGATCATGCCAGACTAATCTCATTGAATTCTTTGACGAAGTGACAAAATTTGGACCAAAGAAATGCTGTCAATATAATTTACTTGGACTTCAGTAAGGCATTTGACAAAGTAGACCATAACCTACTACTAGATAAAGTAGAAAAATGTGGCTTAGACAGCATCACCATCAGATGGATTTGTAACTGGCTGACCAACCGCACTCAACATGTAGTCGTCAATGGAACTGCATCTACATGGAGGGAAGTATGCAGTGGAGTACCCCAAGGCTCTGTTTTAGGCCCAGTACTCTTCAACACCTCCATCAATGATTTGGATGAGGGGATAAATGGGGAATTCAAGCTGGAAGAATTAGCCAACAATCCAGAAGATAGGCTTAAGATACAGAAGGATCTTGAAAGACTTGAACACTGGGGGCTATCTAACAAAATGAAATTCAATGGTGAAAAAAGTAAGGTTCTACATTTAGGCAAGAAAAACAAAATACACTGGTACAGTATATGTGGTACCTTGCTCAATAGTAGTAACTGTGAGAGGGATCTTGGAGTCCTAGTGGACAACCATTTAAATATGAGCCAGCAGTGTGCTGCAGCTGCCAAAAAAGCCAACACAGTTCTAGGTTGCATAAACAGAGGGAGAGAATCAAGATCACGTGAAGTGTTAATACCACTTTATAGTGCCTTGGTAAGGCCACACTTGGAATACTGCATCCAATTTTGGTTGCCACGATGTAAAAAAGATGTTGAGTCTCTAGAAAGAGTACAGAGAAGAGCAACAAAGATGATATGGGGACTGGAGGCTAAAACACATGAAGAATGGTTACAGGAACTGGGTATGTCTAGTTTAATGAAAAGAAAGACTAGGGGAGATATGATAGCAGTGTTCCAATATCTCAGGGGCTGCCACAAAGAAGAGGGAGTCAAACTATTCTTCTTGTCCTGCACCTGAGGGCAGGACAAGAAGAAATGGGTGGAAACTAATCAAGGAGAGAAGCAAGTTAGAACTAAGGAGAAATTTCCTGACAGAACAATTAATCAGTGGAACAACTTGCCTCCAGAAGTTGTGAATACTCCAATACTGGAAGTTTTTAAGATGTTGGATAACCATTTGTCTGAAGTAGTGTAGGGAGATTGGCCTAGAAGACTGCCAAGGTCACTTCCAACTCTGTTATTCTATTCTATTTATCATTATTATATATCTACATATTTGGAGTATTGTTCTATGAATAGCTTATTTATGAATTTAAGAAAGTTTCATGTTTTATGTTTATCAAAGACTATAAAGAGTATAAATGAGTTCTAAATGGTAATGAAAGAGCAGAAATCACTCATAAATAACTTGATGCTAAATGCAAAATAAAGTTTCCTGCTCTAAACCTCAAAAGCAGGCAACTTATTTTGTTAATAATATTTTTGGCAAGCTGTCCCAAGACGTTTTAATGCATGGTGGCTGCTTTATTTCCTTCAGTTATACAAACATTCAAAATTAAGCTTGGATTGAACTTATTTTGAGCCTGCCAATAGCTTCAGTATAAATATTCTATATTTATACCATGTATATGCATGAAAATGGAGACAATTGGCAGCATATTACAGCTTTCAATTAATAATCATTGGCCCCGGCAGAGAGGGCGCGCAACTTGGGCGTCCTCCTGGATTCACGGCTGTCTTTTGAGGAGCATTTGACGGCCGTGACCGGGAGGATTTTTCATCAGGTTCGCCTGATCCGCCAGTTGCGTCCCTTTCTGGATCGGGACTCGTTACACACAGTCACTCATGCCCTCGTCACCTCTCGCCTGGACTATTGTAATGCTCTCTACATGGGGCTCCCCTTGAGGAGCACCCGGAGGCTCCAATTGGCACAGAGTGCGGCTGCACGGGTGGTGATGGGAGCGACGTGGCGCTCCCATGTTACTCCTCTCCTGCGCGAGCTGCACTGGCTCCCAGTGGTCTTCCGGGTGTGCTTCAAGGTGTTGGTTACCACCTTTAAAGCGCTCCATGGCTTAGGACCCGGGTACTTACGGGACCGCCTACTACCACCAATAGCCTCCCACCGACCGGTACGTTCCCATAGAGAGGGGCTCCTCCGGGTGCCGTCGGCCAAACAATGTCGGCTGATGGCCCCCAGGGGGAGAGCCTTCTCTGTGGGGGCACCCACTATCTGGAATGAGCTCCCCCCAGAGTTACGGAGGATCCCGGATCTTCGTGCCTTCTGCCGTGAGTTAAATACTTTCCTGTTCCACCAGGTGGGCCTGGCCTAATTCTTCCCTTTCCCCCTTCTGTTGTAAAATAATTTAGAAATTTTAAATTGTAATATTTTAATTTGGGGTTTTAATATTGTAAATTTGGGATTTTAAATATTGGGGCCAATGTTTAATTCAGTTTTATTTGGCTTTTAAATTTTGTATATATGTTTTTTATTTATGGCTGTTCACCGCCCTGAGTCCCCTCGGGGAGAAGGGCGGTATATAAATTTAATAAAATAAAAATAAATAAATAAAAAAATAAAATAAATACCTTAAAATGATGTCAGAAGGTCACTTTTTAAACCTCTCCTACTCACAAATACACACGCACATAAATAAATATCTGGTTCTTTCATCAATTGTGGGATACAGATAAAAATATAATTAAGAAATCACCAAAGCGTTACATCTACCTGGTCCAACAGAGCAGCAAGGCAGAATATGTTGTTGGTCTCATCTATCACTGTAGTAAATCTAGTAGGACCAAGGAAAAAAGTCTTCTTTGTGGTGAATTCTTTTCTATGAAATATCATTTTCCTAGGAATAAGAATCATTTTACAATAGGCCCTACAAAATATGGTTCTATCAGCAGGCTTGGGAATCATAGGTCGATATGGAACTTATCAAATGGTTGGTTTGATTGTCTGTTGCAGCCATGTGGCTGTTGGGTGGAGGTGGGTGGGTTGAAGGCTTATGTATCTTTGTATTTTTAATTTTGTAACCTGTTCACTATTTTATTTATTTATTTCATTTTAATTTTATTTATATGCCGCCTTTCTCCGGAGATTCAGGGCGGCTTACAATGCATTAAGCAATAGCCTTCATACTTTTGTATATTTTATACAAAGTCAGCTTATTGCCCCCACAAACTGGGTCCTCATTTTACCTACCTTAGAAAGGATGGAAGGCTGAATCAACCTTGAGCCTGGTGAGAACTGAACTCACAGTAATTGCAGGCAGCTGGATGTTAAATGCTGCCTTAGTAGGAGGCATTAGCCTCCTACGCCACTCAGGCTCCTATGTCACACTATGTCACTATGTGTGAGTTGGGCAGTCATATTAATTTGCTAAATAATAATAACTTATTTTCTTCAGGGGAACTAGTACAGATAGATGCATATGTGTTGCTTATATGAATATCTCTGTATTTGGAAGGTACAATCACTTGGATGCATATATATTGTTTTGGTGCATGTTTAAATGTTTTTATTATCTATTAATTTTATTCTGAAGTGCTTTTGAATTGATAAATGCACTGGGAAACACAGAGTTGGCTGCATACATTCTGTATAGTTCTTTGTGATGAGGAGGGATGAGAAAAGGCTTAATGAATTAATTGGCAACATTTTGAAGTTATATTCATCTTGGACAGCCATGAATTAAGATTTGGATGGCACGGCTATTTATGGTATGGTAAGGTTAAAGTAAATGTTGATTTCAACAATCACTTTGTTAGATATGCCATTCTAAAAGTCTGGAATAAATATAAAGTAAGGTTCTTTGTGAAGATGCCCCTTTGAGTGTCATGCTAGGAAGGTTTTTTTTAGAAGAGAAATAGTGGCGAGGCCAGATTAGTGGACTTATGGTCAAATAATATCTTTTAATTATGGAGACCCTATTCTCAAAACTAAAGAGGAGTTGGAATTAGAAGGATGTGTTTACATATTTACAATGGAAAGAAAGTTTTAAATTAAATTTTTAAAAAGCTATGGATTTGATTTTGTAAAAAATAAATAGGAAATCCTATTGTATGGTACTGATGAACATATTATTGCTAAGGTTTATAAATTGCTACTGAAATTGAACTTGGAGAATGAGTATCTAAAATATTGTATGATTCAGTGGGCAAAGAATTTTGGATATCATATAAATCTTGAACAGTGGGAAGACATGTGGACAAAAGATTTAACATTTACATTAAATTATAATTTAAAAGAAAAGTTTTATAAGATGAGGTACCATTGGTATTTAACTGTGGACGAATTTTTTTTTTTTGCATAAAGTTTTTTATTTTATAACATATAAAAATTCCATTTTGGGGTAACAGTGTGTTGTCTGGGTACAAATGGCTTTAGGAAATAATCATCAAAGTGTTCACAACAATGTTCATTACATTGATATTCATTCTATCATAATAATCATAATAATAATACTGATACTTGCTTATCCATTTTAACAAACCTCCCTTTTTTCATTGGTCCTTTTCTTATATTTCCATGTTTCTAACTTCTGTTTTTGTCAGCTAATCATTGATAAAATAAGTCCCAAGTCAAAAAGTATTCAGTTTCTTTCTTTTCCTTAAAAGTATTCAGTTTCTTTCTTTTCCTTAATTGAAGTGTTAATTTATCCATTTCTGCACATTCTAATATTTTTTAAAACACATTTTCATCTGTAGGGATCTCTTCACTTTTCCATTGTTGTGCAAATACAATTCTGGCTGCAGTCAATGCATGTAAAATCAAATGTGTTTTCCCCTTGTTACATTTATCCGGTAAAATGCCCAACAAAAATATTTTTTGTTTTAAATCAATATGTTGCTTTACCATTTTTCCCAACCATGTATGCATTTTTGTCTTTTTTTTTTTGGCTTTTGGGTGTGTACGGTGGACAAATTGTTAAGAATGTATAAAGATACCTCAAATGAATGTTGGAAATGTAACTGTAAAGAAGGAACTTTTTACCATTTCTCGTGGACTGTTGGAGTCACATCTTAATACAGAAGATTCTTAAAGTGAATAAAAAGATAAAACTAGAGACTTTTCTTTTAGGCTTAATGGATAAAGTACTTGCAAAAAATGGAACTTTGATGTTATAGATGCTGGCAGTAATAAGAATAATTTATGCACAAAAATGGAAGAATACTTTGATTCCCACAGTGGACTAATGGCTGTAGAAGTTGATAGAGTTAGCAGAGATGGCTAAATCCACTGCTTTGATTAAAGAAAAGAACACAATTAATTTTGTTTCTACTTTGAGATGGCTTTTGGACTTAGGCTTGAGATAGAAAAAAATGAAACTTTGATTTTAGGTTTTGCTAATTAGATAGGTTTGGTGTTATAGAAATGGCTAATATATATTATCATATAAAAATAAAAATCGAAGGTTTATGTTATTACCTTAATCTACTGTGTCAAAAGGAGTCAATGCTTTTCTTTTTCTCTTTACCCTACACTCCCCCTCTTCCCTTCCCCTCTTTTTCCATCATTTCCATTTTTCTTTGTATTTCTGTATTTTATATTTTAATAAACTAATACAAAATTAATAAAAATGAATTCATATCCATCTGTTTCTCCTAAACAAAAGAACATTTTATTCTTTATTAAGTGAAATGTTATTTGAGAATATTTTTCTCTATAGAACCCTGGTTTTAAACATGGTATATTTGTTTTTTCCAGTTTCTTCTCATAACAAATTTGGGTCCTGTTCCATTTTGTTTTTGGAGAATTATCCTGCTGATTAAAGCGCAGACAGGCAACCATTTTCCAAAAAAGTTTCCAACAGTCTGTATCTATTAATGGGTGTATCATATAGATCAAAACCACAAAAATACTTCTGTGGTGGCTATATTTGAGGAACACTAGTACTTATGTTATGGAAATGAACTCTTCTCTGCAATCTTGTGCTGTTAGAAGAACTTTTTTGGACAAAAGAAAAATAATAATAATTGAAGTGCCTGGACCATAAAACAACCTGTCTAGTACACATTATCTACAGTGATTGGTAGTAGCTTTTCTTGTTGTTGATGTCTGAATTTCAGCCAGGGGAAATCAAGAACCAAACCCAACACTCTGAAAGTTGCCAGTTGCCAGTTGTCAAGAGATGTTCCAACACAGGAAAAAAGCATTGCAAAAGTGCTATGAAGATGAGCTCGAAGTATTTGGTTTTTCTCCTTCCTTTTGTTGTTATCTTTTAGAAGTAGTTGTTTTCTAATACATTCTTTGCAATTGCCTCAAATATATTCCAGACATATTTCTATTTTTTACCATTACATTTAGCAAAAGTAAATATAAATTAATGGACTGGTAGGAGGTAAATAAGATTATTGTAAAGTATTAATTAGGGAAAGTCAAATTCTATTACCCAGGAAAATCAAGCTATCTTTAAAGTATGATGGCATATTATGGAAGATAGTACTGAAAACAAAGGGAATGTAACTCTCAGATTTGATCACCCTGGGATATTTGAATTTTTTACCCATGATATCATAGAATGAACATTTTGAAGTTATCTGCTTAGTTGTATATTCATTAATTTATATTATTTAAAGTATTACTTTATTTTAGCCACGTTTCATTTCTACCTATAGATCAACTCTACTGGTCGTTTATTTCCAAACTACAAAGTGTCATTTTGGTGTTTTATCAAATGGATTTGGACAATTGTACCTTGGGAGCTATTTGTTAGTGCTACTTTTCTAAAATAAACTATTGTTCTAATAAGTTACCACCATTTTGTAAAAAAATCAACTGCATTATTTTACTATTATATTGTACAATATGTGGCACAACTGCACTGGATCAGTTAGCTTTTAGTGTGCTAAGTTCAGAATTGTGTCTTCAGAGAACACAGTCAACTCTAAAGTGTCAGGAGGACATGATCTTCAACAATTGCACAGATGGTGACTACAAATTATAACTTATTGGTCCTTTTTGTACATCCCTCTTTTCCAATATAAACTGTCCAAGGATATCACCTTGCTTTCCTAATTGGGTAACTAGAGAGAGGTTTGTATTTTAATCAGGGGGAACTATTAGAGATGTGTCTTAATATTCTACTGTTTTGAGGAGATTGCATGTTCAAATAAGTGTAGATTAATAGAGAACAGAAAAGCATTTAAGTCAAGGTAACAGAATCGTTCACTCTGCCTTCATTTATTCATATACTTTTGCTTGCCTCCAGCTTATTATGGTAAATTTATGGATATGGATATCTCTAGTTGTAAACCTCTTCGGGGTCATCATTTCCCTTCCCTATTCCTGATCTTACTCATGCATAACCTACAGCACTTACAGCACCAAGGCACAATCCTTACTTATGCACTGCTTTCCTCAAATATAACAGGTGAAATTATTTATAATAGTTATTTTTCATTTACTTGCATGTGTAAGTCACACATACAAAGTAATGATACCTTACAATTCCAAAGCCACTGTTCAATTGTCTTTCATGCAGAATGATCAAAGTCATAAAAATTATCTCAGACATAAGTATAAAAAGAGGTAAGGGATACCAAATCATATAATCATGCTTCTTCTCTCCCACTAGTAGCTTTTTTATTTTAGCACCTTTTGTTTCTTAACAAAAATCTAGGCTTCTCTCCAATCCAACTTTCAAATCATTGGGATTGTTTCTAAAGACTTTTGCTTACAATTTAATAAAGATATCTTACTACAGCAGGTATATATATTATCCCTTCCATTATGCTTTGTTTATATTCTCTACATCTTTTCTGTTTACATACTGTACTTTGTTTACCTTCTCCACAACCTAATGTTATCTCTTCTATTTTCCCCATGGCATCAAAGTTTCTGGAATAAGCAGTAGAATTAGCTTTGAGTAACTGTAACACTGTACCCTTCACAAAATTCTAAACATCAGAAAGAAAAAAATATCATGGTTTTAGATTCAGATATTGTTACTATTGTTGAAAATATTATAACATTGTTCAAATATTAAATTCTAGCTAAATATATATTCTTCTACATATGTAATTAGAAAACAATAGTAACTATCCAGTTTGGCCAGATATTTAAATGCCCTTTGCAGCTACTGTTTCAAGACACAAGACAATGTGGTGTATTTAGGAATTCTAGTTAATTGCAAATCACTTGAAAAAGATCAGTGATTTTACACTTGCAATGACCATTAGTTAATGTTTGAGTCTTATTTGCAGCACCAAAAATCTGTGGAAGTAGATTCATTCATTCATTCATTCATTCATTCATTCATTCATTCATTCATTCATTCATTCATTATTCTTTGAAGCTAATTACATAAGAAGAATAAATGTACAACTTATCCAGTATTTATTCTGATTGACCTCAGTAGACATGTATTTAATTACAATGCTGAATACTTATTAAACATATCTGAATTCTGCAGATGTTATTTCTAAAAAGTCAAATAATGTCTACCTGCAATAAAGTGTTCTTTATTGTATTGCAATCAATAAAGTATTCAGAATACTTTATTGCATGTAACAGATGGCTTAGTTATCTTTATAATATACACTATCAATAAGTTCTGTGTTGAGTGACAGAAGGATATGTGCCTGATAGATTAGAAATCACAGTTATTGACTTTTACCCACATAATAAATAAATTGATTGTTTGGAATTAACATCTGATTCTTAACAATACTTTTTTCTTTTCTATATCATGATTTATGGAATTTCTCTTTTTATTAAAAATGCTATAATAGGATTTACTCTGCAGTAATACAAAGAGAAATTAATTTTAGGAATGTAAACATCTTCTTTGAATAATGGAAACCTAACTGATTGCCAGCATGATTGTTTTTAAATTAAAAAATAAAAAGAAACTCTTGCAATCAAATCACAGAATAACCAGACCTCACTCAATTCCCCTTGTTTGCTTGAATGACATAATTTGATGTTATATAAGAAACAATTGGTAATCATTTTATTGAGTATTACCATCTACAATTTTCTTTTTTAGATGAATAATATTGGTATTATTAAAACAGTGTTGTTGTTGCTTGCTCTCCCCCTTCATTTCTCTAAAAACATGAAGGTGGTTGGATAATCTGGCATGGGTCCAGGTTACTTGAGGGGATGTCTCACCCCACTTGGATTGTCCTGTCCCACTTGTGCCAGTAAAAGAGGCATGCTGTGGGTCACATCAGCCCAGTTATCAAACTCCTGCCCTCTGGAACATCTTGCCTTCTGATGTGAGTTGGCCCCAACCCTCCTATCCTTTCATAATGGTTTAAAGATCTGGTTCTGCCAGTTGGTCTGGGATCCCAAAGGAGGAACATCAAAGTGGAGGTGGTTGATTAACAACAGATCCCACCTCCCCCAATTCCACATCTGCCCTCCCCACATGTCCTTAGAGTTTAATCTTTGGTTTTAATTTATTTATGTTTTAATGTAGATATATATTTATTATTGTAAGCTGCCCAGAGTTGCCTTATGGCAAGATTGACAACCAATAAATTTTATATCTATATCTATGTCTGTGTCTGTGTCTGTGTCTGTGTCTGTGTCTGTGTCTGTGTCTCTGTCTCTGTCTCTGTCTCTGTCTCTGTCTCTGTCTCTGTCTCTGTCTCTGTCTCTGTCTGTCTGTCTGTCTGTCTGTCTGTCTGTCTGTCTATCTATCTATCTATCTATCTATCTACTATATCTATCTAAAATAAAATAAAATATAGGAAGAATTACATAGCTAGCATAGTATGTTGGAACACATTTATTTCATTGTCTACTAGCCAATAAGTATTGCAATGTGACAGAATTGTTGTCAGTAATGCAGTGTTTTACAATCTTATATAGCAGATATACAAAGAAAAAAAGATTATCAGAAGTATGGGATGTATTTGGCAGGCACATAAGTCCTTACTGAATGTGACAGCATAGCCATAGGTTCCTTTGTTAAAAGAATTCATTCCATTTGGTTCTGAGTAAATATTCCATATTTAGCACTTCTGCCAACCTTCATTTCAGAACTGAGTTATTTTTCCAGAAACTAAATCATCACTTCGGCATCTTGGAAGAAAGCCCAGGCCAGGTAATAGACATATGTCAAGATTATCAATATCAAAGCAATTCTTCAGCTGTGTCATAATATCCCAGCCATTTAGAAATTTAATTGGCAAATTGGCTGTTCTTCAATATGTAACACATGTTTATGTTGGTCTGGACATAATGTTTTATGTCTTGTTTATTTTACTTGAAATCAGCATTGGTCAGTTTTTATTCATCTGAACATAAATGGCATGCACATATTTGGAACTCTTATACTATGGTCAATAGCTGGTATGTTGTATGGGATGAGTTGTGTAAAAGATATAAGGAATTGCTTACATTTCTCACTGGACTTTTACAGCTATTATTATTATGGTGGTGGTGTTGCTTCCATTGGAAAATTGTTTAAGCACAGTAGGAATTTTGATGCATGTACTGCTTATGAATTCCTGTTACAATCTCAGAAATGAACCAGCAAGAGTAAGATGACAGAAAAATATGGAAGAGATTATTTAAGGAAATAGGGGGTGGTAATGAAGGTTCATTGCTATTGGCATCTATGTATCTTAGCGATGCTTGTAAAATTGTGAATTCCAATGATTTTGACATGATCCAGAAAGAATGAAATCTTGTTCTTTTGACATATACGTTGAAAAGAACAAATATGATCTTATATTGGCTGTAAATGCATTGTTGTTTATACATTTAGGAGTACAATATAACAATTTATTTCTTTTATTGAATTAAATGTAATAAAATATTACTGGATTGTACAAGCTGTTGTTCAGAATTTGTCTACCTTACAAATTGATATCTAGAATAGGTAGCTTATATGTAGAGCCTCATACTCTTGAAAGCAGTGAGTGAACAAGGATGGTATGAATATTACTATAGAAGATGCAGTGAAGAACAACTTGTTTGATGACCAATTTGACTACCGTGAAAAGAGTGCAAATATTTCCTTAAAGAAATCTTTCTGTAGCCTTTAGGATAGTTGAGGAGACACTTCTGTGGTGAGTTAAAGTTGTACTTAGATACTCTATATATGTACAATTCACTGAATGAATTCATTTTTCACTAATGGGAAGTTGTGGAAATTGGATAAGGTCAAATTGTTGTGCTACATTCATTATATGGCAGTCTGGACAATTCTTGATTGTTGTAAAACACTGAATGTTAAGTAGCAAAGAAACTTCCAAGCACTGAAAGTTGTAGGGTTCATCTCTGTAAAGATGGATATCCATTCGAGTTGAAGGTATTAGTCCTATTTGAAAGAAGAAATCTTAATCAAGAACAAGATATTAATAAATGTACTCTAGCCTCTAGCTTCCAGTAACATTTCAGCATTTGAAGCCCAATAAGACACATGTAAAATAGCACTTAAAAACATAAGTGCAGATATCTTAAAAATGAATGTTTTCCAGAAAGGCAAAGTAAGAGAAAGGGGTCAGTTGAGATCTATAAAAATGTTATGCCAATGACTTAGCTCAAAGAGTTTAGCTGCATGTATGTAATTGCATCTCTTAGTTCAAAAAATCTTTAAAACAGCAACTGCAATCCTCTGGGCATTGGATTAAATAAATAGATCATTTCTTCTACAGGGAATACTGCTGTTATAATAGCAGCAAGTGAATCATTTTCTGCATGTGTGCACTTTCCCACAACAGCCTTAAACAAAGCTCTGCTATCTTTCTAGTCATTTTTTCCTTTCGTAAAAACATTTACACCTGTGGATGAAACCTTCTCAAGTTTTTCTTCCCTCCCCACCTCCCGAGTCTCAATATGTGACTGAAAATATTTCTACCCCACTATTATGTTAGATAGTATTTTCCGAAAAAGCTTTTAGGTATCAAGTAATATTTTCCTATAAAGAAGTATCTGATACAGATATCTAGATAGGCCTTTTGTTGTGTATCTGAGGCAATATATTTAAAAATTGAGAAGTGAAATAATAATGTGATGTATTGTAGCACTCTTCAGCCAGTTGCATGTTGTGTATAACCTCTTCACACTCATAAAAAAGTTGATGAATCATTATCACCATCAACATTGTCATCGTGTTTATTGTGGATCTACATTTATTCTGTTTCTGAATGATTGCTATTGGGATAAATTCATCTTAAGGAAAGTGTGTGTGTGTGTGTGTGTGTGTGTGTGTGTGTGTGTGTGTGAGAGAGAGAGAGAGAGAGAGAGAGAGAGAGAGAGAGAATAAATGAGAGAATGAATGAGAGAATGAATGAGAGAATTTTAAGGAAATTGTCTTTGCTGTTAGGTTTCTTCAGGCAGTACTTTAGGAAATGTTATTTCAGAGGCAGTGATTGTTCAGCACCTCATGAACTACTGACCACAACAGGCAGTGGGGTATTGAGTCAGTATACAGTATATTATTTCTGTTTAACTCTTGGGTCACTTCTTCCTTTGTTTCCAGGTACACCTGCCCGGAACACATGCTCTCTGACTTTCCTCCTGTAAGGATAGGTGCTAGTTGCTTAAATAAATCTCATTTCCATTATAGTTATATTTTCTGCTTCATTAATCATTGGTCAGGAAGGTGCCTACTCTTGTGAAAGCTGACATGCATAAACAAAACATTCTACTTATGACTATGAAGATAAGAATGACCTGAAACTGTTCACCCTCTGCACTCTACATCTTATCTAAACTTTTATTTTATAGTATTTCAATTACCAAACTTCAGATTTGTATCTTTTATATTCTTGCAGGTGCAAATTCTTCAGAATTTCTCATCAAATACTATTGTTTATGCAAAGACTTTATCGCTGCAGTTCATATCTATAACAGTGTTCTGAGATGCTTTCCATGATGTGCTGAATATGTTATTAAATTGGGATATATAGAGGTCATCTACCACCTGGATGAAATGCAGGCTCTAATTACATCTGCAAAATTAATCCCTATGTATATGTATTCATATGCATGTTGTAAAGTGTTTTTAATGTTGGTAACCATGATTAATATGGCCAGTGTCCTGGTGACTTCAGGTTTTTAAAATGCATGCAATTCTAGGTCTGTTACATTTATAAAAATATTAATTTGTATTTGATATAATATAGTTATACTAACTTACTTTAATGTACAATTTTGTTTACAACAAAATATATGGCATGGCATTTATGCAACTTTTCTTAAAATATGCTTTTTGAGACACAATTGCCTCTAACATGTTGCTCTTTATTATATCATTAATAACTTCCCCAACTCCGCTTCTGAGGGTACCTGCCCATCCCACATGTTCTGACAGGAAAGACAAATTATGGGCCCCTTCACTGAAATGATGCTCTCTTATGGTACCCAGAAGGCATGGTTTCTCTGTGGCAGATTCTGCCATTTGGAATGATCTTCCCCTAGACTTAGAGTTGCTCCATAGCTTTAGGAAGGTGGTTCAGATCTGGCACGTATCTAAGTTTTTGGGCTCAGGTTGCATCGAATCTCAAACTGATAAGAAATATTTTCAGTTCTGTTCATCATTTTATTAGTTAGTATGCTTTAATATTTATGGATTTGTTGCCTGAGTCCCATCGCTGAGTGGCTGTAAAAATGCAGAAATAAATAAAATAAATAACATATGGCCTTCTCAGATATGTACATTATTCTGAATAATTCTTTTTCAAGTATGAGATTTCAGAATTTCTCAGTAAATGAGAATGCAAGCAGACTTTGGAGATCCATGTTAGATTTCTTTTAGCTTCATATTTATATCAGTCCCTCAAGTGGAGTGCTAATAAGCTTCAAGGGCCTGCTGGTTGTAAAGTCATTGTATACTGAAACATGCAATTTCAAATATAAACATTCAAGTGAATTAGTTGGCTATCGATCATGTCAATTTTAGTTGGAAATGCTTTGAAATGCAACTAGGACAGACTTAATCAAATTACAATCTTAGTCAAAGTCCAGTTCTGATATTTTTACTATATTAAACTCATAGACAAATGACCTAAAATGCTACAAGAAAAGGAGCTTTAGTAAATGATTATGTTTTATTGTACATCGTATTATATGAAATTATAGAATCAAAAGAATAATAGAATCATAGGGTTAGAAGGATACTAGAGGATTTCTAGTTCAATTCCCTGCCCAAGGCAAGAACTGTTATATCACCTCAGACAAATAGTTATCCTAATTTCTGCAAACTTTAATATTGCTTGCTTTAAAATATTAATATATCATAATATTTATATCATAACATTAATAATATTTAGAATTTAAGAATAAAATATGATTTAAATGATGAACTGATCTGTAGTTTGCTATAGAATCATGTCTCCAGCAAATTGTTGTTATAGCATGAAAATATACAAGATTTGATTACATTCTTGAGTCAGATATCAAACAAATGAAAAAAAAAGCCATTTTCCAAGCATTTTATTTATTATGGGATCTGGCATAAAATCTTTTATGAAGGATTGCATTACTGTAACATTACACAGTAGGAGGTTCAAGCATGTTTCTTTTCCCGTCTTATATGTTGTAAGAAAAATAGGTAGATGATAATTTTATACAAAATGAAAAATGAGAGGAAATATAGTGTTTTTCATGGATAATTCAGGTGTTGTACAGAATACAACAATGTATTATTAAATTTTTTAATTAGCCTGAAGTATCTTTAAAATGCAGGAGACCTCAGGATCCTGCTGATAACTGCCACTTGCCATTTTCACTTTTCATTTCTGTTTCTGTCAGTGATAGAGATTCTGAGGAAAATGCTAAAAATGATTTGGCTTTCTTGTTGGAGGGATTACATTAAGTTGTATGTTTAGTGACAGATATTAGTATATCACAATTGTAAACAAATAGTTTTAATACTTCTACCCACAAGAAATACACTAATTCACATCAAATATCACAATGTAACTTATTAATAATGTTCTGTTCAAATATTTTATCGAAAGAATACATGGTATCAAGATTTATAAGAATAAAATAAAAAAGGGGAAATGATAAAGCGCCATAACAAAATAATACAAAGGAAAAAATATATGATATAATTATTTATGGTAGATTATTGATTAACTTTGAATGTGATTATTTTTACCAGTGAGCTCTCTTATTTGTAGATCATTAGTGCAACAATTACTCAGAGATAAGTGCTAATAATCAGCATGGATAGGATTTTAACTGAAAGGTGCTATACTGTTGTTATGTACTTGGAAGTCCCATTGAAATCAGTAGTTTTTATTCTGAGAAGCCAGAGAGAAATTGTATTGGATTATACTGTGGAAGTATATTGGACTGCACCATTAATTAAATGTCCGTGCCAGTATTCCAGATATCATTTTCAATTATGCAAATCACGTAACCAAGACATAGATTCAGTAAACCTTACAGCATTTTTGTCATGTCATACAGTTAGCTGCCAGTGGTTATTATTTCAGAGTCTTGTATGCAGAAAACCTGTTACCTAATCTTTCTTTTTCAGACATTATTTTTCAGTTTGCAAATTATGTACTCAGTGAAAACATTTCCCCTTCTACCTGAATTTACATATGTTGTTCTGCTATCTGCAATGATGCTTGTTCTAATATCCCCTTACAATTCAATTATGTCTTTAAACAATTTCTCATTAGGTTTCTGGGAAAATATAAATTCATTGGCCAAACCTGTGCCTATACTGATATGAACACCAGGGTAGGAAAAGAAATCTATTTTTTCCTGTATTGAGCATGTATTAAGCACAAAAAGCTCTTCCATCCAATTAAATGCATATGCTTTCCTCCCCATTATATTTTTCTATTACTTTTATTTAAGTTTGTACTGAAACAATTCTTTTGTGGGGTCATAAAGCTGATGGAGGGCAGATTTTGCAGGTATGTATATATGCATGAGGTGTGTGTGTTTGTGTGTGTGTGTATGTTGGGGCAAAATTTGACGAAATTTTCAGAACATAGAGTATGGTTTACATTTATTTATATGTGACTGACATTATTTTGCTATGATCATCTTCTTATCTCCATGTCTCTTTTCTCTCATATCCCTTCATTTTTAGAGACTTCCTGACCCACTGTTGATGAAAGGAAAAACTCCTCGCTATTATTATTTTTAATGAACACCTTGCAAGAACTTTGAGAAAATATATTACAATTATATTCCAAGTAGATCTACTGAAATTATATGCACCCATGTAAATGCTTCCTTTTACTTTGAATACACACTAGACAAACTTTGTTTCTCAATCAGCAAAAATATATAGACAAACTTTCAAAATCTGAGTGAGATTCATAGATCAGTAAACTTTCTTAAACTCTAAACATGCACACGACAGTGCTGGGTTGCTACCGGTTCACCCCAGTTCAGACGAACCAGTAGCAGCAGTGGCCGGAGGCTCCCCCCACCCACCCAGACGTCATCAAATACGCTCTACGCATGCTCTACCCAGTAGCAAAGGTAAGTGAAACCCACCACTGGCATCCCAGTATAGAGTATGGATTAAAATTAAGATATAGGTATAGTGTATTAGTTTTATTTCCTGGGTACTATTCATAATTGCTTCCAGATATTAGATTTCTTGTTTCTCTTGTTCAGTTAGACTAACTGGAGTTTGGCTTGATGTAGGTGCTAAACCTTTGACAATCTGTTTCCTATTCGCTTGGGGGTCTTCTGGAAGGGGCCCCAATGGGGGAATATTATGCTGGAGGTCATTGATGGACCCCTCCCCCTATATTTCCTGTTCCCTCCCCTCCTATCTTTTAATAATAATTTGTATTTTGTGTGTGTGTGTGTGTGTGTGTATACATACACTGTATGTGTGTGTGTGTGTATATATATATGGATTTACTGCTTTTAATATTGTAAGCTGCCCAGAGCCACCTTTTGGTGAGATGGGTGGCAAAGAAATTTAATAAATAAAATAAATATAAATAAGGAGTAAATTCAGATTCCTTGATGATCACTTCGCCTTCAGAAATCTTCCCCTGGATTGTGTCTTTGAATGCTTTATGAACCTCAGACAGATTACAAATTAATGAGAAGCACAGAAACTGCCTAATCTGTTTTAGTATCATTAGCTATCCCTTCTCTGGATTGAAACTCTCTTCAACAGCTACAAGAACTGCCTACAAGAACAAGAATATGCCTGAAAGCAAGCTTATTATAAATGATATTCATATATTTTAGCATCATCTGTGTCGCTATAGATCTGTTATGCTATCTAACTAGCCTTTATATATTATACATTTATGTTCTTTCTACATTAGAGCCAAAGTTTCAAAAAAAGTCATGGAAAGGGCAATCTTTTGTTGTAAATTTGAGGCTCTTCAGATGGCATAATTTTTAATTTTGTTACAAGATAAAGGAACAAAGTATATTCTTATATCAAATGAAAAAAATGCCACTTAAATGTTAAGTGCCCGTAGAATTAAATGTTTAATAGGATTTGACTTGATACATCATACTGCAGCAAAATCAGTTTGCTCATCCACTTAAAGTCCTATTATTATTAAAGAGAGCAGAGAATTTATGGCAGAGATTTTTCCTTAAAAAAAAAGATTTACCAGTTACTCATGCAGAACAAACCATTTTCTGTGGGCTTAAAATGAAAACTATTTATCTTTTCTCTTCTATCCAAATCATATATCATAGATTGTGAGACACAAACGGAAGAACCTTTTGATAAAACACTTGTAGGATTTTCTCACAGTAAAAAAAAGAGGTTCTTTTATACTAGTAATACGAAATGTAAGCAGAGAGAAAAGTAAAAATATTGAATCTTGTAGCATGAAGAAATTATGCAGAATGATAGCAGACCGGCAAAAAAAAAAATACCACTCTTATGCTAAATATAGTAAAATGATTTCTAAGAGCCAAGAAATGTTCAACAAAATGTAGATCTATCTTACTCTATACATTTATTCTTAAAATAATACTTTTTAATATCATGCTGTTATGATATATACAGAAAAAATGTTATCATTTTCACAGTGAAAACCTTCTTTAAACATTTCTGAACATCCAAAATCTATCTGCAATGAAATAGTAGCATGTGTGTGAATGAAAATGATATGTGTTTATCCATACGGTATGAATATGTTACATTAACTAAGTGGGTGAATATTTTTATTTTTAGCTATATAAATAGAGCCAGTACAAGAAAATGGCTGTCCTAACAATTACCTACCCACAGTATTACTTTCTGAGACTTTTTGTAACAATGGCACATCTTTACACTTTTCTTCAACTTTTGCTAATTTTGTTGAACTCTGCTCTCAAATAGAAGACATTTGAGCTTCTCATCCATCTTGCCATTTATTGCCAATCTTTGTACCTACCACCACAGAAAAGAATATCAATATTCTTTCAAATTAAGGAATAATTCCCTCCTTATGGAACAGGAATTGATTTAGATTTGTCTTGACAAAGACCTGCACTCTATCAAACTTTCTTGATATTTCATTTCAAACTGACTCAAGATCTTTTGGACCCCTCGCAATTTGTGGCAAGTGCTGTCAAAAGTCATGAAATAACTTTATCTGAAGGATCACAAAAGGGCACTATATGGAGGCAGCTACATTAGATTCCTAAAGACAAGTAATAGACTCTGGTACAATGTTGCTAGACAATTTACCCTACTGGCATATCCTATTGCAGTGAAAATATGGAGCCTCAGTTTCAGACTATATGTACTATTTATAGTTAGCAATAGCAATAGCACTTAGACTTATATTCCATTTTACAGTGCTTTACAGCCCTCTCTAAGCATTTTACAGAGTCAGCATATTGCCCCTAACAATCTGGGTCCTCATTTTACCCATCTCAGAAGGATGGAAAGCCGAGTCAACCTTGAGCATGGTGAGATTTGAACTGTCAAATTGCAGGCAGCCAACAGTCAGCAGAAGTAGCTTGCAGTACTGCACTCTAACCATTGCACCACTGAGGCTGTTTAGAGTTACTTCAGGAACATTTTGGATTTGATCTAGCAGTTGATTCTGATTAGTAGATTCTGATTAGACCTCACCTTTACAAATTGAGAAATAGATTGATTAAAGAAAAGTTGGCCAAACTCCAGATAGTGATCTTATTCCAGCTCAATTACCAAGTCCACTATTAATTGGTGTGTGTGTGTGTGTGTGTATGTGTGTGTTCCTATTCTTGTATCCTCATAAGGCTGGAAACAGGATCTGCAACACACCACTGGCCTCCCTTATTCTGTAGTGGCCCACCCCATTAACTACCATATTTCCCCATTCCTGACACATCCCAAAACTGTATCTCATCCCTCATCAATACCTCACTAGCATTGTTCAAACATCCAAAGTGATGTTCAATGTGTTATAGGTGACCCACAATACTCCTACCACAACACCACAACACTAAAACTTGCCAAACCACATTTTCTTTTTTTTTTAATTTTAAAAACAAAACTTTATTCATTTATAAAACCATTTAAAACATACAAATTTCTCTTAATCAAGAGACAAATTTACATATACAATACACAATTTATAACTAATTTCCATTATATATACACAAATATGCCAAACCACATTTTCATCTTAGCTAAGCAAGTATTCTGGAAATGTACAGTTGGCCTGTTAGGTGGAGTTCTGTACTTGTTCAGCCCATACTTTCCCCATCAACATTCCACAGTTCCTCACTATACTCTCATACTATCATCCACAGCCCTTCTTCATTATTTAACAACTTCTCAGGGCTACCTCTTCATCACATTACAAGTATTCCCTCCATTTTGTTTTCATTCAAAGGGGGTACCCTCAACACTTTGTCTACAATGCAGGAAGTGAGCCTCAGTAAATGCCTTAATTGATCTTACTTCATCACAGCTACAATTAGATGCAAACTATTTCTTGATCTCCTTCCAGCAAAGATTTAAAATCTTCTACTCCACTACCTTCCACCCACCAAAACTAAAAGCAATGATATGCATGGAGATAGACAAGAGGGTAGAAAAATAGTATTATGTATTAGTATTTGGCTAGTCCTGCCTCTTTTCTGAGTCATAGTGTTTCATACAATTTTGATGTGGCAGTTTAGTGCAATACCATGATTCTGCTTTTGTCATTGTAATTAAAAGCAGAGAGATTTTGCAGGTACTTTCTATTACCAAAATGTTCTCATTACTGTGCCCTATCATATTCATACAAATAACCCAGCAAACCCAAGAGTTTATCACCAGAGATAATGGTTAAATTATATTGCTGTTATTTTAAAATATATACATATTTGGTTTTGCTTAGTTCTTGTTCAGTTTTGATACACACTTTAACTGTGTTTAAACAAAAATTTAAAAATAGTTATTTTAAACTCTCTAACCAACCCTCCCCCTCCTACACATTAAAGAGATTTAATAAAGTAGATTATTCTGAAACTCTGAGTCACACAGAGAAAGTTATATCCTAATTTTTATAGTGATAGACAATGGTACCACTAACCCACAAGAGCAAAGCTATTGCCAGTTGAATTAGAGTTATACTAATTCAGTTGTGTCCTTCAGGGACAGAAGAAAAATAAATCCTTCAGCTCTGGAGTGAACACAACATGCAATCCACGGCATTATCTGTGCCAAGTAGTTATAGGAAAGATCCCATTTATCAAAGGAACTACTTGCAGGAAAATCTAAGTAAAGTTGTTGCTCCAGGCTGAGTATCTAAAGGTTTAGTTTTGTGTTTAGATAGATAGATAGATAGATAGATAGATAGATAGATAGATAGATAGATAGATAGATAGGTAGGTAGGTAGGTAGGTAGGTAGGTAGATAGATAGATAGATAGATAGATAGATAGATAGATAGATAGAGGCATCCAATCCCAAATAAAAATAATGTTGCATTTTGTTCAGTACCAAAGAAAACAGAAACTTCTAATACAAGTAGTCCTCGACTTATGACTACAAATCAACTCAAAATTTCCATTGCTAAGCAAGACAGTTGTTAAATGCCTCAGTTTATTATCTTTCTTGCCACAGTTGTTAAGTTAATAACATGGTTAAGTAAATCTGAGTTCCCCATTGATTGTGCTTATCAGGAAGTCACAAAAAGTGATCACATCACATTGCAACTGTCATAAATATGAGCCAGTTGTCAAGGGTCTGAATTTTGATCATGTGACCATTGAGATGCTGCAATGGTCATAAGTGTAAAAAAACGGTCATAAATTACTTTTTTAAAATGCCGTTGTAACTTTGAATGGTCACTAAATGAATGCTTGTAAGTCAAGGACTACCTGCATTCAAACATATAACAAACAATATTTAATAGCTATAACAAAACATATTTTTTGTAGGTGAATATTGTGATATTGTAAGATCCTTTAAAAACCCTTCCTACTCTCTTTACTCAGAAGATTATTTGAACAGATTACTTGTGTGTCACTTCCCAAATTGAATAACTTTAACCTAAATTGCTAACAGCAGATATATTATTGAATTAAATAATTAAAGGACAAAGATATGATTAAATACTAAGTTACGTATCTCTGACAGCCTTTAGATTCTAATGTTTAATTCTATACAGTAACTACATTGGCTGAAATAGTGAATGCATTAACATGTGCTACAATAATTTTCAGAATCCAATCCAATCTTAATCAAAGTACTTCACTTTAGCAAATGAAAACAATCAGGTTGATTAACAAACATACTAAAATGTGTATTACAGATAAATTTAAAAATGTAGTTCTTCTAGCTTCTATTATATTAGGGGTTGAGACAATTATTTGACAAAAAAGAATGATTTTGGATGTTGCTCGGTGGATGAAATCCAATATTCTCATTTCACATTGTTGAACGACTAAACGGAGCTTATATTTTGAATTCTCAGATTCATATTTTGAAATATTTAATATAGTAGTCAATCAATTAGCACATAAGAATAAATGAAGTCAAATACTTGATGTGCAATGGACTAAATGGAATTCTACCTCACTTCTTTTCCTAGTGACTCTAAAACTGTCTGGCCATAGTTTTATGAAACAGAGGTTAACCTATTTCAGTCTCTGAGCTTTAACTTTCCATTCACCTGTGAAATTCCTTGGTACATGAGCTTTTGGAGGAACAAGCAGCTATAGTATCTGCCTGAATAATGTCCACATTGCCCAGTTACAGTCCAAAGTAATTTGATTTTTTTTTTAAAAAAAATATATCTCCTAACAGTATAAAAGAAGCAGAGTTTTTTTTTTGTAAGACCCACATATAGTTTCATTGAAGTCTGTCTATCTGTGCATGCATATATATGCAATTAATCACTTCATAAGCAGTTGTAGTGGAAATATTGTCTGTGCATTATCATTAGATAGTAAAGGCAAATTTTCTAAGCTGTCATGTATGTAAGCCTTCCAGTGTATTTACTTGCTTTAGTACTTGATTTGACCATGCATTGTGAAGCATGCCTATCACTGCTTTTCGCAGTTCTAGTACACAACTGTAGTTCTGGCAATTTTTTTCCCAGTTATGAAATTTGTGAAACAGAAAATGATTCTTGATTTAGAAAACATAATGTACAAGACTGAATTTGTACCTTCAAAGTCTTGATTTAACAAGACTTCTATGACTGCATCATAGAAGTGTGGGGAAAACAGTTTTACTGTCATTCACCAGTATTACTACTATCACGTATATAAATATGGAAAGCTAAGAGAATCATCAGGATTTGATGAACTATGAAAGGGACATTTGAGAATTCTTCTCTGTCTTGGATAATCTCAACTGAAGAAGAATCCAAATGCTTTTAAAACTGACCTGTTCATTTAGGTAGGTATTTCTGGGCCAGTATAGTTCTCAGAATTAAGACACTTTCAGCAGAATTGGAACAACCTTACACCATACAAAGTTCAAGATATGCTGTCACTGTATTCAAATATAACACAAGTAAATAGAGAAAGGTGGTGTCATCATTTATGACATCACATATATGACTAGGTATGCTCATTCAACATCAACAAAAAATGTTTGCTTGTATTCAGCTAAATGCATAATGTCCATCCTTGTTAAGTAGGACTCATATAAAGGATTTATGTGTTTTCAAGTGAACATGAATATCTAGATTTGTAAACATTATTCTCAAGCATTCCTTTGCAGTACAGTGTAAACTTCTCTGAAACAAAGATAATGGTAAAGAACAGGAAGGCCTGGAGAAACGTCCATGGGGTCGCGATGGGTCAGACATGATTTCGCAACTAACAACAACATAGGTGCCACAGCAACTCTAGGCAATTTACAAATAATAAAAACACAGTATAGAAAAACTAAAACTAAAAACAAAAACTAAATATAAAAAAATAATACACCTCTTCGCTGTGACAATACACAACCAAATAAGCCATTTGATTGTCTTCATCCCACTCTGGGGTCACCAGGCCCACTGGCAAAACTAAATATTCAGGGACATATGAAAGATTGCAAAGTGGGATTCAGTCTAATTTCTGAAGGGATGATATTCCAAAGGGATGGAGCCACCATAGAGAAGGCCATTCTTTTGGGTCCCATGGGATACATCTTAATGGTTGCCACAAATTTTCTTCAAGATTATTTCTGTTTTCCTTTATATAGGTGTTAATGACTAAGAGCGTCAGGAATTCAAGGGCAATTAATACATGCCGGTGTAAATAAACTAAGCAAGAATGGGTAATTGTAATTGAAGATTACAGAACATTACAGACTATAGAATACTCCTTAATCCCTTCTCTCATTGGGAACCCCAAAAGTTACATGGATGAATTCATAAAACATATACTTTGCACATGTTCAGAATCCAGTTTATACTGGTGTTTATGTGTTCTGATTTTTTTTTTTTACTTTTCAGTATGCATTAATCACACCTCATAGTTATCTGGTGTTGATCTGGTATCAGTAGTTAGTGTTTATAACTTTATACCCCGTATATCTTTATCACTTGAGCAGCTGCTAAGTACCTTTCAGTCAGAGATATTATCCTTGGTTTGGGTTCAACTATCCCTTCCTCTCCAGATTGCAATCTTCAAAGTACTTCTAAGAAATATGTTTTAAGTAACATAATCACATACTATGTTGTATAAAGATTTAAATTATGAAACATTATCTCAGAAAGAGAGATTACTTTTGCTTGTTTTATTGTTCTATTTTGCTGGAAGAATTTCGGTAGAAGAGGTCCATAGTACAAATTGTATTTTACTCATGGAATGCATGGGGTGAATAAGACAACAATTGAACAGGCACCTAGGTGGTTTCAAAATGAGAATAATTAAGAGACTAAAAATGAAGACATATGAAAAAAAGATTACAGGTCTAGACATGTTTTATCTTGTGAAGAGAATATTAAGGAATATGAGAGCATATTTCTAATACATAAAAAGATGTCAGAAGTAGGTTAACACCTATGCCATAGCATTCTATAGTGTTGGACACAGAATAATAGACTTAAATTATAGGAAGGCAGATTCCAATTAAATGTTAACAAAAAAATTTCCTAACAATATGAGAATTTCAACAACGAAGCTAATTATCAAAAGAATGAGTAGGTTCCCCTTCACTGGATCTGTACAAGCACAAACTACATAGCATCACTCAGGGGTTATTTATTTTAGAGTTCTTCATTGAACTCTGTAGCTTAAATGCCTCCATTCCAAAATTATGATTCTATGATTTTATGTTATGAACTAAATAAGCTATATATACTACTGAATATATGAACCTTATTGAACAATGTTTCAATTTTAGATGGTGTTTTCCCATAAAGTTTCAGGCCATCCATGTAAAGCAGGTAAGTAGCTTAGTAGATTTTTTTTTGATGTTTCTAGCCATGACCTGACTTTTTCACTGCAATGACCATTGCATAGATTCCATAGATGGTGATAGTAAGTCTGCTTGAAATACTCCTCTCTTGATATTAACCTTTACAGATCTATCGTCATTGACCAGCAAATGTGTCTTCCATTGTGTCATTAACACCAAGCTATATTCAAGTTGGTCTTCCTTCTCTTGTGGTTTTCCAAAATCTTCTTGTCAGTTAGGAGCTGATCTTTTGTTCCTCTGCAGTTTCCTTTCTGGTCAAGTGGAAAGAGCTTGGTTTGAACTCGATGCTGTTGGACTGAATCAGCTAATACACCATTTAGCAATTTGAACATTGCTGGTAATCAGGCAATTGGTCTGGAGTTGCCTAATGATGCCCGTTTTGTTGGATATTTCATTATCAGGTAGGCTTTGTCAGATGTTAACCAATTTTCAGTTTCACTTCCTTGCGGTATGTTGTTAAACTGCTTGGCAATGAATGGCTGCAGACCAATCAGATATTTCAACTAAAAACCATGTAGTTCATCTTCACCTGGTGCTGACCAATTCTTGATCTTCCTTGCCCTTTTCTCTATCATTTCTGCTGTCATTACAAGTTCTTTCATTTCAGCTTCTTTTTTTTCTTATCCGTCTCCTTTATCCAACCTGCATTCTTGTGGTATTTCTTTGAGTTGTCCCATAGCTGTGCCCAGAACTGCACTGTTTATTTTTTGTTAAGTGTTGACTGGTTCACTGCAGTGTTTTCACTGATGGATTGGTAGAAACGTTTCTGGTTCAACTGAAATTTGAGATTCTGCCTAAAGTGTGCAATTTGAGTTTCATATCTGATTGTCTTCTTTGCTATGGCTGTTATTTGCTGCTTTATTATTCCCAGTGCTTCCTTAATCTTCTTTTCTTCTAAGTGGTATTTGTGGATTAGGTATTCTGTTGATTTTGTATTGTTCTAAATGCTCATTTATTCTTTGTTTCAATTCCTATTCGTTTTTATTAGAAGGCTTTGTTCTTTCTGAGAATAAAGGAGAGGAGTCAGTGCCTGGTTTGGGAATAAAAATGATTCAATAGCTATGCTGATTTTTCTACTCCCAACTCCCCCAGGTTTGCATCTAGAATTACAGCTACTTCTGGCAAGGTTTTGATTTCTTTGCCCTGTGTAGACCTCTGTAGTTCTTCTAATTCTACATTGTGTGTATTTTGTTTTGTATTGTAAATCAATGTTGATCTGCTAACCTCTGTTCTGCTATTTCTGATTCTGGATGTTGTTCTTTCCAGAACTGGTGCATTCTTTTCAGCTATCCTATACTTGTTGGACTTGTTGGACAGTTTTATTTGATTTCAGCCTTTATATATTTGTGTCAGATAAACAATTTTTCTTTCAGTAGTCAGGCAGCTGCTGAGCCTGGTTGCTCAGCCAACATCCTGAATGTAGCCCATTTGTCACCTGTTGTCCAGTAATTCCAACACTTAGCACGATCCTTGTTGACCCAGACAATGACCAATCTTTTTAAAAATTACATCTCACCATATTGTTTATGGAAGAGATTGTTCTTCTGGTTCTTCTAATGAGGAGAAGTCTAATATGGTTGAACCTCTGGTATGATTCTCATCTTCCTCAGAGATGGCAGATAAATAGAAGAAAGTTTGGGGAAAACATAGATAAATTCTTCTTGCTGGATCCAGGTTAATTATCCCAACCTTTAAATGTCAGATTTTGGCCTAGAGATGGAATGGCATCATATCCAGAATTCCAGTTTGAATGAGAGAAGGCATAAAAATGAGAGGTGTAAAGAAGAAACAAAAGTCTTTGAAACCAGAAGTATGTATGTGTGTGGGAAGAGCTGAAGGTAAAAGATAGGAGCAACGTATAAAAAAGAGAAAACATAAGATTTTATAAAGGATTATGGACCATTCATTTATAGCACAAAAGGAAGTTTTATCTGTAATGGAATTACCTACTAGTTTTCAGATGAATAATAGCTTTGGTGACCAAGAGGAAGGAACTAAATTGAATACTTAGCCAAAAAGGAATAAGCAGCTAAAAGGAAAGAAATTGCTGCATGAAATTTTCTACAATACAAATTACCGTGAACATTTTTACAAAAGGGAAAGGCAATTGTTTTGGTTTATAGGATACTGCCATAAGTTACTATAACTTTTAAGAACTGCTAACACAATAGTTTAAGAATTCTGTAATGACTATGCATTATACTAGTGATACTAGTGGTATTTCTTAATTATTTAAGTAAAAATCACAAAAACTCAGTATCAAATCCTGACATACATACCAGTGGTGGGTTGCTACTGGTTCACATTGGATCGGGTGAACTGGGAGCGGCAGCGGGAGGCTTCACCCACCCACCTGGATGCTTCTGCAAATGCACAGAAGTGCCGTATGTGCGCAAGCGCAAGCGCACACGAACAAACCAGGAGCAACGGGATTTGGAACCCGGCCCTGATACATACAACAGACTACATTAATTAAATAATTTAATGCTTCTTCTCATTATCATTTTATATTTATTATGTAGTATTGTATCTATAACTTTCCATTATATTCCTTTTGGATTTAAGAACAGGTTTTTAAAGAATAAACTAAATATGTAAATCCTACGAATCTAATACTGTACACCAAGAACCACATATTTCCCATTTATAGAAACAGAACTTTGACTTTGGAATTGTGAGTAATTAATGTCAGATTTCCCCTTGCAATCTGATAATGTGGAAATGCCTAAAAAGAAGAATCAGCAAGGAGTAGGATCTTATGACATAGCATGAGAAATATTGAAGAGCTAATGGTAATAACATCAATAATGAACAACCAATGTAAAAAGTTTAGCAGCTAGAGCCCATATAATTATTTTCTCTGCCATTGGAAGATATTTTTTTTACAGGGAAATAAAGAGAAGAGAAAGGACAACAAGAGCAACATTGACCTTTCTTGCCTCAGCCTTGCCAGCCTTCAAGCCTTACTTTTGAAGTGCTCAGCATTTAAAATGGGATTTCTCTGTAAATAAGTAGTAAAATCACAATAGCTCTAGTAATGCGTTCTTTAGGATTAGCAGAATTCTATTGTCTCCAAAGGTAGCATATTTTTTCTTAACAACTCATTATCTCAATAATTGCCTGCAAAGTAAATCTCCAAGTGATAGCAAGTCCCATATAGACAATATTGTAGTCTGTGAGGTGACTAAAATATTAGTGTCTGTATGAAGGGCTCCCATTCTAGTAACAACACATTTTTCTCTATTCAAGACAAAAATCTAAATTGCAGATTGTTTACCCACAGTATATATTTAACCTGTATACAGTCTACGTGAGGAACAGGGCTAACCAGTGCTTCTGAATTGTTTTTTTTTTTTAAATAAAAGATCTTTCCTTGTTGTTTATCCTTCTAGGAGAGTAAATGAGGGGCAATTCAATTAATTGTCTGCCTTAATTTTATTTTGTCTAGATACCAAAGATAATCCCAGACCATGTAAATTTAATCACATGAACTGTTGTTCTGGTTATTATCACTAGAATATGAAACTGATTTTAATTAGTTATTCATGATGTTTAAGATAGCTATTCCTTAACAAATTGTCCAAATGAGGAGTGGATGGGGAGACAATAAAGAATTTAATTCTGAAAAACAAAAACAACAAACTTGAGAAAACCTTTTCTTCCTAGTCATACATTTTGTATTTCTTCCAGGCAAATCATGGTGAATTTAAGTTGGAATTTTATCATGTATCATTGTCTTTTCAAAATTAGTTTTCTGTTTAGATTTCTCTCATCATCTCATTACTGATCACAATATATAGTTAGAAGAGAAGAGGAAAAAATAACTAGCAAATCTTTCAGCAAGTTGAATAAAGACTGATTAATAGTGGCAAGAATATTTTCATAAAATACTTCAACACTTACTGAATGTCTAACAACAACTTATAACTTTTAGCCACCTTGTCTAATTGTAAAGGTATTAAGAATTCTATTTGAGTGTGGAATACTAGAACAAAAAATGTTGGAAGGTATAAAATAATCTCATAAAATTAGGTATAGAACACTGGACCAAGTTTTGATTTTCCTCTGGCCTTTAAATAACAAGTCTGCTTCAAAGTTATTGAGCAATTATCAAGAGCATTGTTACCTAAATATTATTTCACAGAATAAACTTGTTTGATTCTATGATAGAAGAGACGGACACAGTACTTCAGCTCTTTAATAGTAGACCAGTACAACCCAACAACCTGCTTGTCTGGCAGTGTCCTCTTTTATAGAGGGCTGCCAGATGGCTTAGCCAATCAGATTCAAGTATTTTCCCGCCTATTTGGAGGACCTGAGTGAAGCCTGAGGCTCACTTCCTTATATGGTATGTAACAAAACTTATTTGGGACTTGCATCACAAAACACCTTTTTAAAAGACGTTATTTGTTTTACAATTAACACAGTATATTTCTAATGCTGCTAAATGTTTAAATTCTTTTCTTTAATTCCATTCCAGGCCTTGTTCTTATGGGCTTTTTATAACATGTAGGTCAATGTGGGATTCAAGTAATTTAATAACCAGTTCTCTGACCTAATCATTTCTTCCAACAACCAGTTTGCCAAACTGCTTAGAAAGTTAACAACCGATTCTCCCGAAATGGTGCGAACTGGCTGAATTCCATCACTGATGTAGGTATGTAATCAAAAAATAAACCTTACAATAATGGCAACATGTCACAGGAAAAAAAAAAGATTGTGATTTATTATTCAAACTGTTTGAATTGTTCCATGATTATTTAGGAAACCTAAACCTCCTACATTTCCCAGAATTCCTTGTAATGAATCATATTACTTGGGAATGTTTTGAGTTGCAATACTATTGGAGGGACATAGTTTACTACAACCTCTCTTACTTAAAGAGAAGTCTGGATAGTTTCTTCCACCTAATTCAATGCTGCAGAACTGTTTTGTTTTCTGTTAGCTATTTTATAGTATAATTTTAATATTGTCTTAGATATAGAATTGTTTTGCATTGAAATATAGAGTTGCATTATGTATCATAGATGTCTTTTCATATAAACTTGCATGGTTTATTTATGGACAGGAACTTATCTTTCCTCTTATTTTTTTATATTCCCAGGCTAAAATTCAAACACTGAAGATAAAAATTTAAGTTTTGTTAGTGTACAGTGTACATCTATTCTAATGGGAAGAAAAATATTTCACATCCTAAAATCGTATGCAAACATTTCATCCAGTTCAAATCTCCTGTAATTCCGCATTAGTTTAAATCATCAGGATCTGCAATAAATTACTAAATGTAATATGCATTTGATCCTGAATGAAATTGGCTGATTAGAGGGAACAAATATTTTATCTTCCCCATAGTGGCGTCTGCAAGAGAGAGCAAAGGAGGATTACAGTGATACACACAATATTATATTCCAATGCAAGCCACACCTGAAAAGGGGAAGAACAGTAAAGATTACCAAGTTTTGATTGTGTCTTGGCTTTGGATACCAAAATTATATGTTTCTTCAACTGGTACCAGATCCATTTCTTTTGGTAATGAATTAATTCAGTGACAAGATTTGTTAGCTCTGCAGAGAACTTGAACTTCCTTTCCAAGAGAAAAAGCTATTAAGTGGAATGTTATATTATTAATGTGTTTATGCCATGTCTGGTATATTTATTGTAAGCCCATTAATGAAACTGCCATGAATAATCAGGCAGATTTATAGAACATGGATGCTGTTTACAACTGGATTATTGTGCAGCTGTGGAAATACTATATTTTACTACTATACATTTGGAATATATTTTTCACCATTTCATAAAACAACACGGTTCTGAAGACCAATGGCTTTGGATTTTTATCATCTCTTTGTTTTTCTTAAAACAATCTTATCAGTTTTTATCAGTGTATAATCTGCTTCAATAATTATATAGAAACATTATGATGAGATGTATTTAAGCTTTTCAGAATATAGCCAAGATATACAGACCATTAAAACAAAGTTACTTAAGGATATATATGATTACCAACTTAAAAAAATGTTTCTTTGGCTACATATAACTATAACAAGTATAATAAACATGCCAAACATAGTCCAAAACCATAAGAGCAAAACACATAGTCAGAGAATCCATCACATATCAAAACTCACAGGATAAACACATCAACATGCAGCTAATGGGAACAATCGGGTCTTCACAACCTTTCAATAGACTAGCAGTATCAGACCTAGTCAAATTTGGTGAAAGATGTCTGCAGGGAAGATACTAAAATGAAGAAGATATGCCTCAAAGAAATGTAGGAGACATATTGTAATGGAATGCGTAGATTACCTTGGGGAATGAGGGGAAGAGATGTTGCCTAGGAAACAATCAGATGAGAGGCAGGAGCTCTCAGAAGCTTAATGGTCAGAGATAGAAATTAAGGAAGGATTTGTCCTAATGGATCAAGAAGTTAAAAGTGGCAGCTGAGACTTTGTATTTCAAGACTTGCAAAATTCTGCTAATGTAGTCTTACAATAAAATAAAATTAGGTCATCTAATATGTTTTCTGTCTGGTTTACTGTGGGGTGGGGTTTATTACAGTAAGTAATAAAGCTGAGTTTATTAGGTTTATAATAAATGGGTTTATTAGATTTTATTATAACTCTGGCTTGGGTAGTGGTTAGGGGCCACCTTTTGATCACCATTGTTGTTATGTTGTCATGCTGTTGTTGTAGTCAGTCTGTGCAATTTTATTGCAGCAGTTTACTAGATCCACTGTTTTTTCACCTTCTTTGCAGGGGCAGCATTTTGTCTCTGTTGTTTTCTTCTCAATTCTTGTTTTGTAAGCATTTGTTTCTTAAAGCTTGAAATTATACATTTAGAATTAGCCCATCTCTTTCTTGGACTTTCAATAATCCTGTACTGGCCCATTGTTGCCTAGTTGGCAACTAAGTCCTGTAGCTGAGCCTTGTAGTCCTTTTGTTACAGATGTTCAAGAACTCCAATACTTAGCACAATCCCTGTTGATTTGGATGATGATCAATCCAATATGGTTTCTGTAATTTACATCTCACCACATTGTTTATCGGAAAGTTACTATTTGCCTAGCTCCTCCTCTGATGAGTCCTGACCAATAAGGTTGAACTTCTGACATAGGTCTTATCTTCCTCAGAGCGTACAAGCCCCACAACCAAATCAAAGTAGTGCCTTATTAGAGCTATTAATATTATCTATATCATTTTCATTACCACTATCATTACTAATTTTACATATGTAGCCTAACCAGCCAGATTTACAATCTGAAATTCCTAGAATAAATACACAATTTTAACAGCATTTGTGTGGTATAAAATTCAAGTAATTAAAAAGTGAATTAAGTTACTTAAAAAAATCTCATCAGTGATGTGAAAGTATAGTGAACTGTACCTCATGGTTAGATCTATTCATCTACTATCCATATATTTCTCTCCAATTTTATTGCAAGAAGTTACTCAGCACAGACTTCACTTAAGAGAGTATGTTCCCAAGATGTTCCCAAGGTAAAGAAAAGGAGTATCGCTGATCCTTTATTTCCCATGCTGGATATCCTGGGTTTAATCCCTGCTGTGTTCAATTTGAATAACTGATACTCAGTATAAAGAATATTGAACTAAGTGATTTAGTATGTTTGCTTCCCACGTTCATGCTCTTTATTTCCTTAAAAGTCTATAATGTGAGAAAGTTTATGAAAAAGAGATACTGAATAAAAACTAATTAAATCTTAAGATTGATGGTTTGTTTTTTTATTATGGAATGTAACACTTAACAGAAAAACACACATACAATAAAAATGCAATAGCATATGCTATGTGCACAAATTGCAATCATTTCTAATCTCTTGATTATCAGATTTCATTTTTTAAAAATAATCCCTTTCACTAATTCTGGGTATGGTGTACAAGGCAGCCAGATTAAAGAATCAAACAAATGATTAAATAAATGAATGCATATTTTTAAACCTGTTTCTCTCAATGATAGCACAACCATAAATGATCAAATTTATCTAAATGTTATATTTGCACATGATCGTAATCTTTGTCCACAGATTCTCTTTTTGTTGTATTAATTAGGTTTCTATATCATCTGTCACACCAAGAATAAATTAGCATATTTATATCACAGTTTATAATCACAAGAACTTTATTAAGTAAAACTAGTGGATAAATTAAAGTCACCCTAGAAACTTACCTGAGGATGGAATGTAATCTTAAAATGCAGGACAGAATCACAGAGACAGAACTCATTAACGTTTCTTTCAACGTGCCCCATGGAAAGACAGACAGGCAGACACATATACAGGCACACACATACCTACTGTACTATATTTATTTGAAATATGTATATTTATAATTTATAAGTATATAAATTATATATCTAAGAGCATAGAAATCAGGGTCTTATGATTTATCTGAAATATATTCTCCCTCTCCCTCCCCCATCCCCCCCTCACACACACACGAAAAAGAAAAAAATCATATTCAGAAACAGAATAATTGTTATTTTAGACTTCCAGATTTATTGAAAACTTTGTTTTTGCTAATGTCTAAATGTTCTAGTCCCTAATTTAAAATATTGCTTACTGAATTGCTACGATCTCTGCTTGGGTTTCCATTTAATTAAAATGAATCTATTGATCCAGAATCTAATTAATTCCCTGCTTGGCTAATTAACTGGTTAACTAATTGTCTGACTGATATACACTTATTGCCTATTAAATTGCTTATCCAGGTCTCTTCTTACCTTATTTAGTAGTTACCTCATTGGACTATTGATTCTCTTGCTGATCATTTGGTTTATGTATTACTGAATTGATTTTCCACAAACCTAATTGGTTAATTTTGTATGGGTTTATTCCACTGCCTATCACTAACTCAGCCATTATGGGCACTAAAAGGTACATATTGTACAGAAATTTGGCATTTCCCATTAATTACATATTTATTGCCTTTTTGTCTTCATTTGCCTACTCATCTAATCTATTGTCTATGTAAATATTTGTTTTCCTTAGCAATGCCTAAAAAAAGGAATAATTATTCTTTCAAACTATTAAAATTTCCATTGGCCTTAATTAAAAAAAACCCTATGAAATCTACTATCAAACCAATGAAGATTGCTATACTCCATATTTATTGCATTGAGTATGGCAATTAAAGGAAAAGTATAGTCTCTTCTTGAATCAAGCATGTAGAACAGAATATATGCCTGCTTCTGGTTCTCATGTGATTTATTTCTACTGCATTTTTATACAAAGACAACAAGAAGAGGGAGATGGGAGATATATATATATACCAAATTTATATTTTGCTGATAAAGAAATAAAGGGAGACTAGTATAGATATATTTCAAGCTATTTAGCTTTCATCAGCTAGCCATACCCTTACTTGGATTTGAACTGTTGAAATGGTGGAAAAGTAATATTATTGCAATATATTTATCAATTTTCAACTAGGTGGGATAATATATGTACTATATGTGTTTGTATCTTTTTGTTAATGTACTTTTTTAATGTCCTGTTTGGTTTTTTTGTTTCTGTAGAAAACCTTTTTGAGCTTTACATTTTAACTTTCTTTGAATAAAAATAAAATTCTTATATTAAAAAAGAACAATATTGCTCAGTCTTTATGTCAATCAATATTCAGTCAAATAGAGAAAATACATATAATGAAACCAGAGTAGTACTCTCTTTCCATTCCAGAAGAATGAACTTTTTTGCTATAACCAGACTCAGTAAATCCATAATTCATCATATAATGATAACCGCAGGTGTTTGTCACATACAATCAATTTCACATCTTTAAACTCTAATATTATTTTCAAAATCATATTACACATTTATGGACATTAAACTGAAACATGATGGTGAGTGTCTCACCATCATGTTTTACTTTCATCACATTGAAGCTGATAATCTCAACCTTTAAAAATAAATCTCTGGTGTAACCAATAAACATAAAAGCTATGTTTTTCTACTGTGTTTTCCCGAAAATAAGACAGGGTCTTATTTTCTTTTGGGCTTCAAAATAAGCAATTGGGCTTATTTTCAGGGAGATTTTACTTTATTAAAGTGCTACCGCTGGCTCCGCTCTCTCAGTCATGCTGTCTGCTCCCCAGAAGCAGCAATGGAAGAGAAAGAAATAAGGGGGTGGGAGGGAAAGAAGCGATCCCAACTGCCTTGCAGGAGGCTTGCATAGTTGCACCTGCAGCAGATGGAGGCAGAGGCATGGGGGAGGCAGGTAATCCAGACACTCTGTGGTGTTGCTTGTTCGGCGCAGCTGCACGCAAGTCAAGAGACAAAGGGATGGAGTGGGCAGTGGGTTAGGATTGCTTCTGCCTCCACCTGCTGCCAGTGCCTCCTGCGAGCGCCCCTTGGGGAAAAAGGAAAGTGGCTGGCAGTGGAGCTACCAGCTTTGGGGAACAGCCCAGACAGGCAAAAGTCTGTGCTCCATTGCCCCTCAGCTATGGACTCCAGCCAGGAAGATGGAGGGCAAAGCTGTGTGCTGCACCCGCAAAAACTTTCCCACCTTTCGCCAGGTTAACGTGCAGCTCCTCGCCTTTGCTCTTGCTTCCCCCTCACTGCCCTCTCCCCCACACTTAGCCCTCTCTAGACTCTTTGGCTCCACTACAGCCAGAAAGGGGATATACATATTGCTCCTAGAAGCACGAAGCCGAAAACACCAGCCTGAAGATGACGAATGAGACTTCGTCAAAGCATCACCAAGACACTTCCAATTTTACACGGGAGAAAACTCGAATAACCAAAGACCTACATACAAACACACGCGAAAACCTCAGAATATATATATATATATATATATATATATATATATATATATACACTCCCCCCAGCTTCAGTGGCGGCGCTTCAGTGCCTGGCCAACAGAACACTTCTCACCCACCCTGCCTGCTGGCCCAGCTGCTGCTGGGACACTTCTTGGCTGCAGCAGGCCCCATGCTGTTGGCCTGGTGGGTGGAGCCGTGCTGCCTGAGCCACCTCGTATAGCTGGTAAGAGAGCTGCAGCATAGATGTATGGAAAGCCCAGTGTCTTCAGCACTGAATAGGCGTGCAGGTTGGCGCTCAGCAGCCCAAAGGCAGCGGTGGACGAGGCGACACAGGCAACTGCTCCTGAAGGGGCCCTGACAGGCTGGTGGCGCTCAGGATGTTTTTGGAGGTTTTCAATCTGGGATGATTCAACCCAGCCAGGCAGGAACAGTCCTGCAGCACTGCCAAATACAGCACTGCCAGGAGGGCAAAGAGGCCAGCAGTAGCATGGGCAGCCACTGGGCCATTTAAAGACTTGTGGATTTCAACTCCCAGAACTTTCCACAGCCCCCATCAGCTCCTTCCCCTTTCTGGATTGGGGTAGCTTGCACCCACCGGGTCCGTTGGGGTTGGAAGTTCGATCGCACCCACAAGGGAACGTCCATCAGCTGAGCCAGCATGGGCCAGCAGCTGCCTCTCATTCTGTCTCTCTGCAGAGGCCTCCCAGTACAATGCTCTGCCACAGCTTGAGCAAACCTCCACCTTCTCTGTGAAGAATTGCAAGGCTGGAGGTTTTGTCTTGCTCCGATCAGCGGGAACACCCCCCCCATTTCCCTGCCAATCATTCTATGCTTGGGGAGCTCTGCACACATCCCAAAAATACTCCCTCCGAAGGCTTCAGCCTTGCAATCCTGCACAGGGAGGGCAGAGGTTTGCTCTGAAGCTGTGGCAGAGCATTGCACTGGGAGGCCTCTGCAGAGAGACAGAGAGGCAGCTCCCGGCCCTTGCTGGCTCAGCTGATATGTGGGCTGCAGTTAAGGTGCTGAGCTTCCATAAGGTGAACAGGGAAGGGAAAGGCTGCCTCCTATGCTGCCCACACCCACCCCTTCACTAGAGCTTATTTTCGGGAGAGGGATTCCTTTGGATTCTTGTTAACAGATAATATCTGTTGTGAGTTACCCAGAGTTATGTTTTAAGATTAATGGCAATGCAAATATTTTAAATAAATATACACCTCAGCAATTTATTTTATTTGGAAAAGTACTGTAATGCAAAACAAATCTCCATACTGTTAATAAAATCTACTGTTATGGATTGTGAATAACTCTGGAAAGCATCTCCTTTTCCAGTTATTATTCAATATCATTAATTGATGATGCACCACAAATTCTTAAGATTAGTTAATTAAAGTTATTACATTTCTAGCAGATTTAAATTTCTATTAATATAAGTTTTATTAGCAATTCATTTAACTAAAGTATTTTTCTCAAATCTTTCTACATCATTCCTATTAAAAACAAAACAGAACAAAAGTAAATCAACAACATATATACCCAGTGTTTAAGTTGCTTGATTTAAGTAAGTAATTGAGTAAGTAATTTTCTTTTGGAATAACATGTCTTTTTCTTTGTTTTTTTTAATAAAAAATTTATAAACTTTATTAACAATTAAATAAATACACACAAGACATATAAAACAAAGCACAACAAAAAAGAAATACAATATACATTAAAACAGTTATATATATTCAGTCATTTGAAGCATCCGTTTCGTAGTGATATATCCAGTTACACAATTGTACATAATCCCCTAGATCTTAATTCACTGATTCCTTTCACTTCTTAACCCTCTCTTATCTTCGGTTCTCTAGGACTACTTTTTTTTGTGTTCTGTATATTACCTAGACTTTCTAAGCTTCTCTCAAGGTGTTTTACTGCCTGTACCTGCACCACTAAACTTTCATTCTATCTGATTTATCTTCCTTCCTTAGCGACCTTACTCCAATGGTACCATTTATCCCACACTTTATAAAATTCGGTGTCTTCTTTTTCCTTTAATTCTTTTATCAACCTATCCATTTTGGCACATTGTGTTATCTTATCTTTTATATCTTCTTCCGAAGGGATTTTTCTGATTTCCAATTGATGGCATATATTATCCTTGCCGCTGTTAGAATATGAATTAACAAATATTTTATTTCCTTGGGATAAGATTTTGTAAAGATTCCTAATAAAAAGGTTTCAGGTTTCTTATCTATTTGTAATTTGGCAATTTGATCTAACCATTTCTTAATGAGGGATCAGAATTTTTTTGCGGCTGGGCAAGTCCACCATAAGTGGTAGAAAGTGCCTAGCAGATTCTTACATTTCCAACACGCCGAGCTGTTCTTCGAGTTTATTTTGGCCAACGTTGTTGGTGATATATGCCACCTTTAAAACATCTTTAGCTGGTTTTCCTTGTATGCCACCGCCAGCATTGTTTTTATATTCGTTTGCCAAACTTCTTCCCATTTGTCCAAATCTACTGAGTATTTGAAATTCTGCATCCATTTGATCATTGTATGTTTAACTATTTCCTCCTCCATCTTATAATACCTTAACAAAAGTTTGTAAATTTTGCTGATTAATTTTTCCCCAGAATCTAATATGATAGTGTCTAATTCCTGTTTCTCTTTGCTTATTTGATATTTTTTTGTATATTCCTTGTGTTTCAATTGTATCTGAGAGAAGGTCCACCAATCAATTTCCTTATTTAAGTCTGTTTCCAATTGTTGTTTAGGTTTTAACTTTCCTTGGTGATCAATTAATTCTTTATATTTTATTATATTTTGGGAATCTGATAAATTTGGATGTTTTAAAGCTTCTGTGGGTGAGAACCATAACAGGATTTTTATATATTGTTGTTTTTTAGTTTTTAACCAAATTAATAATAAGGCATGTCTAAGTGTGTGCCTTTTAAAATAGGCATGGGACTTATATTTTTCATCCCATAAGAAGGAGTGCCAGCCCACTTGCAGGTCGTGGCCTTCAATTGATAGTATTCTACTGTTACCCAGTTCTATCCATTCTCTAATCCATACTAGGCCTGCTGCCTGGTGATAGAGTTCCCATTCCAGGAGTGCCGCTCTCCCTCTTTCCTTGGAATCTTGAAGTAATTTTAATTTTATCCGTGGACGTTTCCCCTGCCAAATGAATTTAGAAATTATCTTATTTAAGCCCACAAAGAAATTTTTTCCCTAAATTAATTGGAGCCACCTGAAATAAATACAACAATTTTGGTAAAATGTTCATTTTAATAATGGAGATTCTTCCCATGAGTGAAATTTGCAGACCTTTCCAATTATCCAAGTCTTTTTTTATCTGAATTATTAGTTTATTGTAATTGTTTTCCTTTATAGAAGATGTTCTTGGTGACAACCATATACCTAGATACTTAATTTTGTTGGACACTTGTATTTGTGTATTTTTTTCTAATTCTGTCTCCTGAATTTTCATCAGATTTTTCACGAGTAATTTAGATTTATTTCTGTTTATCCTTAACCCGGCCACCTCTCCGTAATCTTCTATTTTTTTCAGAAGTTTTGGTATTGTTTCTAGAGGTTCTTCTGCAATAAGTACCAGGTCATCAGCAAAGGCCTGGGTCTTCTACTCTTCTTGTCTGACTTTTAATCCTCTAATCTCTTGGTCCTCCCTTATTTTTTTTTAATAGAATCTCCAAGGATAAGATATACAGTAGAGGGGAAAGTGGACAGCCTTTTCTGACCCCTTTTGTTATGTTGAATTGGTCAGTCACATCATCATTCATAATTACCTTCGCTGTTTGTTTTGTATATAGTTTCCCTATAATATTTTCCAAATTTGATCTCAATTGCATATTTTTTAACTATTCTTTTAAAAATGTCCAATTTAAGTTGTCGAATGCTTTTTGGGCATCAAGGAAAATCAGCGCAGACTGTTTCTCCGAGTGGACTTCATAGTATTCAAGCGTGTTTAGTATCACTCTCATATTATTTCTGATTTGGCGGCCCAGTCAGAATCCATTCTGGTCCGAATGTATGTAGCTGTTCAATATTTTTTTCAGTCTTTCTGCTATAATTATGGCAAACACTTTGTAGTCTGTGTTTAGTAGGGATATCGGTCTATAGTTCTGAATTAAACGGGGTTCAGTATCTTCCTTATGGATGATGGTGATTAATGCCTCTGTCCAGGTTTGCGGAATTTTTGCCTTCTCCAAGGCCTCATTATATACTTCCAACATGTTCTCTCCTATTGTTCCCTGCACTGACTTATATAGTTCTCCCAGAAGTCCATCCGGTCCCGGGGTTTTTTTCAGTGCAGTGTCCAATTCCAACCTAGCTATCAGTTTATTTAATACTTCTCTTTGTTCGGCTGTGATTGTGGGCATATCCGATCCTTGTATATACTGTTTTATCTTTTCTGTATCTTCATCTTTTTGTTTATATAATTCTGTATAGAATGTCTGGACTATTTCTTTCTTCTCTTTCCTACTGTAATGAATTTCCCCTTTAGAATCTCTGAGTTGGTATATCATTCTTTTATCTCTGTTGTTTTTCAGTTTATAGGCCAGCCACCTTCCTGTTTTGTTTGCAAATTCAAAATAGTTCTGCTTGGCCATTTTTATTTTTTGTGCTAATTCTTTCTGATTCATCAAATTTAAGTTATGTTTTATTTCTTTCCATTTCTCTTTTATCATTTTGCTTTGAGGGTGTTGTTGGAGTTCAAGTTCTGTATTTTTTAAGTCTTCCTGGAGCTTATTTAGTTGTTGTTTTCTTTCTTTGTTCTTTCTCCCTGTGTAGGCTATGATCAGACCTCTTACGAATGCTTTTGCTGTGTCCCATCTATTTTGGACAGAGGTTTCCTCTTTCTTGTTTATTTTAAAGAACCAACCTAATTCTTTTTCTAACAATTCTTTGAATTCTAATTGTTTGCAGATTGTTTGATTCATTGTCCATTGTTTAAATCTTTTCACTCCTTTCCAATTTATCTGTATAGGGTTATGGTCTGCCCACTGATTCACTTCTATATCTATCTTTTCTACCCCATTTCTGATGTTTGTGGTCATCCGCGCCATATCAATCCTTGACATGGATTGGTGAGGATGTGAGTAGAAAGTGAATTGGTTTTGATCTTCATGAGTTTCCCTCCAGGCATTTCTCAAATTTAGCTCCCTAGTCATATCAAAAAATTCTTTTGGAAGAATCTTTTTTTTTCTTGTTTTTTCCCCCATTTTGTAATCTTTTTTCATGTCTACAATTGCGTTATAATTGCCAACTACACAGATATCTTCATATTCCAACTCAATTATTTTATTGTGTATTCTCTTAAAGAAATCCTGTTGATTTTGGTTCAGTGCATATATTACTACTAGTAATATTTTCCTACTTTCCAGTACTAATTCTATCATAACTATTCTACCGTCTTCATCTGCATATTTTAATTTCGAGAGAATCCAGTCTTTAACATATACCGCCACTCCCCTATTCTTTTTTGAGGTTAACGATGTATATAATTTCCCTAGCTTGGAATTTTCTAAGATCTTTTGATATCTTCTTTTTATATGTACTTCCTGGAGACACGTCACGTTCACTCCTATTTTCCATAATTTAGTAAAAGTTTGAGATCTTTTTTTTTTTTGGCGCATTCAAGCCATTTATGTTTACCGAAAAAAGTTTCAGGGCCTCTTCCATTATCTAGTGTAGCTGTTTTTTGGTGTTCCTTGTCTCCATCCAGTTTTTCATCCTTGCACCTTCTCTTTCCCCTCTTTTTTTATCCTGTCTTGTTCTTACTTCTTTCTCCTGGGATGTCTCAGATAAAGTTTCTTCTTGACTTCTGCTTTCTAGCTCATCTTTACTATCTTGATCCTCTTCCTGATTAAAATGTGTGTCATGGAACTCTCTTGGTTTCTCTAACATATCCAGTTTGTATTTTTTTTCTTCCCACGTAACCAGGATCCCTTCCGGTATTAGCCATCTAAAGGCTATTTTGTGCCTATTCAACTGATTGGTTAGGAATTGGAATTGTTGTCTCTGACTCCTAATTCTTCAGGGTATTTGTTTTAATATAATGATTTCCTTGCCTTTATATGTCAACGTCCCTCCCCTGGATTTCATGTACACCTCATTCTTGATTGATCTTTTGGAAAATTTCACATGCACCTCTCTTGCCGATCGATGCCTTCTTATATAATTTTTCTGGACATGGTAGGTTTCCTCTAATTGTTCCTGTATGTCTTGTTTATCTTTGTTGGTTATTTCCACTATTATTTCTGCCATTTTTACATCGAGATCTTCATCTCTCTTCTGAAATGTTTTGAAATCATAGAAAGTATGATGCTTTTTCCATCTCAAGGATTGCTAGGGAGTCGGATAGTTCTTTATTTATTTGAGCTATTTTCTGTTCCATTTTCTCTACTTTCATTTCTACTGAGTCTATTTTAACTCCTGCCTTCCTAATTCTTTGTTCATTTTCGGTTAATGATTGTTGAATGTCTCCAATTCTGTCATTCATATTTTTAATATCTCCCCTGACTTCTCCAATTTCGTTTCTGATTTCTGTGTGAAATGACCTCATTTCTTCTTGGTTCTCTGCCATTTTCTCTTGTGTTCTTAGTAATGTTTCCTGTATCGTCACAAACATATTTTGCATAGTGGTTAGTGTCATTTCCGTTTTTTCTTTCTCCTTTTCTTTTACTACCATACTATCTATTGTTTTTTGTTGTAGGGGTGATGGTGCCACTGTTGTCGTATTTACTGTTGGTTTTTTCACTTTTTTTGTGATAGTGGAAATTGTTGACATTTTTAAAGCTCTAGAGAAACTTTCCCAGGCTAGCATATAATTTGTATATAATATACTGTCCTAATTGTATATATAAAGAAATGTATTTTTACTTTCTTCAGCAGGGTTTGTTACTATTGTTATCAACTATCACAGTTCAGTCCCACCTTGATCTCCCGATATTCATTTATTATATCAATAATTAGCTGATTTTCAATTAGTCAGTAAGTCAATTCAAACAATCAAATCAAATCAATCAGTTATCCCTAATATTTACATTAGCAATCAGAGAATCTTAATTAAGCTTATTTAAGTTTAACCCAAGCCCCTTCTTCCCCCTCTCAAGTTTATCAAGTCATAACACAATCAATATTTAAAATTAATTTAAGTGAGTTAATGGATAGATTAATCAATAAGTAGCTTAATAAGTTAGTAAATGGATAGGTTTTTAGTTATAAGTTATAAAGTATAAATTTGTGAGGTTTAAATTGTAATAAATATAGCTATTTTCCCTTTTAAAAGTCTAATAAATTGCTATCTTTGCAAATAAACAGCATATACGATATGTCCAAATTCTTAGTATATAGGAAAAGGTCTAGAGGGTTGCCCCTCCCTTTTTCTTTTTTGTACTTAGCACTTTTAGTCCAGTGTTTAGTCCTATCTCTTCTGTGGGTCTAATATGGCTGTTCCTGCTTCTTGTTCAGAACAGCTTTCCTTCCTTTTGTCTTATCACTGCTATCCCCAGAAACACCAATAGGCAGCTTAGCGTCCATCCACTGCTTTAAATTTTCCAAGTTTTTTAACTTCTGATGTCTTTAATCTCCTTTTTTTGTGCTTAATCCTTTACCGCTGGGTTGCTCATCAAAGTCTTCAAGCTCCAAGATCCCTAGACTCGCTTAGTCACTCCGTGAGGTTTCCTTTCACTCTCTGCCATTCGCTCTCTGCCATTCTGGTAAATGCGCTCCCCTGGTAGATCGCCGCCACCACTTAGCTATCCGATTGCACACCTTCTCCTCCGCTTTTCTCTCTTCTTGCCTAGCTGCTGGGAATCTCCACTCCACCCTGCCATTTGAAACTGCTTTTCTATAGGTAACTTCACTCTAGGTGGCCGCCATCGCTCCTGTTTGCCCAAAGAGCGGACTTTTTCTTTGATAGTTTTGGGGGGTTTGTCCCATTTCCTTTTCGATGCTAGTGCTGCATCTAGAAGCTTTGGAACTTCCCCTCTTATTTCCCAATCTCTACGGGATCGGAAAAGCCCTTTAAAGGCTTCTTTCAAAGAATATTGGGGTTTCAGAGTTGGCTACTGCCGTTCCTCAGCCCACTCACAATGCCGTCACCGTTGGAAAAGTCCAACATGTCTTTTTCATTAGATGCTATAACATGTTAAGACAAACAAGCAAGCAAAAACCCCTGCCATACATAGAAACCAATGTATTATCATTTAATTGTTCTGTACATTTTTTAAAATGTAAAGAAAAAAATATAAATGTCTCATATAAAAATAAACAAAACAGAAGCAAAGGAATGGAAAGGGAAGATTGAAAGCAATCAAAAGAAAAATGCAAAGAAAAATATCCGAAAAACAATTTAAAAACTAAACAAAACCAGAAACTTCCAGATGAAATGTACCAAAATGCAGAACAGGACTTTCCCCTATAAGCAATGATAACCCATCTGTAATACAAATATATTGTATATAACAGTAAGTTACTTTTTTTCTTGGAATGATCTCAAATAAACAAAAATTATTAAGGAAAAAAAAAAGGAGGGAAAAGAGAAAAAAAGATTTTCTTTTTCAACAAGTTGTCAACCTAGTTTATTGAATAGCTTCCATTCCCAAAGATGGCAATTTGTCAAAATCATTACCTTATTAAACTCCATTATAAATATCCTACTTTCTAAGATACATGTGTAATTTTATACTATAGATCAAAAGAAGAAGAAGAAGAAGAGGAGGAGGAGGAGGAGGAGGAGGAGGAGGAGGAGGAGGAGGAAGAAGAAGAAGAAAAAGAAAGAAAGAAAGAAAGAAAGAAAGAAAGAAAGAAAGAAAGAAA
>WNWU01000016.1:28835323-28845546 GCA_012654045.1 Ptyas mucosa | reverse complement strand
AAAGAAAGAAAGAAAGAAAGAAAGAAAGAAAGAAAGAAAGAAAGAAAGAAAGAAAGAAAGAAAGAGAAAATACAAGCATTTGTGCTGAGTGGAAATGAAAGCTAAACCATAAACACATTTGATTTCAAATGTATAGCCTGGCTTTAGTTAGAGAGAAATTATGTGTAGAATTTCTCTATAAGAATGTCTAGGGACTGCAATTGTACAGCATTAAAATATATGTCAAAACTGAAAATCTTATTGATTTTTCAGATGCATGGTATACTATTTATTAGCATTTTCAAGCAAATTGAAAATACTAACAAAGGTTTCAGATCATACACTAAGATTTTAATCTGCATAAAGTCAATCATTCATGAGCCCTGGTGGCACAGTGGTTAGAATGCAGTATTGCAGGCAAACTCTGCCCACAGTCTGGAGTTCGATCCTGACAGGGCTCGATTGACTCAGACTTCCATGGTCAGTAAAATGAGGACCCAGATTGTTGGGGACAATATGCTGACACTGTAAACTGTCTAGAGAGTGCTGTAAAGCACTATGGGGTGGTATATAAATCTAAATGCTATCACTGTTGCTATTGCTATCATTCAAACAGGTTATAAATTTGGAAAAGACCAATGATAGTGCTAAGGCCTTTTACAGGAGTAAGCAAGTCCACATAATTTTATTTGTTACTTTCTCTTTCTCTGTTATTTACTCTTGTCCTGAAGTTTGATTAGTCCATCCAACAAAGCATTCTTTCTCATCTTGTTTTTTCTATGATCTAGATTTTGGACCTATAGTTAATAATGTGAAAAGGACACAAGGCAATAAACAAAGGCAGCTAGAGGCAGCTGGAGTTTTCCAGTTTCCATTTAAACATTAAATCAGTCAAAAGATTAGTCCTTAACTTGGGAAAGAATCAAGCTTGTAAAACAATCTGTCACCATACCAGCTGTTTCATAATATAAAGGCTGCCAACAAGAAGATGTTTGTCAAACAGGACAAGACAGAATATGCAAGTGGTTTAAGAATGCAAACATATATTCAATAATACAGGAAGTAATTAGTGCATATATATATATATATATATATATATATATATATATATATATATATATATATATATAATACCCAGAGACTTTGAGAAAAAGAAACATGGATGGAAGTATTATATACACATAGCCAAACATGTCTAGGTAAGTCTTCTTGAAGTTGCCTTCATTTTGTCTTTCTATGCCAGGAAATAATGGTCCTTAGTTGTATGAATGTAAAATTTGATTTCCTCCATTATTTTGGCATCTTTGAGGGACAGATTCAAGGTATATAAAATCTTTGAAGTTTTATTACCCCTGACCTTGTGGGAAAGTCATGTGAGTAACAGTCACTGGGAATAAAGGTAATAAAGGCAGAATAGGCATTGGTAATGAGGATAGCTAATTTCATGCCAGTATAATTTCTGCTGGGTGGACAACAGCTTAACTCAATAATGGTAAAAAAAACCGTTTAGGTTTTAATCTCATCACAAAATTACCTTTCTCTTTCCTGCACAGCAAGGATTGCCCTAATGGTCACCTGTGTTTACCTTCTTTCTATATGTGAATGAAAACACTTGCAGAATTCAGTAAACAATCACATCTCTGTATACTTTTGCAAATGTCACATTTTTTTCTTGCATAAGAAAAAGAAGGGAAGTTTTCTAAGGTTAAAAAGATGTATAAGAGGCTTGAGCACTTCCAAATGTTAAACATCAGCAGCCTAAGATCCAATTTATCACATGAATCCCTAGGAAAGCTTTGTTTGCATATTAATCTGATCTTCTTAAATATTCTTGAAGTTGATGCAGTAAAGTATTAGCTGTAGGTATTTATGTATTTCAGCATGACTTGAAGTAATTATGTTGAGTGTGATTATTTAGAAGCTTAGTTAATTTTTATTGCAGTATCTTAATTGGCCAGAATGACCCTTTGCATGATTCATATTGGCCACAGCCTTTGTCCTAGGTCACATTCTGGAATCAAAATGCAATATTACCTCAGTTGAAACCAATCCTATGGGAAAAAAATCTTGCTGTACCTCTCATAATTATATTGTCCCAAATTTTTAATATGTCCCAATCACTATGGTATGACATGACATGATTTGAAATATTATGGAGGTTTCACACAAATTAAACAGAAACTATAGGTTTGTGCAGGAGTATTTGTGGGTGTATGCCTCAATGGAAATTAAAATAGCAAAACTGAAACAATGTAATACAGCAGACATAAAGTAGGAAACTTTTAAAACTTGAATGTTCTTATATGGCTGCAAAATATTTCCTAATAATTCACAGATCTCTTCATCCCTTCATAGCAACTAGTACAGTTTGATTTCCAAGAAAAGAGATTTGTCAATCTTCTTCTATTTGTTCAGCACAGATTTGTTTTCTGCCTCTTGAGCAAAAAGTAGTGATAAACCAGAAATATGTAAGCACTATTAACAAAAACAAGTGGTCAAATGTAATTGCTCCTGGTGCCATAAATTTGGCCCCTACAGCTAGTTGGGCTAAAATATTGAAAAAAGTGATCTGACACTGAGTAATAAGATTTTTGAGGTTCCTCATAAAATATATTAGTCTACACAGGTTTAGCTTTCTCAAACACATTTTCCTTGCAGTGCAGAGTTCCTAGCAAGCCTATTCAAAAGAGCAGTTTTATTCTTCTGAGAGGAACTACAACAAAGAAAAACCAATTGGCCTTTTACTGTTTTTTTTTCAGTTGTAATCTGTTTGTTTAATAGGTTTTCTTTATTAGAAAGGGAATAAGCAATGAGAAGGGACATTTATTGCAGCATAGTTTAGATGAGGCCATTGATTTGCTTTATTCTTGGATCATTAAGTTTATTATTATTGTTATCCGTTTCTGTATTAACTTTAAGCAGGCACAGCTCTCTACTCTGAACCTTTACTTTTATTCAATAACTTGCACTGAGTAGAGTTTCATGCCATGTAACCAAGACATATAGACTATAAGCTTCATTCAGGTAACAACAGAGCAGACTTATTGACATTGTAAGCACATTTCAAAAGACGCCACCAGAAAATTGTTGCTCAGCAATATTGAAGATTAAATATTTTCTAAAGGACTAATAATCTCGTTATTATGTTCTGTAGAGTTTTTGCTGACTCCTGGTGACTACATAGATAAAGGCTCTCAGAGCAGTCCCTATGGATGCTTATCCATAGGAATATTTATCAATGCTATTTGTAATTATTTCTAAGTATACACACCATTCATAATAATGAATACTTACAGAATCATGGAAAATGGCATGGTTAGAAAATCAAAATCAAAACTGGTATGTAGAGACAATTCGATTTTGATACAAAGATTCTAGGATTACCTAAAATTTCTCTCATATTTCATACATAAGTACCCAATTCAGCTATTATTATTCGGAATAGATTTTTTTAAAAGGTAACATATTGAATTCTAGATTGAAACAGACATGACAACAGAATATTATTTTATAGTAAAAGACTTAATATAATGATTCTGACCTGATAAATCATTTTTCTGTCTATGTGTTTGCATATGCATTCATTCATACATACATACATACATACATGCATACATACATATTCAGTATTCTTTCACACTTTTGATATGGTGGCTTCTGATGAACAAAATGAATTAATATTTATAGGATTCTCCAAGATCAAATTGTTGAAAGAGTTACAAAATACTACAAAATGTTACAGTTACTATTGTAATGTGATATAGGAGAACATATGTAACATCTCACTCTTTGTATTATTGGTAACAGATAATAAAATATACTTGAATAGATTTTTTTGGCTCCCTTTTTATGAAGTCTAGAGTACATAATGATAGTCATGAAGTATGGTATTACAGGTTTTTTCTGGAATATATAAGTATATAAGTATCACCTGAGTTTTTAATTAAATTTGGATGCTGAAATTTAGATTGTATCTACAAATACAGGATATCGAACAAAGATTAAAATACGCACTTACCATAAATTAGCTATCTTGTTCAATTTGTTCCATAAATAGGCAAAAATAAAGATATCAGGTTGCTAATTAATATATTAGAAATACTAAACTAGATTAGAAGTTATGTTCTTAAATGTTGACAAGGCCTTTGACATAATACAGATTAAATTTCTGAAACTCGTTTTGATAAAATATGGAGTTCTTCCTTAAAAATATTGATTAAATGTGGCCTTATCAAAGTGAGTGTTAGAGTGATTAGAAATGCAACTATTACTTTACCTATTAATATATCTTGTGGAGTTTAACCCAGGGGTGAAATGCTCCCGGTTCGGACCGGCTCGGGTGAGTAGGTAGCAATGGCTGCAGGCAGTTCGGAGAACTGGTAACAAAAATCCCTGCCCCCGCCCCCCATGCCCAGCTGAGTCATGAAATCATCAGAGCCTTTTTTTTTCTTTTAAATGGCTCTGACAATCCAAGTCTGACAATCCCAGCTGAGTTGCCTGCTGATCAGGCAACTCAGCTGGGATCGTCAGAGCCTTTTGAAAGCATTTTACATGGTTTTACATGTAAAAAATGGTTTTAAAAGTTAAAAAAAAATTGGCCATGCCCACCCAGTCACATTAACCCACCACCACCAAGCCACGCCCCCAGAACTGGTAGTAACAAATTTTAGATTTCACCCCTGGTTTAACCCAGAATATGCCTTATAAAGTATGTTTTTTATAAAGTTCTTTATAAGAAAAGGAATTTCTTTTCTTTAATAACTAGGGATGGTGACATGATAGCAGTGTTCCAATATCTCAGTGGTTGCCACAAAGAAGAGGGAGTCAAACTATTCTCCAAACTATTCTACCCTGAGGGTAGAACAAGAAGCAATGGGTGGAAACTAATCAAGGAGAGAAGCACCTTAGAACTAAGGAGAAATTTCCTGACAGAACAATTAATCAGTGGAACTACTTGCCTCCAGAAGTTGTAAATGCTCCAACACTGGAAGTTTTAAAGAAGAGATTAGATAACCATTTGTCTGAAGTGGTGTAGGGTTTCCTGCCTAAGCAGGGGGTTGGACTAGAAGATCTCCAACTTCCCTTCCAACTCAACTCTTCTCTTCTCTTCTCTGGCTCTAAATGTGGAGGCCTAAGATCAGAAGGTGTAGAGTCCTTGGAAGAACCGCAATGTCCAACATGAATAAATCTGGAAGACTAAAGATATCAGATTCCTAACCAAATCCATATTAATCAATGTAATAATTTTTCCAATTGCTAATTATGACTGTGAAACTTGGACTGGAGGATGGCAGTGCAAATTTAAATTTTAAACTTTCTAAAAACCAACTTTTTAATGTTTAACTGGAACACCCTGACATAGTAGCTTCTGAAGTCCCAAATTCCTTTTTTTATTAGAGAAATGTTTTATAACATTCTAAATAGCCACTGGTTCTGTCTTCCTCATGAGTAATTTACTCACAGAACTAGATAAGCAATGTTTGTGGAGGGACTTTTTCTACTTATCTTTGAATATATATTAAGGGAAGCTGGATTGAAAAAAGTGGTAAACATGGTTTTAAAAATTGAGGAAGACATATCAATAACCCACAGTATTCTGATGACACTAATCTAATAGCCAATGATGCAAAATATATTCAAGGTCTGGTAATAAAAGTCAAGTAACATAATGAAAAAGGGACTAAAATTAAATATTAAAAAAACAAACTGATGACCATGAGTACAATTACCAGCTTCAGAATTGCTAATGAAATATTGAAGTAGTAGATCACATTTGCTTTTTAGGACCAACATCAACAGTAAAGAAGCAAACAGTCAAGAAATATGTTGCTGACTTGCACTTGATAGAGAATTTATGAAGACTTTGGAAAATATATTCAGATGTTGTCTATATCTATAGTACAAAGATCAGAAAAGTGCAAGTAGTGGTATTTCCTGTGATGCTATATGTCAACAAATGTTGGACTTTCAAGAAGCAGGATAGGAAGAGGCTTTTGAATTTGGTGTTGGAGTTGGTGTTGGCTGTGGACAGCCAAAAGAACAAACAAATGGATAACTGAACAAATCAACCTAAAGTGTTTGATTGACTAGTTTGATAACATTAGGCAAAATGACCAGACTCAAATTATCCCAGTTTGATAAGTTTGCAAAGACTTGGCTTTCTAAAAAAGAATCTCCTGGTAAGTCTGGAAAAGGTGGAGGGAATTTTTTTATATTTTTAGTCATTCTGTACCCATGTAGATGTATATGTACTATGTTTATATTATTTGTATTTTTAAAAAAATTAAAAAATTTTTTAAGAGACACAAGGAAAGAAATCACATTATTTTCATAGGTTGTCTTCATTGATTAAATCATCTAATTCCACAAAAAGATATGATTATTCATGATTCCAAGAAATCATCAGGCTAAAATCTCTGGGTTTGGAATATTTACCAATCCTGAGTATAAGGGCTAAACCACAGAATTTATTTATTTATTTATTTATTAGTTCGATTTATATATGCCGCCCTTCTCCAAAGACTCAGGGTGGCTTACAATGCATTAAGCAAAAGCCTTCATACTTTTGTATATACTTCCTTAGTAGAGCTTTTGGGGCCCCCTGAGTGGTGTTCTATTTTATACAAAGTCAGCTTATTGCCCCCACAAACTGGGTCCTCATTTTACCTACTTCGAAAGGAGAGAAGGCTGAGTCAACCTTGAGCCTGGTGAGAATTGAACTCGCAGTAATTGCAGGCAGCTGGCAACTAAGTGCTACTTTAACAGCAGCAGTTTAGTCTGCTGCGCCACCAGGCTCTTTAAAGCAGATTTAAAGATCCACTTAAAGTTCTGGTTATTCCTGCCGCTGCTGCCTCTGCTGAAACAACAAAGACATTTGAAAGTGTACTCATTAATTTAAAGACTCTGCAGAAAGCTGTACGAAATGCCACCATGTAATAATCAATAGCAACAAGACAATGTGTCTTTTGCATCATTTGGTGAAGTATTGTGTGTTCTCAAGGTGGACATCAAGATAACAGGGTCTAAAATAAAGCAGGACTCTTAATGTAATTGGCATGTTGAATGGGATGTGGAGAAGCTCACAAACCTATTTTAAAAAGCTTTCCCCACATCTCATTTCAGTAATCGATTGCCTTTTGACTATTACCGTCCATTGGAGAAAAGATGCTTAATAATATGCACACTTCAATAGAGTCATTATAAATAAATGTCCTGTGTCCTTGTTTTTGTTTTCTTTTTGCTTTTTTTGCTACAGTGCACAGTAAATAATCAGGTATATGCTAGTCAGAAAAGATGAAAACAGGTTATTTGTTAAACAGCTTTTGAATTGGTGCTGCCCATTAAATGTATATATGTTTCTTTTCAAGTGTTCATTTTAAAAGAATTGAGTGCTTCTGTTATGCATAAAAGCAGTAATAAAAATAACATGGCTACTCAACAGCTGGTGCCCGTCTTTACTGGCAATGGATCCACTGCAATTTGCTTGTTCTGTTAGGCTGATATTTGCCATCAAAGCAAAGCGGTTTCAGAAATGCTTCCTTCGTCTGACTTTGGTGAGCATTAGGAATGCACTACTGGACAAAACGCAACAAATTAAACAATGTCCTTGACATATATAGACTCAATGTCTCCAATGTGCAGCATATTAATTTGATCCTTCATTTGTATTCAGCAATATTTCCAGCTCATATTTCCATAGTTGTAGAATTTTTAAAACTGAAGAAATGAGATTTTTTTTTAAAAAAAGATGAATATAGGAAATAGAGTCTCATCAAATGCCAACCAACTATTTCCTCTGAATTTAGGAAGAATTATAAAACATTCCTGGTTAAGATGATGTGCAAATTGCTGCAAGAAAGGTGTCATTTTCTTTTTAAAATACATAGGAGGGGGAAAAAATAGGGTCGAACTATTAATCAATTCAGGAATAAGCAGCAACATGTTTGTAGGTACTATGGCAACTGCAATATCCATACCTAATATCCACTAACCACTAAAATCATTTTTTAATATGTGGCACAAAATTTCAGCATTTTTTTGTGATAGTATGTGAGATTTGGGATATGGTACTGTCAATCTTGTGATTGTGGACATAATTGTGAAAAGTTGTATTTTTTATCATCTGAGAAAAGTTGACTACACTTTTATTACACTAAGTAGACAGTATATAATTCAATTTGGATTTTTTTTTATGTTAAAGCAAATGTGTGGGGAGTTCAAGATTGGGACCTTAATATCAAGCTATTAATTGTTTTACTATGGCCTCTATCTGTGTCCTTGAAATAGCAACAGTGAAAATAATTTTATTCATCATCATCAATGACAACAACAAAGACAATGACAACAAGATCTTTGGGAAATCCTCAAGTATTTGGTGTGGTAACTCAGGGGTGAAATCCAGCAGGTTCTAACAGGTTCTGGAGAACTGGTAGCAGAAATTTTGAGTAGTTCGGAGAACAGGCAAATACCACCTCTGGCTGGCCCCAGAGTGGGGTGGGGATGGAGATTTTGCAATATCCTTCCCCTGCTGCACCCACCAAGCCATGTGCACAGAACCGGTAGGGAAAATTTTTGGATTTCACCCCTGTGGTAACTCCAAAATATTCCCGCTCCCATGACTAAATATTCCCACTACTTACCTCACTGTTTACAGATACATGCAAGTGATGAAACTTTCTAGCTCTACTGATGATTTCAAGGGTGGATTGTTGCTATATACACTTTATGAAAAAGTCTTTGAAGATTGCCTGTATTTAGCAGGTGAGCCAGAATATAATAGCATGGATGCTGCAGAATTGTCCCCAAATCCCACATTATCCCCATGTTGTTGTTGTTTTCCAAAGTCAGATCACTTTAGACTAGACTGCCTAACCCCTTAGACCATCTGTGGGACATCTTATAAGAGTTCTACTATGAAAGCATTTGTCATCAATAATTCATTGACTTTCTTTATGATGCATTGTATACTAGGAAACGAAGTACTGTTAGAGTTGAGATAAGCTCCATCTTTTCTTATATTTCCAGAGTTCATAATATATGTCTTTCTCCATCTTCTATTTTTATACAGTTGGAGTTATTTATTTAAATGCTTCATATATTAATAACTAGCTGGATACCCGTGCTTTGCTATGGAACTATGTGATTGGGCTTGATAAATCAACACTTACAGCTTGAAAATTAATGAATGGTTAAAATCGGCCTCCCCTTCTCTCCCTCAGCCTTGCCCCACAGAAGCCGCCCCTATCCTATCCCCTGGTTGCTGCTGTGAAAGTAAAACTGAGAGTGAAACTCCTCTCCTTTGCTTGTGTTTTGCATTTGGAACCGATTTCTTTTCAGGCGGGGAGGGGGAGTAGAACTCTTAGCATCAGAGGGCTGTTTGGAAAGTAAAACAGTATTTGCTGTGTTTGAGCAAGGAGACAGGAAGGAGCCTGGCCGTGGCTTAGCTCAAGTGTTCTGCTTCCTGCTGTGAAAGTAAAACTGAAAGTGAAACTCCTCTCCTCTGCTTGTGCTTTGCATTTGGAACAGATTTCTTTTCAGGTGGGGAGGGGGAGTAGAACTTCTTAGCATCAGAGCATGTTAATGATAATATAGGAAATACTAATACTCTCATGGTCATTTTGAAAAATCCTTTCTTAGTGAGCACCTAGAAGCCAAGAGGAATATACGTGGCAAATTTCAAGTTTGTAGGCTTTACGGTTCTGGAGATTTTGTTATTACGGTGTGAGTGGTTTTCGCTTTTACTGTGTGTATGTATACTGTAGATGGACTATGACTCAGAATATTTTACAGGAATTTTGCACATTGATCAGAATTGTTATGAACATCAATGGCATATACATTTGCTAAAAGGATCAGTTTTACATTTTCATCTAGCTCCTTTAGGAATATAGGAATAAGTATAGCATTCCAAAGTATATTAGGGAACATTTGGCATTATTTCTTTGTAAGCAAGCTTTATTGGACGCAATATGTACAGGAACCCCCCATTCAGTTGGCTTTATTTATCTGATCACTTCTCACACATATGATCTTGTCTATGGGGATTCATGCTATTCCATGTGTGAAAGAAGCATGATTTTTCAGTGAGGAATCATGTCTACAAATATGCACGTGCCTCATGTAAGTAACAAGTAATGTTTATTTCTGTTGCATTAATTTGCTTATCAATCTCACAGGAAGGAGAAGAAGGAGAAGGAGAAGGAGAAGGAGAAGGAGAAGGAGAAGGAGAAGGAGAAGGAGAAGGA
>WNWU01000016.1:28808980-28835313 GCA_012654045.1 Ptyas mucosa | reverse complement strand
AAGGAGAAGGAGAAGGAGAAGGAGAAGGAGAAGGAGAAGGAGAAGGAAGTAGATTCTTAATCAAATTAACTTTTTTAGGGAAGTTTATTAACTTTTTCATAGGGAATGTATAATATTCTTATGAAGGATTTTCTCCATGCAACAATATTGGTAAAAAAAAAAGCAGATTGTAAGAAAGAAAATAATGAATACTTACCATAGGTATGCAATGTGCATTATGATCTGGAAAGAGTCTTTTTAGAATCAGATTATTATTTAGGTAGCAAAAGCTGGGCCACAGGTCTATATGTCATTTTTTAAAGAAGAAAACAAAGTTATCTAGGAAGCAGTTTTACACATGAAATATTGGGGGGGAAGCTCCCCACCTACAAAGTAGAGATATAAAAGAGGGGAAAAATAAAAACTCTTTTTCTGAGGATGCAGTTGGATTATTTTGCAGGTGTGAAGACAGAAAAACACTTCTTTTGTCTCAGTATAAAGCAGGGCTGTTAAGATCAGAAAGCAATCTCAACTCTTTGTCTCCCATTTGTTTACTCTAATACATAACTAATGAAATACTTCAAGCAATGCATAATTAACTATAAAAATTATTGCCACAAGATGTTGTAGTGGCTGTCAACATAAACAATTTTTAAATACAGGCAGAAAAGAGCTGCTAAAATGATTATTAGCTGTCACGTTTAAAAGAATTGTCATGCTTAGAACCCCTCTGTACCAGGTGCTGGAGACCAATGAAGATAAATATGATTAAAGTCACTATATTTTATAAGCAAGCTTCCCTGTAATTTATAGAGTTAGCATACCTGGACTGAAAGTATGATAGTTTGGAAGATTACTAGCTGACAGCAAGATATTAAGCATTTTCTATATTTCTTTGCTGGCCTGTAGTGGTCATCTATATACAGTATTTGTAACCCCAATGCAGTAGTCCTACTGATAGCAGATAATTTGGAATTTATATTGCATTATATATACACTAATAATGATTTTGTGTGATGCTTTGGGAAAATAAAAACATTGCTTTTGATTTAAAACTCTGCTGCAGTATAGCAACAAGAATGTGCTTGAAGTTAATCATGCTATGTCACATTGTGATGTATATATTGATTGCTTAATATGTACGTATCCATTCTAGTGAATAAGTCATGGCTTGTTTAGAGAATTAAACACAGTTTGACCTGTACAATATTCTTGGATTCCAAGTATGGCTTACTATGATGTAGGGATAGGAATGCTCAGTTTGTTAGCACCCCATCAAATCTCAAGGGCCCAGAATGGCAAACCACAGGAGTGAGCAAATACCCAGCCTTTGACCAAATGCAGCATCCCAAATCATTTCAGAACATCTCACAAACCATCTTCATTTTAACCCTTTTGGAATTGAGGTTAGTTAAGATATAAGATATATATATATATATATATATATATATATATATATATATATATATATAGGGACTCCTTATGCACGGTCACTCAATCTCTCGTCACTACTCGTCTGGACTACTGTAACACTCTCTACATGGGGCTCCCCTTGGGGTGCACCTGGAGGCTCCAACTGGTGCAGAATGCGGCCGCGCGGGGGATTATGGGAGCGACGGGGTGCTCCCATGTGACTCCTCTCCTGAGCGAGCTGCATTGGCTTCCAGTGGATTTCCGGGTGCGCTTCAAGGTGTTGGTGACCACCTTTAAAATGCTCCATGGCTTAGGGCCGGGGTACTTACGGGACCGCCTTCTGCCACCAATTGCCTCCCACCGGCCAGTTCGCTCCCACAGAGAGGGCCTCCTCTGGGTGCTGTCAGCCAGACAATGCCGGCTGGCAACCCCCAGGGGGAGAGCCTTCTCTGTGGTGGCACCTACCTTCTGGAATGATCTACCCCCACAGATACGAGTGATCCCAGACCTCTGGACTTTTTGTTGGGCCCTAAAAACTCACCTCTTTCAGTTAGCCGGGCTGGCCTGGTTTTATCTTGGTTTTAAATTGATACTGATCTTAAATTTAAATATTTTAAATTAATGGGCCAAACTTTATATAATTATTTTAAATAACTATTTTAACTTTTATGTACAAATGTTTTATTTTGGCTGTTCACCGCCCTGAATCCGAAAGGAGAAGGGCGGTGTAAAAGTTTAATAATAATAATAATAATAATAATAATAATAATAATAATAATAATAATATATCTTACATTAGGAGAGAAGTAATTCACCGTACTACTCAATAGTCCAGGTGTATCACACACATACCCCTGAAAAACATAAGCCAATTTTACTTTTTGAGGGGAGATTTTGTGAAGCAAAATTTAAGATTTATTTGTTTATTTTATATCTTGTCTTTTTTTTTTTTTTTTGCTCTGGTAACTATTAATCATTTGTCTTTATTTACAAAAAAAAAAAAAAACCCATCCCAAACCTCCAACATAGACTGAAAGGTTTGGATACTGCTATTCTGCTGGTTTCATGACCATCCAGTCATTTTGTCTTCTTATGTGTTGCCTTACATGATACTATCATATAAGTATCATCCCTGATCATAAAAATATTGGTAATCCCTAAAATAACATCTCTGGAATTACACACAGTTTGGGTTCATAAAGCCCAGGAAGACATAATGTAGTTAGCTGGAATCTAGTATGGTGCATGAACCTATTTATAAACCATTGTTTATGGTTAAGCTTGGTGTGTGACTTATTCAACAACATGTAGCTTAGCAAATAATTGCTTTGTGCAATTTGTGAAAACAGTATTAATCACACACATACACACAGAGAGAGAAAAGGACAGAGAGAGAGAGTTTTGAGTTAGTGGCTGGGTTTTGCAAAAAATGAATTCAAAGGAGTATTTAAATGAGTAGATTATGCAAAGTGAGAGCAATTTGTTCCTTTCTCAGTGAGAGCATAATAATACATCTACTTTGCTGTGGTCCTTTTTATGTCACCGAGCAACTCCAAATAGATTATTACACAGGAATGTATCTTACCACAGAAGGAGGAATATTGTTCACTTCTGACTTAATGAGCTTCCCCAAATGCTTCTGTCGTCGATATACAGATTTCAATTCCACAAATTTTCAATGAAGTCCATGATAGTTGAGGAATTTGGGGATTTAAGTCCATACATCTGGAAGTAAATTAGGTTGGAAAGTTAGGCTATAATATCATTTATGGACAGCAAACAATTGTGTTCCACCTGATGCCAATAAATATTTGCTTAAACAAGGATGACCCAAATGTGCCCTTTTGTTGTTGTTTTTGCTCATTCTTACAATTGGTGTCCATCATAAAGAATAATTTTTCTATTGAAATATCTACTCTCTCTTGTTTTTATTATTTCAAAGCTTAGGTTCATTAAATTGGGTTGGGGGCTAAGTCTACTATATCTGACCTACAAACTACCAGGTGAATGCTACATAGCATCTATATTTGCAGCCATCTAGTATTTGTTTTTGTTTTGCAGGCCAGATTAACTCAAGTTGTGGTAGTAAAGTAAGATAATATAGGAGTTCGTGTTTATTTTTATCCAGCAGGATTGTGTTGGCTACTCATATTAATACTTCCAGTTTAAATAAATAAATTAATAAAATGAATTATGACTATGATAATCTTATAGCTGCTTTCTTTTCATTTTTCTTTTGTGACAAGCTTTGACATGAGAAGAAAAGATGATATTTTGCATGGCTCAAATGAAGAACAGGACTCTCCAGGTTGTGAGTTATAGACAACTTTAGGAAACAACGCTAATAGGACACATTTAAGCTGAGTAGACAATTTCTAGTCTATAAAATATCATACACTATTGTACTCCAAATGATAGCGATTTCAAATTTCATGTACAAAATAAACTATTGATGCTTGGAGCAGTAGGAAGGAAACCAAAAGAAAAGCCTTTTCCCCCCTAGGTACACACACTTCACAATATAATTGCAGTTAAAAAAATCACAAGGAGCAGAGGTTAGAAGATGAAATTGTTTGGTGCTTCATGACTACCCAGCCTTTTGTCTCATACAATAACATTTCTTCACTCCTGCATTGATTTTTCTTATTCTTTTTCCTCAAGCTGATAATTTATCTCCCTAAGCAACCAGCTTTAGTTCCACAACCAGCTTCATCCCATGGAAACTTGATTGTTTGGGTGCTTAACCCTATTTCAGGTCTCAGCAAACCAATTTTGCTGTGTCTCAATGTGCAGCCTTTACTTGTGCTCAATGAACTCTACAATGCACAGCGCAAACTAGGAAACACTTGCTGGGTTTTTTTTTCTTTATTATTATTTTTGCTGAAAGGCCTTTTCTTATTTTAATGTGGTTGTTGTGTTTGGCATTTTTCATTTATATGTTGGACTTGAGTGTATTTTTATAATCTTTTCAGTGATAAGTCTAGTTTTCTCAGACATACTAGTAACAAAAATAAGTTTGAAATAGTCAGTGTTGTTGTAATTTCTTTTAGAAAAAACTAGAGATTCTAAAAATAGGAATAGCTAAAATGGATTGTATGTATGTTCTGATGGTGAATAGAACAGTCTAGTACAAAGAAAAATGTAAGATAAAATTATTGCACTAATAACCAGGAGTGCTCCATGAAGCTGTGGGTGAAGCCCACAAAACTCTTCCAAAATTATAATTTTTAATCTGATAAGGAAATGATTAAATCATATTCACATGCATTTAATGTTAACAGCCAGAACAGAACTGATATCATACATCTGGTGTGATCATGTTCTTAATGGCCACATCACTTAATGGTAGAATTCCTGGTCCCAATTGGGCTTAAGTGAGGACCACCTGAACATTCTTACAACCATTATATATTGTACACTACCCAGAGTCCTTTAAGACAATGGTGAGATAGAACCAGAAAGCCGCAGCCAGAAAGAATGTTCCTTCCAATGGAAAATAATTACAAGCTCTATAGAGCTTCACTACCTCTAATGGGAAATTGGCTTAAGAGCAGATTTTCTTGCACCATTTCTAAATTTTAAATACACCGACTTAGCTGTCAAAAAGTGACAAAAGTGTCGGATCACTGAGGTGCAAAGTAATATGCATATATAATACATAATCTTTATGTGGCAGTAGGATATTTTTTTAAAAAAAACACCTCCAAACATAAAACTCCAAAGATCGTATATGGTATAAGCTCACATAACATTTTAAATGTTAAAGACAAAACTTGGAAGACCTACTATCTCTGCACCTCCAAACTACCACATTGCAGTGAATAAATCAAATGTCCCTTTAATTCTATATATAGTTTCAAATGCAAGCTGGAAATCATTTCTGCCAGATATTTGAAAATAGAATGCCCACATTTGTTCCTGGAAATTCTATGACAGAATCCTTTTTCAATCATTAACTGCCAGTTGAACTAATCTAAAACTGGCAACCTGAGCAAGATGAGCCAATAATTTGTTACTATAAGGGAGAATCTTCATATGATTTTTCTGAATTTCCTACTTGATATTTATAAAAGAAAGGGTTGTCATGTCAATGAAATAAAGTATATTCTAATTCTCTTTGAGTGTTGAATGTTGGGAACCTTGCTGTTCCCAGTTGGCTTAGTGCATTACTCAGAAGCTAGACTGTGTAAATGTTTAATGTCCATGTGCACAGGGGCATTTGGAGTGTAATAAAGAATAGTGAAACATGCTGATGAAATATTAATTGTCATTGAACACCTTCGTCTAGGGTGAGGTTCTGTATAAATTAGAATCTTGCACAGAAAATGGTTTGATACACTTTTGTACTGTAAGTAATTATAAATGATTAAAGTGGAATGAGAGCATAATTAATAAAGGTTAAATAGAGCTCAGAAATTTCTGTCTCCATCTTTTCACATGCACATGAAATGTTAATGACTTATCTATGCATTAGTCTATTCCTTTTTTCTGGCTTGTTCTTGCTGCCTTATTATACAGTTCTTATATTGAAGAATCTTGGATAATTTCCTCCTCTTTGAAATAAACACTACACTAATTGACTCACATTAAATAGATGTTATTATCACAGGAAAATAGGCTTACCTTATTATCATGACTCTTGGCTTAAAAACTTGAAATCCAAAAAGCCAAAGGCTGCCCATACAAAGAATAATTGTATTATTTCATAGTCAATGAGAATGATTTTCTATTATTTTTGTTGAGCCATCTGAAAAACATTAAAAGGAAAAATAGGCATCCCTTACAAAATTATAGTCAAGATCCAACATGGCTGAATGATTAATAGACCAAACTCCACCAACTTTCTTATATTGTCTTTTGCCTTTTGCTAGAGAAATAGCTATGAGTTCCATAAGTTTTGGTTTTTCAAGGAGAGTTTCAAGTATTCTTTCCTAATCTTTATTGAATGAGAGTTTTTTGCCCTGCTGTACCTTTGTTGTACTACATGTCTAATGGCTCAGATTATTATTTCTTTTAAAAAATTAATTTTGTTCCTTAACATTTATAATTATTATTTATATGCTGCTGTTTATGGATTCAAAATAGGGGGAAACGAATATGACAGGTACAGAGGTTTGATAAGTATGCATTCAACTTTGCAAAAACATGCAGTGTTTAACTTTGTGCTTTGCATTAGTTATGTCAGCTTTTGTTTGTTTAGGAATTCGCTGAAAATATAATTAGGCCAGAAGTGCCCAAACTTTTACGTGAAACTATAAGCATGGTTTTTTAAAAAAAATTTATTGGCTATATTTAAGTAATAAAAGCTTAATCAAGAAAGGAGTCAATAAATATTTATTTATTTATTGTTTATTTATTTATTGGTTCGATTTATATGCCGCCCTTCTCTGGAGACTCAGGGTGGCTTACAATGCGTTAAGCAATAGCCTTCATACTTTTGTATATACCTGCTTAGTAGGGCTTTCGGCCTCCCCTAAGCAGTGTTCTTTTTTATACAAAGTCAGCTTATTGCCCCCACAATCCAGGCCCTCATTTTACCTACCTCGAAAGGATGGAAGGCTGAGTCAACCTTGAGCCTGGTGAGATTCGAATTTGCAGTAATTGCAGGCAGCTGGTGTTACTTAACAGCACTTTAATCTGCTGTGCCACCAAGGCTCTTTCCAAAATATTTGATTTGGTGCAATTTTTTAAATGTATTAATACAATTTATAGGCCACCCAATTTCCATCAGCTCTGGCTTACAATTAAAAATAAAAAAGAAAGTGAAAAACATAAAGTCATGAATAGCTCCAAAAACCAATATGAAATCCAAGATGGTCCATCCAACAGGGGCTCAAGCTTACCTCTGCCTCAGATGTGGGAGAATAATGAGCTTCCTGGAGGTCATCAGGATAGAAACCACTGTATTACTGGGGGGGGAGGGGGGTTTGCTTTTATACAATGAGCAGATACAGTAACAACCAATATCTGACAAGATGATACTTCTTAAGTGATAAAATCTAGTGTATACCCACTCTGCTTCACATTGGATGACCAACAATAACTGAAGATAAGAAGCCCCTCAAATATCTAAGCTGTATGACATGAAGGACTTTATAGATGATAGCCCACTGTAGCCAGAAGCCAACTTGTAACTAGTGTAGCTACGCAGCAATGGGGGTCAAATGGGGCATATCAAAATATGTCCAACACATTGTACCACTGCATTTTGGACAACTGTAACTTTTAAGTAGTCTTCAAGGTCAGGTCAACACAGAGCACATTACTTTATAGTAATCTATTTGGGGATGAATGACTGTCTGAAGGACTTCTTGGTCTATGAAAGGGAATAGCTAGTGTATTAGGTTCTCTTGGTCACAGCTATTACCTTATTTTCAAGCAACAATTATGATTCCAAGATGACCCCCAAGCTGAATGCCATTGTTCAACTTCAATGGGGAACTACAACTCCATCCAAAACCAAAGATAGAACTCCAGTAGTGGCAGGGGAGTGATAAAGCCACTTAATCTTTTCAGTATTAAGCCTGAGGCTGTTCTTCCCGTTAGGATTGCACAGGATTTCAAAGGTATCATGTGGTTAGTCTAGGATTAAGCTACATAATGTTGCTGTTGTACAACTTCTCTGCTGCAGAACAATCTCCCTGACTAAGCTCCTTGACTCCATTTATGTGTTGGTAGTGGAATTCTCCATACTTATGGATTTGACAGATTTCAATTTACCTTCTCTAGGAGTAGTGGCTTGGGAATACATGGCCACCATAGACTGACAGTGAACTGAGGACATGTAATCAATCAATCAACATAAATATTCTAATAAATAATAATTGAATGAAGGTTGAAAATTTGATCAGATACATATTATTCCATCAGGACATATGCTGCAAATTTATTCATGTTTACATGAAAGTTAATCTCATGGAACTCATCATAAGATTTTGCCACTAATCCTTTAATAATTGCTTTGGCTCATTTTCTATTAACATTTCTCTCTCTAGGGAGTGGATGTCTTAGCAAAAAAAAAACAAGATTAAAAACAGAATTCAACTCAAGAAATACCTAATATTTTGTGTTGTTTGAGAAGTCTGTACCAATAAGTGTATATTTTTCTACTATTAATTTACCATCCTTTGACTAATGAATGAATCCACTAGGAGCATAGAAACTATTTTTTGCTGGGTGAGATAACAATATATATGTGGTACAAGCATATCTAATTCATGCCTAAATAATACTATCTTCTAATAGTCATGCTTGGAGAGTTTTCAGTGTTTCTTCATCTAGATACAGTGGAAAGTATAGATTTTCTTTTTAGAAGAACTAAGTATAAATGAATGTTTAAAGTACAAGGTCTATTTTGTCATGTATCCCATGGCTTCAAAGCATAAATCATAATAGGCAAATAGCTCATTACAATAAATGCATGAAGGCTAACAAAAGAGCTCTGAAACATTATGAATTATATTTTTAATTGAAATGCCAATACATTATTAACTCATTAAATAAGTTAGTCAACTAAACTAACAACTGGCTCCAAGTGACCTAAGCAGGAATAGCCCTTTATCAAGTTGTTAAAAAGTTTTAAGATTACCCTAATTAAATATTTATTTTGCAGTACCTTATAGTCTGGGTATAAAGGAAAAGGATTTTATATGTTTTAATATAGAGTATGGTTAAGAAAAATGTTGAAACATGGTGACAATTTGATAAAAGAAGCCATATTTGACCAAAAAAAAAAAAAATGGACCGTAATGGAACACAAGAGAGATTTCTTGGAAGGTCACTTTGGGCTAAACAAAACAGGGGAAGAGTCACATTTGAATGAAATGTAGCTTTTTGCAGGGTTGCCCAGCAAATAAAGTTTTTTTAGAAATCACAAAAATTTCCCTAATAAACTATATGATGAATACTAATTCTAAAAACACAGTCCCTCTGAACATACAGATCAGGGGTGGATTCTACTTACCTTTACTACCAAGTTTGCTTCGTGCCTGCGTGCAATCTTCTATTACTTGATGTGTGAAAGTTACATACTTTTAATTTAAAATTTTAACACGTTCACAAGCTCTTTCCATAAATGGTTCCTGCTAAGAGATCTAGGCATGTGGGCTAAGGTTCATCCCGGGAGTCATCCATTTACTAATTGTCATAATTAGGATTAAGAGAACAGATATTTATTATATGTTATTTGTGGGGTAATTTTTTAAAATCAGTGCTGTAATGGAAGGGACAAGATTGGATATATTTCCTGAACAGTAATATCTTTATGTTCAGTTTCTTTCCTGTTGAAATCTTACATCACTCCTATGACAGTAATCAGCTTAATGGAAACTGGACAAGTAAAAATTCAGAGCACAATTACATTACAGAAAATGAAGGAAGATAATATTTATTGATAGATTAATTGAATATGGCATGTGGTGGATTTTCTTCCAAAATCCAGTGCTTAATAATTACTATATTTTAATTCCTGTTCAGGAGAATGGAAATGATGGCTGCTAAATTCTTCCAATGAAAGATGCACAGACTCAGCCCTATTACAATGCAGTGCGAAAACATTAGCAATAATTATAACTGCCTTTCCTGTGGTTTGCTTTACCCAGTGGTAATGAAGTTGGCCCTTGTTCTAGGTTCTGAAGACTGGACAGTCTATTAAGGCCAGTTAAGTCAATGGCCCAGAAGTTCCTCAATCCCGTAATATTGGAAATTGTTGGGAGTTCTTTAATTATCCTTTTATAACTTGATTTATATATGGATGCTTTCTGCTTTCTAATAAATCCGTCATATTATATTTATATCAAATATAATCTTGAATTTATAGTGATCACTCCCAAAATCATGAATAGGGAGAAAATAATTACAAACTTAGGCAAAATATTAAATTATGAATGCTTTGTCGGCCTACAGTTTCCAATTAAAGCAGAAAACAATAAATCTACTATGAGATATCCTTAAAAAAGGAGGTGGTGGTTGCAGCGCCAAGAAGACCAGAACAAAAGCTTTAAATCACTAAGAACTTCTCATTAAAATTAAACAAATGCAAATTAAAACATTCTATATATATTTTTGATCTCTATTAAGGTACACTAATCATTCCTTCTCATACATATATCATTTTCACATAAGAGCCTGGTGGTGCAGCAGACTAAAGCACTGTTATTAACATCAGCTGCCTGCAATTACTGCAAGTTCAAATCTCACCAGGCTCAAGGTTGACTCAGCCTTCCATCCTTTCAAAGGTAGGTAAAATGAGGACCCAGATTGTGGGGGCAATAAGCTGACTTTGTATGAATATATACAAAAGTATGAAGGCTATTGCTTAACGCATTGTAAGCCGCCCTGAATCTCCGGAGAAGGGCGGCATATAAATCAAATAATAATAATAATAAAAAATCACCAAGCATACAGTATATGCACACATACGTTCCTCTTTCTAACACAGGAAGAGAAAGACAAATATGAAATAGAGAAAGATGAAAAGGCAGAAACTGGATTCTTTACTTTCTAAAATGACTTTGTTAAATTGTATTTTCTCCCTCTGAATATATAAACTCATTGTGATGCTTCCACATATTCTCATTATTCTGGAAAGTATTCTGGGAAATTAGCAGAAGGTCACCATAAGCCACAAAAAAAGTTGGATTTTATCTAATTAGTTCAAGCTAGTGGTTTTTCTGTATAAACTTAACAAATCTATTAGCTTCCCTCTTTCTTCTTCGGCATATTAAAAACATCAAATTTAATTTTCTTATATTAACTGTAGATGAAATACATTTAGACTTCAGTAAGGCTTTTGACAAAGTTGACTGACATCATGATAACATGGAACTATGGATGCTCCCAGTACCAGATGGATTCATAGTTGTTTGAAAAACTGAACCAATGCATAGTATTCAATGGATATATGTCTGTTATGGAGAGAAATACGCAGTGGGCTATTCCACAACATTGTCCTAGGCCTGGTGTTCTTTAATATTTCCATAAATGCTTAGATGATGAAGTGATGCTCATCCAATTTGCTGATGAAACAAAGCTGCGATGGGATCTGGAAGATTCAAAATGATGTTGAATATTGGACTCTATCCAATAGCGCATTCATGAGAAATGTAATGTTACGCATATAGGAAAAGCTGGATGCAAAGATAACAATAGCAATAGCACTTAGAATTATATACCATTTCACAGTGTTTTACAGCCCTCTCTAAGCAGTTTACAGAGTCAGCATATTGCCTCCAACAACCTGGATCCTGATTATACCAACCTCAGAAGGATGGAAAGCTGAGTCAACTTTGAGCTGATTAGGATCAAACCCCTGGAAGTGAGCTGCATTAGCCAGCAATATTGTGTTCTAACCACTGTGTCATGATCCTCCTATACTTGGCTCAGCTGAAGTACCTGTGGATTTCTTGATTTTGTGTGTGTGCTTGCACATGCCTTTGAGTCATTGTTTATCCTGGTGGTTGTCTGGACAAATTTCTACAGTTTTCTTGGCAATATTTTGGAACTAGTCTGCTATTGTTTATTTTATAAGGCTGAGGGACAGTGACCATTCCAGCCACCCAACTGGTTTTGTGTCTAAAGTGGGAAGTCAGTCTTTTGGTTTCTAGCCTAGTACCTCAACCACTACATCAAACAGATAGAGCACATATTAAGCATGAACCAGAATAGAATAGAATAGAATAGAATAGAATAGAATAGAATAGAATAGAACAGAACAGAACAGAACAGAACAGAACAGAACAGAACAGCTGTATTGGCCAAGTGTGATAGACACACAAGGAATATGTATCCAGTGGATAAACTCTCAGTGTACATGCAAAACAACAAGGTAATAATAATCATAATATGAAAGAATAATAATTGTATTAATGATGCCAATAAGAGAAATTAGTGGAACAAATAAGAAGGATAAAAGAAATACATGAGTAAATATACTTAGATGTAAGACAGTACTGTGGGAATTACAGTACATGTTCAGCAGACTAATAGCATGAGGGGGAAAAATGTTTGTGTTTAGTTGTTTTGGCGTGCAATGCCCTATAGTGGTGTCCTGAGGGGAGGTGTTGAAACAGTTTATGTCCAAGATGTGATGGGTCTGTAGATATTTTTATAGTGTGCTGTAATTGCCAAAAAGCCATGTAATCTTTTGCAGCATCAGCAAAATATAGTGTTGGGAACATGGCATGTGATGTATTTTCTCTACACAACAATAATCAGATTACACCTGGAACAGCAGGTGTAGTAATGGTTGCTGCAATACAAGAAGGATGCTGAGAAACTGGAAAAAGTGCAGAGAAGAATGGCAAAGCATCAAAAGTGGGCTGATTTGATTAAGCTTAATCTCACCAGTTAAATAAAGAAAATTCACCACTTGAAGCTATGTTCTCCAACAAACTTAACCAGGTGGCTATAAAGGCTGTGAAGTACTTTACAAATTAATTGCCTCTTTCCCGCAACAGAGTATATTACACACATTAGGCCTATGTGAATCAACCTTGTTTAGTCAAACTGGAAATTCAACTTTCAAAGAGGGCATGATTTCATTCAAGATTCATTGGCAATATAATTTAATTCAAACCACTTCAAGGTTTCAGTTACAATTTAATTGATTTATTCAGCCTTGTGGTTAAAATCAAGTGTAGAATAGTAAGTTGGCTAGAATGCAGAAACTTTAAAACTAGTTGATCCCATGGCACCTCACAAAATCTAGTGATCATGGGCAGTATAATTATGCAAGGCTCAATGGTCATGGTTCTAAACTTGCGTAAAAGAGACAATGACCAGGAAATGATAAGATCTCTTTTCTAGGAAGGGCCAACCTTGTCAACTCTCATGCCAATCTTCCTGGCATCTATTTACAGCCAGTGATTAGAAGCAGCAAAGCCATTCCATTTCTGCCCTGGCCCTCCCGAAGATTCAACCCCCCTCCCCCATTCTATTGGTGTTTTGATGGTTTCTGAAGACACGGCTCTTCACCCATGCCTTTGGCCACCATGATTGAAACCCATTCTCTTCTTTTTCTTTGTTCCTATCTATCTTTGCTCTTTTTTATTTTTGTTGTTTTCTTGTGTTTTTAACAATTTGTAAACCACTCGGAGGTTGCTGAGTAATTTGTAAAAATACATGTATTAAATTATTATAGGAATAATAGTAGCATTAGTAGTATGATTAATATTACTATTGCTATTATTTCCTTCTCACAAGGCATACCAAAGGATTTTCCTCAATGTCGAACAAGCCTGGAATTCCAGAAAATCATGTGCAAAAAATGTTACTATTTAGACAATTTTTTAAAAAAAAGAAGTATTATTTCTAAAAAAACCTAGGATATCTTGTGTATTTGTATAGTGCGACTTTTTAATATTTTTTTTTTGCTGGATATTTGGAGATTGCTGTGTTGTTTCTTTTTCCTAAAAAGAAGTGCAGAAAAGGATTTTTAATAAAAAAAATAATGTTAAAATCTGTGACTAAAACTTCAGGTTAATGTCTTCTAAATTGCCTACCTATATTATTTTCACCTCATTCTACCATAAAATGAGGCAGCTGCAGGTGTTCCAATGCTTTCCCATTATTGCCTAGGGATTAAACTTCTTTTCAAATTGGATCTCAAAGTGACTCAAATTGAATATGTTTGGTCTTGTGTTGCAAGCTTAAATAAAATCATGCTCGTTTTAACTCTTCAGTTCATACTGAATCTGAGCTGATTTCTCAGTTCATTAAGATCTATTTAAGAAATGCTGTCTATGATTCTACAAACAGCAAAATAAGTAGTATTCCAGCAATATCCGGGTGTTCATGGATTGTTGTCCGTTGCTGGGATTCTGAGAAAAGCTTAAAGTGTAATTTTTAATGATGAACTAGCAACTGGTATTGCCAGCTGACCTTAACTGATCTTTAAAAAGTAAAGACTGATTAGTACTGGAATAGAAGACTATCAGGAAATTGCAATATTGTAAGCCCATGCCCCCTGACCTTTTGGGCACCAGGGACCATGGAGAGAGGTTTTTCCGTGGATTGGTGAGGATGTGGTTTCGCATTCTGCCTACATCCCATGGATGGGGCTTCACTTGTTTGCATGGCCTGGTTACTAGCATGCCGCAGACTGGTGCCAGTCCATAGATTGGGGGTTGTAAGCCATATCAACTTCCAATATCCTGATAAAAAGGATATTACAGCCACAGAGTGAAATAAGTGTTCAGGAATAAGATAACATTTAAGCATCTCTCAATGGCCACTCTCTAGAGAGTGCAACTAGAAAGATACTAGTTTTCTAGTTTTTGTGGGTTTTCATAAGTATCTGAGTCGTGATGGCGCAGTAATTAGAATATAATACTGCAGGCTACTTCTTCTGACTCCTGGCTGCCAGAAGTTTGGCAGTTTGAATTTCATCAGGCTCAAGGTTGACTCAGCCTTCCATCCTTCTGAGGTCAGTAAAATGAGGACCCAGCTTGTTGGGGGCAATATGCTGACTCTGTAAATTGCTTAGAGAGAGCTGTAAAACACTATGAAGCGGTATATAAGTCTAAGTACTATTGCTATTGCTATCTGGTAGACCAATGTGAGAATGAAATATTAGATCAGATAGCCCTGTTAGTGTTTCTTCATATTTTAGTTAAACATGGAAAAACTTTTCACATTATCTTTGCTTCATATCTAGTCACATTTTTTAAATGGACAGTACTAGAATCGGACAACAAAAAAATGGCTAAATTATCACACACAGCTGCAGCTAAATTTCATAGGAAGTGCTTGCTGCAATAGTTTCCATTTCAATCAATATATAAACAAATAAGAAAGTTGTCACTTCTTTAATTATGTTTGTTGACAGGATAGAAGATGCTAGAGAAAAACACATATGTGCTATGATTAAAACCATATAAAATCACAATATTATAAAATATCAGTGCCATAATTTAATATTTTTAAAGAAGTGACACTGGATATTACTAAAAAGTAAGTTGATGATTATTATTTTATGCAATATTTTCTGCAACTAAAACTAATTTCAGAAATGACTTGACAGTATATTTGTTATTAATTTTAATTAATATTAATTAATTAAATTAATTGATTTATTGTTATTAATAACAAAATAATACTTGTTATAAAATGACAACAGAAATTCAAACTTTCTTAAATTGTAATATAAAATCTTTATCATAGAAAATCTTTGTGAGATAGATATTTTAGTTTCATTTAATAATAATGAATTTATTGATGTGTTAATGGTCTCAAGAAGATAATTTGATACATAGATTCCTTAATTGCCATTTTTCACTTTACATCCAATGTAACAAATTTTACATTAAGTTTCTATGTGTATTTAATTTAATCATACTTTTGATTGTATCATAGCTTTTATTTAAATTATTTCTTGTACAAGACAGTGGTGTGTTGAATCAGGAAGATCAAATTACATCATGTTTTATGTATCTTAACAAAACTGTTCATCATATTGTTTTAAGCATAATTCTACATTATCTGAATGTACTGTAGTTATTGGCCAACTGAAATGTAAAAATAGGTCAGATTCTGCAGAAAGGATTTCCATGTCTTCATATTCAACCCAGGGTGTTTTTTTTTCCACAGAATCTAGGCAAAACAGAAAGAAGCATTTGTGTATGTCAACAGCTTCTATGAAATCAAGGCCTGTAAGATTTCTATGCTATGAAAATGCTTCTATGCTTTTAAATAATTGATAATTGATAATCTAGAATTGTCAATGTTCTTTAATTTTACTTTTAAAATACAATTTAATGATAACATCTTTCCTGACAAATAGCTTAGTTGTATATTGTTCCGCAAATGTTGCTACCTTCCTATACTATCCTATTAGCATGTGGGTATTTTTCCTCTTTGTCTTGATGGCTTTTCTTTTGTAATTAATATTGTGCAGGCACTCACTTTGACCAGTGCTTTTATTGATGGCAACTAAAGCAATTTGAGATAAAAAAACAATATTTCATGGACTAGTCATTTAGATTATTGTTTCTTAATTATAGTAACTTTTAAAATGTGGGGATTTCAACTCCACACATCCCGGCTGAGGAATTCTGGGATATGTCAATGCACCTTAAAGTTGCTGAGGTTTGAGAAACACTAATTTAGGTGAAATCCATTTTTCAGGAATCATGTAATAAATGTGATAATGTCATGATACAACACATCAAAATTAAACATGTGAATTATATAAACCTCAAAAAAATGGAATTTTTGCTGATATATTCTTAATAAAATGCAAAGTTTCTCTTATAAGCTATGTAGTAATGCTTGAGATATTAGTATTTTATGGAGAATGCTTTTCCTATTAAACCATAATGAGAATAGTTAGAAAGTTATCATTAGGCACAATGGTTGGATGTGTAATTGACTTGAAGCAACACATAAGCAGATGCAGTCTAATATGGTGCGAGGCGAAATGGATTGTCTAATTTGATGAGGCTTATGGCTATAAAATTTAAGGTGTTGATAATGACACAACAATAGAGGTTCTTAGTGAAGTAAGACCATCATATTCTGGATGCACAGAGCCAGATGTTTCAGGAATAACAGTAGGTAATAACAATTGAAACTATCTCAACAAAATCTAGACTTCTGAACTGTAACTCTATAACCCTTACACATGAGATTTGTGTAATTAAAAAGCAGAAGGTGGTGATACTGATATTGGTGTTTGTTCATGAATAAATTAGTAGATGGATGTATGCAATTATAGCTAAGAATTGTCATTATCATCTGATCATTCTCGAAGTGTCCAAGTAGAATTAAACTTCAAAAGTGTGGTATGTGAGTTAAGATGCTGGATCACGGGAGTGGTATGTACCAGGGGCGGGTTCCAAATCCCTTGCTACAGATTTGCTCATGTGCACGTGTGGGCTTGCATGTGTGTGATACTTCTGCACGTGCACAGAAGCATCTTTGCGGGTGGGCAGAGCCTCCCACTGCCACCGCTACCGGTTTGCCCGATCCGGTGCGAAACGATAGCAACCCACCACTGGTATGTACACCTGGTTGAGCTCCTGGAGGAAATGGGGGAATTTAAATCAAATAAATATGGACTGCAGAGAATTTGGGGAAAAAATGAAATTACTTAGTGCATAGATTTCCATCTATTCACTAGGCATTAGAATCAATTCTATGCTGATTCTAGTTCCTCTCTGAAAGATACGTTTTCAATTTATTTTCAGAGTGTTTTGTTTATTTTATTTTGTTTTTCTTACATTATTGTTGTAATGGTAGTTTTGTGGTTACGGCGAATGTGTCTGCCTGCCTCTATATGTGTGCCACTCAGCACTCTGCCATTTTTTCATGTAACTGCCCAACCTGTTAAGAAAAGGAAGCTCTTCGTTGTCATTCAATGGCATTTAATTCAGGTAAAGGAAGCCAAGAAGACTGCATAATGTGGGACAACATATCATAGCTACTTTCAATTGAACTAAGTGCAGGACCTCTTATATCTCATCACATGAAAAAAAAATCAGTTAAAAGAAAGAAAAAGAAAACAATTTCTTTTTCATCAAATTCTAATGCAGCTTAGTAAATGATAAACTTAGAGGAAAGCATATTAATTTGTTCCAATGTATGTACTTGAAGTTTTGGAGAATTACTGTTTTGTGAGCGACACTATAGTGGCACACTGTATAACTTGCTAATAATACATTCACAGTGAGCATGCAACTTTTTCATTTTTTTTCTTCCTAACCTTGGAACAATGACAATGACAGCTTGAGCTTGTATGTATGTGTATATGCATATTTTGAAATTAGCTATCTAGCTAGCTAGTTAGTTGTAAATGGAATTCAAGGTTATTGCAGTGCATGTGAATTGAAAATTGGCAGCATAATAGGCTAAAAGGCTTACTGGTGTCTTGAAGAATGATAAATGCAGGCTTAATTTAAGCACTAAGAAAATGTCCTGAAGTAGACAACTTTCTGTGATGCTGGAATACCCATCTTGCTGTGTTATCCTTCCTGTACATTAAAAATAAACAATTTTATAGATGCTGATGGTATAAAATAAAGAGAAAGTAATACAACTGTGTTATTAAATTCTATATTGTGATATATATTTGTGAAATAATGATTATGACAGATTTCAGCATTTCTTAACTGTAATATAGAAAAGTTGAAAATAAAATTAACATTTCTTTGCTAGGCCTGGCAGGGAAACCTTTACCTTTATCTGCTAAGAAGTAAAGTTGAATAAATTTGTTATATTAATAACTATTACCTGTCACACTGTAATTAAATTATTTTAAATACCTCTACAGTTTACTGTTTATTATTATTTAGTAAGATTTTGACATACTAAATCTTAACAATTGATAAAAGATTTCCTTTTTGTAAATAATACACTTTATTTTTGTATTATAAGAGAACCTCATCATATGCATAAAAAGCCTGCTATGAAAATAGGAACCTATAAACATATTTAAAATGGTATTTGAAAACATTTACTAACTTATATTAAATGTAGTGGTAATTAAGCATAAATAGTTAGAAACAAATCCAAGAGGCAAAGAATAATGAAGAATCTCTTACACTATATTCATAGTTAGATATGGAATTGATTTCCATAAACTTTAGAATTTAGATGCTTGAACAAGAATTTATGATTTTCAATAACTACACACTTTATATCAATATTTGGAAGAATATCCTGCTTTCTTGTAAGAACAGAATTTTTATTTCAAATTTCACTTGGTAGATAGCAAATAGATAGAAGTAGAGTTGCCAAAATGTAACACTAATTTGGCATATGGGAAAAGTATTATGAAGTCCCAAATTATCATAATAATGTTACAGAGATATTTGCAAGATGTTTATGGGAAAATGAAATGAAGATTTCTTCATTTTATCTAGAAGCAAAGGCAGTTTGTGATGATATTTATATATATCAGCATTCTTAGTTTTGTGCCTGAAAACTGCTGGTTGTCATAACATTATGAAGTTGATTACTATATTTCAGCCATCATTGTCTAACCAAAGGAATTAAGTTATCCTAAAAAAAATGCTTTGAAAATAGTGCATAATTAAAATAAATTAATAAATGAGCCCATGATTTCAGGCACCTACTCTGGCAATGCAAGTTGATTCAGAAGTAAAAAGTAATTACTGAGTTTGCATTACATTCATTTTTTAATTTAAAGTAGAGGGTGTATTTCGCTCTCAAGATTTCAAAACCACTGACATTTACTTGAAATCCCAAGAGAACAATAAAGTGGGATAAGGAGGAAATAATCCATCATGCAGGAACCATTGTTTTTTAAATTGTTGCTGAAATGAGAGCTTATTTTTCTCTTTATTATTTATTTAGCTTTATTTTAATTTCCCAGTCTCCTATTATGCAGAGCACTTCAAGAAAGAAGACAGTAAGAGTTATGACACTCTCTTTGTTTTCCCAATTTCCCAAATTATCTCATTTGTACCCTTACCAATCAGGCAACCATGGCAGCCAATCAAGAACACTCATTTACTACCAACCCTCCAGATTAACTAATATATTCACTTGTGGAGAAGGATATGTCCAGAATCCTGTGACCCAGGGATAAATAACGACAATTGATGTAAATCTTATTGATATTTACCAAAGACTCATTTCTTCTTAAGAGTTAACTTATCTTTACTGCATTCAAGATCTCATACTCTTTATACTCTCTTCATGCAAAATGGATATTTCTCTATCTACTAACTTCTAGACTCCGAGTATTTGCAAGGGGAGCAATTGACTTTGCATGCATCACTTTGACATCACTGCAGCTTCTCCCAAAGCCTATGATCTACTCCTCATGGCATTGGTGATAAAAACAGCTTATTTACATTCTGTTCATTCCTGTTCTCCAATTCAGAAAAGTATGGACATTTCCAACCACTAAATTAAGCTCTGAAAATTGATGGCTGAATATACTTAGATAAGATTTGGGTTGTAATGTGCATTTTTCTTGCTCTATTTTCCAGTTGTCATATAATATGTGCAATACTAGATGGCTACAATGAAATGGAATGCCTGATGTTTTCATGTTTGGATATCAGATATTACAATATTTTATTGGATGATTTACAAAACTTTAAAAATGTTTTTAGTGTTATATGCATAGAGTAATAATGGAATTTGCCATAATCTCCGAGTAAACACACACTATATAATTATAAATGCCGACATTAATGTTTCTCTCTAGGTAAATTCATCATTTGTTTTATGTTTAATGGCCTCATTCGTAAAAGCAATAAAATGCCTTCTATGCCAGAAATTGGCTATGATATCTTAATTCAGAAGCTTTTTAAAAAATTATCTGAGAACATTCAAACTGCTAGTTTGTTTTTTTAAGTACAATTTCAATTAAAATATGAGAGTATTATGATGTTGCAATCCTGTTAACCCTCTTATGAATATTTATCTAGAGACTTCAAATCCATATAGTATACTCCTGTTGGAAGAAATATCCATCTGGTTCAGTTCCAAGCTGAGAGAAAGACACTAGAAACATGGAGGCTGATTGGAACAATGGTTTAATGATGAACAGAACCATTAGTATTTATGGTTTTGGTGCACCTGACAAAATGGAGTTGAGGAGGGGGGGTGTACCTTCTTTGGGCTTTGCATTTGAGCTTCCTGTTCGTGTGCAAGAACATGTCCTTTAATATTCTATTGGCTGTTGTCAAATTCCTATGGGGATCATGTAGGAGTTATGTAGGGAGTCATAACTAGCTCTATAGGTAAAAGAGGAAATGCAAATCATAGGTGTTTGTCTGAGCTAATTTTGTTGACCTTTTGTTTGTTGCTTATCTGAGTTTCTGTCTTGACCCAGTCTTTCTGAATAGATTACCAAATCTGCATTTCTAAAAGTTGGTCTCCTCAGTTTCTGCTTGGGGCAGGGAATCTGGGACTGGTTTCTGAATAGGCTGGCCCAATCTTTCTTAATGGGCACAAAATATCTGCTGGGGGCTATTAAGAAAGACTGAATCTGCTTCCTGCCTCTAAAAAGACATGTTTCTCCATTTGTCATTTAGTAAAAGATAATACTCTGCCTTTTTAAATATTCCCCAAAATATTTCATTCTTCGGGAGGGGGGGAGGGGTGTAGGTGCTGACTTTCTACACTCCTAAGGAAGTTTGGAATGTAATTGTTGTTTATTTTGTGTTAGGAATTTGCCTTAAGGCATAGCCTCTTGTGGTGCCAAATAGAAAGTTAAAGATAAAAATCTAACAACCTTAAATTTCAAAATAGCACCAGTCTATATTACAAGACCAAGAGACTGAGGATGGTGGTGGGTGGGGATTCAGATATGAATCTGTAAATGAGCATTCTTTGACCATTAATAACTTCCATTACTACAGCTGATAAATCTACAAGGAATCAGGTGTCAAAATTGGACAGCATACTTCCTGGATTTGCTATTGCTGTACATATCAGACAATTTTACTAGGAGAAAATATAGAAAGCAAGAACTGAACTTTAAAACATCAGGATCAAACATCATTTTTATATGCTTAGGTCTACTCGGAGTGCCTTTTCATGGCATACCTTAAAAAAAAAGAAGACTTCACCAATCAAATCTCTATTAGATATAGGGGATGTAGATTAGTGTTTCAATTGCAATTTCAATTCCTAGAATTTTTTAGCCAGCGTGGCTTTACTCTTTGAACTCACTTTGTGAAGCAATATATGAGCCTCCTGCTTCTAAGAATAAAGTGAAACAACCAAGATGCTCATATTCTTCTGCTTTACACTCTCCCTCGGCCTTCTTCTACTACCTGACCTGAAACAGTATGAGGTCTCCTGAATTGCTTTGTGGACACCAGTTGCATATCTCTTTGCAATGACAAAGAAAAGCACTATACCGTCACAGCTCTATTACTTTGCACAAATCTAATAAAAACACCACTAACATCAACGGCTAATCAAAGTCTACTATCAAAGGCAATCAAAACCTATCAAACCCAGTAGTTTATTTTCACAGAAGGCAACCATATAACAAAAACCACAAGCAGAATGTTAAACATATTGCCATTCTTGTTTCTCAATAAACAGTATTATCAATTCATACATGTATGAATTTGTTTAATTCCCTTTTAACAAAGAACACTTTCACTATTACCTTGTAGGATCAAATTCTATATTTGAAGAACAATGTGAAGAAATATTTTCTTTTACTTATCTGAAGCTTTCAGTATTCTGCTTCATAGTATAAAGCTGGATTTTTGTTATTTTTAAATTTATTATTAAACTTCTATGCCATCCATCTTACCTAGGCAGCTTATGAAAAGTATTGGAAAGCACCCAGACTGGCAGGGAGGAGGAATCAAGTGCAGAGTTATCCTGGAGTCACTGCACAACCACAAAATGGTTAGGACTAACTCACCTCTAAGTTCCTTGGAGCCTTATCTAATTGTTTTCAAGAGTGGGCTGCCAAACTGGGGAACTTCCTGTATTATTAATGGAAAAGGTAGACTTCAGAAAGAATAATTGCAACCACTCTGGCTTCTATAGAAGACCAGATACATTGCATTGGTCAGAAGGAGGGCTGAGAAGATTTCTGCAGACGCCTCACATCCTGGACCTAAACTCTTTTAACTCCTTCCTTTAGGATGGCACTATTGGGCATCGCATGCTAAGACAACTAGACACAACTAGACAATTTTTTCCTTATGCCATCACTCTGGTGAGCACCTAATGTCTATGTTTATTAACCCATATAATGGGGTTGTCATATTATTATTTATCCGTCTTATTATTTTCTTTACTTCCCCCTTTTATTGGTATTATTATGCTTCATCACACAGTGAGCCAGGTGTTCAGACTGGATTTGACATTTTTGTCTACCTATCAAGTCTGTTGCTTTCAACGTACACTGAGTGCTTCTGTACCGGAGACAAATTCCTTGTGTGTCCAATCACATTTGGCCATATAAAGTATTCAATTCAATATAATAAAGGGGTTAGCTTGAATGATGCATGTTCAAGCTAACATAGGTCTGGTTGTTCATTCCTAACAATAAGAGATGAATAAAGTAATTCTTTGTCTAATCTCTCCATATCATCTATAAATTACATACTTTTAATCACTATTTCCTTGCCTTAAAAAAACTCTAAAAATTGTAACCTTTCCTCAGGGGAATTGTGATAACTCTTTGCTGATTTTGTTTGTACTTTCAGGGTTTACTTATAATTTATTTTATTGTTGCTTCAGTTAGGTTAATTTTTTTTCATTATTATAGTAATTATGTTTATTACACTCAATAGAACAAAATAAATTAAAACATTTATAAATACAAATGTCTAAACAATAAAATATTCATCAATAATCAGCAGATGTAAAGTATGGATATTACATTTCAATAGTTTACTAATTGTATCTTTTGTTTGATAGTCACCATCAAAAAGATACGCAAATAAAGATACGTAAATAAAGAAAATGTGGTAAGAAAAATGACAAAAATTTGGGAACTATTTAATAAAGTAAATAAAAAGGAAATACAATACTTTATTGGCTGTGTGATTGGACATGCAAGGAATTTGTTTCCAGTGCATAGGCTCTCAGTGTACATACAAGAACAAAGTAATATAATAATAAGATACCAATAGGAGAAGGTAGTAGAAAATATGAGAAGGATAATAGTAATACAGACATACTTCATGGGTAAATACCCTTAGACATAAGATAGTACTATGGGAATTAGGTGATGGCACAAGGGAAAAAACTGTCTTTGTGACTAGTTGTTTTGGCATGTAATGCCCTGTAGTGGCATTCTGAGTAGAGGAGTTGAAACAGTTTATGTCCAGGATGTGAGGGGTCTGTAGATATTTTTTAGCCTTCTTTCTGACACAAGCAGTATACAGGTCCTCGATGGAAGGCAGGCTGGTTACAATTGTTTTTTCTGCAATCATAACTATTCATTGACATCTGTACCTGTCCTGTTTGATTGCTGAAGTACAACCAAAGAACCATAGAAGTACAAATGACAGACTCAGTAATTCCTCTGTAAAACTGTATCAACAGGTACCAGAAAAGTCAGAACTTTCTGAGTTGATGCAGGAAAAACATTCTTTGTTGTTCGTTTTTAATGATGGCTCTAATGTTAGATGTCCATTTCAAATCCTGGAAGATTATAGAACCCAAAAACTGGAAGATCTCTACTGTTGATACTGACTTCTCTAATATTGTAAAAGACGGTAGAATAGGAGGCCTATACATAGGAAAATAATATCTAAATCAGAAGACAAATGCAAAAATCAAATCTTCCTCTGACATCAGTCATATGCAATTTCATCTATTACATGCTCAGTGCTGAACTGTGATAATGTTTGATAAATATCTTTGGTAGTTACAGCTTCTTACAAATATATTAGCCCTATCAGTTATCCAAAATTGATAAGTCTTTTAACATAGTTTGAACCAAAGTAACATTTCAAACATTTTAGCCAGCCCCTAAGCAAATATCGTCAGTAAGATTATTAGGAAAGTATAGTGTTTGTTAAATAATTATATCAAAATCAGAGCAATTACCACGCTTCTTGATATTACTGTTGAAATTTTTAGTTTTAAAAGATTATTATACAAGCTTGGCCAATTCTTTTAAAAAGCCTACTGTGGATGGCTGTATATATTAGAAGTGGATGGTTGTATGTTACAATATACATGCAATAAATGGTATATATTCAAGACTTTTAGTATTGGAAAAGTTATAGATGCAGAAATAGACCTATATGAAATAGGCCTATTTCCAAGATAAAATATGTAAAAGAAAATACTATAATAAAATACATATATGATATATATGATGAATCTACATTAAGATAAATATATCACCTCACAAATGAAGGCAAATATATGTTTCCCAGGATCATGTTGCAGGATCCAATCTGAGTTAGTCACCGGGACCAGAGATTCAGTCTGTTAACAATCTGATTCAGGTACAAGAGTTGCACATTGATTTATTTTTCAGTTATAAATTCTATAATCAATTCAATCCATCAATATTGCAAGCCCATTTAAATAATTTAAATGACCAATCTTTATACAAATGTGATAGAATAATAGAGTTGTCAAAGTACCAAAATCTGATCAAAATAATGCCACCTATATTTTTACAGATAAGTTCCTCAAACGTAGTAGGATAGACCAACGATATACAAAACTTTATGTTTTGTATATTACATAATTTAAACATTTACATGTTAAATGTTTTGTATATTACATAATTTAAACATTTTTTACTTAATTTCTTTACAGGCATCATGGCAGGGATATAAATGGCATTCACTTGGAGGGATTTACTCATTGTTCAACTAAATCCACTAGGGATACGAAGGCTGCTAGACTGTGCTTTTGCTAAGATTACATCAGTTTCCCATTGGATTGAAATTTCTTGCTTGGAACATTGTGGTTTATCAGCATTAATTTATGCTACTGGGTAATAAAATAAATGCTTACAGAAGTATATATTTCTGTAGCCTCTGTTGGTTTAAAACATATTGGAAATGTATTAAAAGACTGAATGCATAATCAAATGCTAGCTTATATACACAAAGAGCATATTAGAAGATAAAATCTTACAAAAGCTCTAGTTCGCACTTCAGCTCTTCAAACATAATACATCTAACATTTCATTGAATGATTGCAGTAATATTTAATATGTAACCATATATCCATACCATTTTGAAATGCTTGAAATATTTTTGAGATGTCCATAATTTAAAATAAAACTTTTGTGGCACTTTATGAATTCTTAGCAATTTTATAGATAGTAGTGGCTTCATTGTTTTAAAATTTTTGTAAACAGAATTGTTTAGTGATACTATAGAATAGAATAGAATAGAATAGAATAGAATAGAATAGAGTAGAGTAGAGTAGAGTAGAGTAGAGTAGAGTAGAGTAGAGTAGAGTAGAACAGAACAGAACAGAACAGAACAGAACAGAACAGAACAGAACAGAACAGAACAGAA
>WNWU01000016.1:28789921-28808970 GCA_012654045.1 Ptyas mucosa | reverse complement strand
AACAGAACAGAACAGAACAGAACAGAACAGAACAGAACAGAACAGAATAGAATAGAATTCTCTATTGGCTAAATGTGATTGGACACATAAGGAATTTGTCTTTGGTGCAGATGCTCTCAGTGTAAATAAAAGGACAAGATATATTCGTCAAGAATCATAAGGTACAACACTTAATGATAGTCATAAGGTACAAATAAGCAATCAGGAAACAATATCAATATAAATCGTAAGGATACAAGCAACAAACTTACAGTCTTGCAGTCATAGTGGGAAGAGATGGGAGATAGTAACAGTGAGAAGACTAATAGTAATAATAATGTAGTCTTAGTGAATAGTTTGACAGTGTTGAGGGAATTATTTGTTTAGCAGAGTGTTGGTGTTCAGGAAAAAACTGTTCTTGTGTCTAGTTGCCTTGGTGTGCAGTGCTCTATAGTGTTGTTTTGAGGGTAGGAGTTGAAACAATTTATGTCCAAGATGCTTATACTAATAAGCATAGAATAATACAGGTTTTTTTAATATTGCAGTGATTATGGAGAATTGGTGTAAAGAAAATTATTAGCTGATAAACCAAGCTGCACTATACAGAAAATAGATTTTGGAAATTATTATATGGATTTGCGAAGAGATATGATGTGACTCCTAGGCTTGCTAACTAGCCCCAGCCCTAGGCCATAATCAAGAAGGCAAGAACAGAGGAAGGAAAGTTTTGGGAAGGAAGGAGAGTTCAGAAACATGGACCCCAACTTTGGATGAAACAAGGCATCTGAGAGAAAGAGGGAAAGAACAAACTTAGCAGAAGGAGTGTTTATGAGCTAAGGGAAAAGGAAAAAGAGAAAAGTTTAGGCACAGAATCTAGGGACATGAGTTAACAGATTGATCACTGTGAAGTATGAGAAGCTGTAAATTTAACCAGCAAAGATTTGATTTGGGGTGACGTATGATGTCAGAGTCCAGTGAAAGAGAATCAGAAATAAGAAAACTGGAGATTCAGTTCAAAAGGAAAATGCCAAGACAAGAATGACAGTAGACTTGATGCATGGGACACTGTACCATTACATTGAACAACATTTACCAAGAAAGAATGTAGATTTGAAGTACTTGTACAGAATGCTGAGGAAATTCATCACCACTGGTATCAGTATCATTGTCTTGTTTTTTGTTGTCATTGTATATATGGATATTCACAGGACATTGCTGATTTCATCAAAGCATCATGGCACCATTGTGTTGTAAGGTCCATTTCTTTCATACAGGCATGTGATGTCACAATGCAAATAAAAAAAAAACCTGGACTTTGCATCATGGCAATACATTCCTGTGTTTCGCAGTCTGCTTTTCTTTGCCCACCCTACATTGATGTCCTGACTATATGTGCCTTTTATGTTCTGTATTTATTTAGAAATATTCAGGAATATTTTTTTTTCCTTGGAAAGTTCAGAAAGGTATAAAATTGTCCATTAGAGTTTCCGCTCTGATTAAAGTTTTGGCAGAAGGCTTGTTGGGTAGAAGCTGGATGTATCTTGCTGGGACATTTTTTTATTTTATTTTATTTTTTTATTTATATTTATATGCCGCCCTTCTCCGGAGACTCAGGGCAGCTTACAATGCGTTAAGCAATAGCCTTCATACTTTTGTATATTTATACAAAGTCAGCTTATTGCCCCCACAAACCGGGTCCTCATTTTACCCACCTTAGAAAGGATGGAAGGCTGAGTCAACCTTGAGCCTGGTGAGATTAGAACTCGCAGTAATTGCAGGCAGCTGGATATTAAATGCTGCCTTAGTAGGAGGCATTAGCCTGCTACGCCACTCAGGCTCCTGTCTGAGGCTCACTCAGGACATGTCTGAGGGAATCAGCAATTTGAATTCTGGTGTAACCATTATATTTAAGAGTTACACACAAGTTACATATGATTGGCTTTTCCACAATATTTTTAGTCATCTTGAACATATTCTACTAAATGTTTTCATTATTAATCTATATGCAGTGAACAGAGATTCTAAAATCTTGTGAGGGAAAATATGCACCTTGTAGGATGAGGTAGAGATCCCGGTGCGAACTGGTAGTAAAGGTAAGTAGAATCCACCCCTGTTTTAGCCCAACTCTAAGGGACATATATTAAAAGGCTTTGATCCTAAAATAATTAGCTTACAAAACTTTTCAAAATGTCAGGGGGTGTCTACCCTCTTGAAAAATGTGAAGTATGTAAAAGTGAAGCAGGAGTCTGCTGAGCAAGGAAAGAAATATAGTAAATTGATATAAGCTGTTGTATAATAGGTTTGGAAAATGATGTCAGGCAAATATCATTAAAGTTAAATTATAAGGTAATAGTGTGAACAATAAAACCTGACATCAAAATTAAAATGTAGTGCTCTTATGCCTTTCAATTGAACCTTTCCTATATGATTGATGGATTGAATGATATATTTGCCATCATGTCTTTCAAGAAATGGTTTTCAGTCAATTAATAACAAATAAACTTCAATTAATTCAATCAATCATCTTTCATGAACACAAGCTAAGAATATACATATATACATGTATTTAGGGACAATTACGTTGTGCCATTTAAAATTAGACTATTATACAGTGTGTGTGTGTGTGTGTGTGTGTGTGTGTGTGCATCCTTAGCCAAAGAATAGATGGCTAAGGAAAAGAACTAAATTAAAATTCTTTTTTTCAGTGTAACTGATTTAGTTGTATGGAGAACAAATTGAAAAGTGTCTGAACAATGCCTCTCATATTTTTCCTCTTCCTGTCTTTCTGCAATCAGTAGAAATTAGGAAAAGAGATGATTTTACCCCAAAATCTAAAAAAAATCCTTTTCAGAAGATTTTTGAAACCCCACAGGAAGTCTGTAGATTTCCAGCCCTGTATTATTGAGTTTGAAGTCTGAGGTTTAGTAGCGTAGCAAAACAGACCATTTTATGGCAGTTTATAAATAAGAAGGTGGCAGAAGCTGTAGTTTCATACCTGAACACATTGTATAATAGATTAGTGATAAATGATTAAAGCATTTGATTAAGTTTGGGGTGACTGAGTGTTGAATTTCTATGCACCTCTCTCAGCTCATAATTTCTTAACAGAGTCTGCTCTTCCATGGGAAAGAAGCCAATCACTCACTTTCACCAAATATATAGAATATTATAAATAAAATAAAACATAAAGATAACTAGGATATTCTTCACTATCAGATATTGTAATGTTCATTTTGTCTTTTTTGAGTCTTCCAGCAGTTCATGTTATTGTGAAAGGGCTAACTACTCTTAATTTCCTCACTATACATTTGGTGCAGTTTTATGTTTCTCTTACTCTCCTCTTACTCATTTTTCTCTAATCTTATCAAAAATAGTAAACAGTCTTGAGAAATATGTCTAGAGATTGTTTTCATGTATCTTTTTCAATTGCAGCTTAAAAACAATCACATATTTTCATTTATATCTCTATTTTTACAAAATTACTAAAGGGTATGTAATACAAACAGTGTAAATGTAAATATATATATATATATTTGGAAAGTCTTTTCCATGATATACGGTCTTCTTTTTCAACAGATTATGTACCTGATCTTATTCTCTTCTTTCATCTTGCACTTTCTGCCAAAATATTGCTTACTATACCAATCTTTTGAATATTGTCTCACTCTAGACTCATTACTGCAAAGAACATGCAGACGAAATAATAAAGAATATGAAATAACTCAGGTCACAGTGGGGCTAATCTTTTGTAGAATTTAATTTTATGCTGTTTTACTAAAAATAAACTCAACTGTGTGAATCAGGAGGAGCCTTTACACTACATTTTATATTTCCAATCAGCACAATAATTTTTTCTGGTGTTATAAAAGATACCAATTAATTACCTGGATGTAAGTGATTTAACTCATGCATTCTTAGTGCATTCTGGGTATCCTTTCCCCACAAAACAGTGGTGAGTTTCTTCAACATGGGAACAGCTTGCCAACGACAGATGGTTAGACATATTTTCATATTTTAAGAAATTGAATCTTATTTATTACCTGCCATATATAACAAAAGATTGTGTCAGGTTTGGTTGGATGTGTAATTAGATAATGATGTAGTGCTGTGTAAATTTATGTCAATGTCTTTTTGTTAATGTTTGCATTTAGAGGCGCCAACACAAAATTTAAATGAGATAATATTCTGTAAAATTAGCTAAGACCTCCCATTCATGCATCTTAGGGCGGTTCCATTTCGTATAATAAATTCTCACAATGCAGTTCTAACAACCAGAAAATTAACACAATTATAATAAGGGTTATAATAATAAGACATAATTACAAATAGTCCTCAACTCACAACCATAACTGAGCTAGGAATTTTAGTTCTAATTTGTGCTGGTCATTAAATGGGTTATCACATGATGACACCCAACTTTGTAACCTTTTGGCAGCAGTTGTTAAGCAAATATGGTGGTTCTGAAGTGAATGTCATGGTTGTTAAGCAAATCCATTGTCCACATTGGTCTTTTTTTTTGTGGAAACCAAAAGTAAACACTAGTTTCTAGCAAAAAAACCCATTGTAAATTGTGGACATATGCCCACCGGACATCGCAAACAATTGTAAATGCAGGCTGGTTGCTGAGCACCAAAAACACAGTCATGTGAATAATGGGGCAGTTGTCAGAACTTTAAATCCTCATCCTAAGCAGCTTTTTGGGGGTACATTATAACTTGTCATAAATTGTGGACTTGTCATAAGAATCCACATAAATTGTGGATTAAATGTGATGTTTTATGAATTAACCAAAAAAGCAGTATCAGAATCAGGGGTGGGTTCTAAATTTTTTTATTACCGGTTCTGTGGGCGTGGCTTATTGTGGGCATGGCTTGGTGGGGGGTAATGTGACTGGGTGGGGGTGGCCAACTTTTTTTTTTAACTTTTAAAAGCTTTTTTTCTACAACCTTAAGAGGTTGCAGGAAAAAAGTGCTTTTAGAAGCCTCTGATGATCAGGCAACTCAGCTGGTATCGCCAGAGGCTTTTAAAGGCATTTTTTTCCCTACAATCTCTTCGGCCAAAGAGGTTGCAGGAAAAAATGTTTTTAGAAGCCTCTGACGATCCCAGGTGAGCCGTGCGATCATCAGAGGCTTTTTTTTACTTTTAAAAACATTTTTTTGGCCGAAGAGGTTGTAGAAAAAATGCTTTTAAAAGTAAAAAAAAAAAATCCTCTGATGAGGTGGGCGGGGTAAGTGAGTGGCGACCGCGCCAGTGACCGCTTTGGGGGCATGGCCAGCCAATGTTATTACCGGTTCTCCGTATTACTACTAATTTTTACTACCGGTTCTTACGAACCGGTGTGAACCAGGAGCAACCCACCACTGATCGGAATGATAAAAATGTCCAGTTATTGATAACTGCATATCATTTTTAAAGATATATACTTTTCCTTAATCTACATACTTGCAACAAATGAATTTCTTACATTGTACTTTATGAACAGAATGAAGATTCATTGATGAATCAAGGTTGGGGTATTTAAATGTAAATATTTTTCCAGAACCGGATTTTCAACAATAAAGGGTTTTTATTTTGAGAAGAGAACATTTAAATGGAATCCAGTATCCTTCCTTTTAATAATAATAATAATAATAATAATAATAATTATTATTATTATTATTATTATTATTATTTTATTTCTATACCGCCCTTCGCCCAAAGGACTGACCTTTGGGTATTTCGCTGTGCCCTCAAGACCCTGTTGTTCTGCCAGGCTGGGCTATCAATGTAATGATTTTAAATTGGGTGTTTTAAATTTTGGGGGTTTTAAATTGAGCCAAAATTATTTAATAATTTTAAATCATTTTAATTGATGTCTGTCTTTGTGCTTCACATAAATGTTGAACAGAAGGGGCGAGAGGACCGACCCTTGCAGCACTCCCCATGCAAGGCGCCTCGAGGTCGACCTCTGCCCCCCTGCCAATACAAACTGAGCGGTCGGAGAGGAAGGAGGAGAACCACCGCAAAATGGTGCCCCCTTTTCCTAACCCTCTCAACCGCTGCAGCATGATACCATGGTCAATGGTATCAAAAGCCACTGAGAGATCTAATAGGACTAGGACAGAGGAGCAACCCCTGTCCCGAGCCCTCCAGAGGTCATCCACCAACGCGACCAATGCCATTTCTGTGCTGTACCCCTGCCTGAAGCCCGACTGGGATGGGTCCAGATAGATAGCTTCATCCAGGTGCCGGGGAAGCTGTCGTGTCACCACGCTCTCAACAACCTTCACCGCAAAATGAAGGTTGGAGACCAGACGGTAGTTAGCTAATTCAGCTGGGTCCAGGGAAGGCTTCTTGAGGAGGGGCCTCACCACCGCCTCTTTCAAGGTGGCAGGAAAGGCACCCTCACTCCATTCCCTGGAGCCAGCCTCGTGTAACCTCCCAGGAAGCCAGTACCAACCAGGAGGGACATGGGTCCAATAAACACATGGTGGCACTAATCTTACCCAGAACCCTGTCCACATCCTCGGGAGCCACAGGATCAAACTCCTCCCAGATAATAGTCTCAAGACCTATCCTCGTCTCCTCCCCTGGACTCATCCAATAGGATTCCAAGCCTTCCCGAATTCGAGTGACTTTATCATGCAGGAATTGCACAAAATCTCGGCACAACCCTGCAAGGGATCTTCCCACACTCCCCCCCCGAAGAAGGGAGTGGGTCACCCTAAACAGAGTGGCTGGGCGGTTCTCTGCAGATGCGATAAGAGTGGGAAAATGGTTAGATTTCGCCACTTTTATCGCCACTAGGTAGGTCTTGATATAAGACCTCACCTGTGTCCGGTCAGAATCGGATTGACTAGTCCTCCAAATGCTCTCTAGGTGTCTTTTCTGATGCTTCATCTCTCTCAGCTCCTCAGAGAACCAAGGAGCCAATTGAAATTGGCATCAGGTCAGAGGCTGCAAAGGCACAACGCGATCCAAAGCTCTGGCGGCTGCACTCTCCCAGGCGGCCACCAGGTTTTCAGTCAAGTCGTGCACTCAGGAAATGGCCCAAGCACCAGCAGGAACCTTTCGGGATCCATCAGGCACCTGGGACAGAACCATCTGGTCGGTTCCGTCTTCCTGCAGCAGGGGAAAGCAGTAGGAAAGTCCAAGTGAAGGAGCGAATGATCTGTCCAAGACAAGGGTTTAATATCTAGGTCCCCTCTACCAAGATCATTCAGCCACTGACCAGAGACAAAAATCAAGTCCAGAATGTGTCCCCCTATGTGAGTGGGGCCTTGAACTAATTGGGTCAGGTCTATGGCCGTCATGGAAGCCATGAACTCCTGAGCCACCTCTGACGCCTCACCCACAGATGGGAGATTGAAATCCCCCATGACAATAAGTCTGGGGGTATCAACTGCCACCCCAGCAATGACGTTAAGTAGCTTGGGCAGGGTCGCTGCCACGTGGCAGGGAACCAGATATGTAGTCAGCAAACCCATCTTCACCCCACAGCCCCACTTCACAAAAAGGGACTCACATCCAGCTATCTGAGGAACAGTGGTCTCCCTGGAACAAAGACTTTCCCTAATAATCACCGCCACTCCTCCACCCTTCCCTTAACTAACAACAAATACAAACAACAAATATTATATACTAACAAATACAGTTAGTAAACATTATATAATGTTTACTAACTGTATTTGTTGTATATAATATTTAGTAATGTCACTTTTTAAAATAGAGCAATGTTATTACATATTAATTCATAATATACATATTTGTGCACAGCTTTGTATTATACTGTTGGTAGTATTCAATGATTTTCCAATAGATTCTGTCTAACATGCTGTTCTGGATTGAAACTTAGTCTTAATTTATAATAAACCATTGCTAAAATAAGTATTTGCCAAATAGATTAAGCCTGCATTCTAAACATAGAATGTTATCCAAGAAAATTGTGGTTCTCTACAGATAATTACCATCACTTTGTATGAACAAGTCTGAATCCATTATCTTCAGATAATGTTCTGTCATGTTTTAATTTTTTTAATATTTCATTTTAATATACAGAAATAAATACAAAAGAAAAAAAGTGTTGATAGGTACAAAAATCTCACTTTTTAACATTGTATTAAATCTTGACCACACAAGGGACTTTGATAATATTTTCAATTATATGAATCAATAGTAGGTATTAGTCAGAACAGATATCATCATTCCATCATTTTATGCATATTGACTAATCAAGTTGACAGTCAGGCTTTTTCAAAATGTTCTGAAATTACTAATAAGCATTTTAAATAACTCTTAAATAAATTACTTTCATTTAAATATAAAAAAAACATACTTAATATTATTTAAGAATCTTAGGAATTAGTTTTTTTTAAAAAATAGGGTATCCAAGCTCTTTATCTTAAAGAACATGTAAATAATGTCTACTTTAATCATATTCTATACATATAATTATATTGTGGATTTGGAATTGTGCAAACCATATTCAGTGCTGATGATTATTCAAAAGATAAATGCTACTAATATATCTGAGCCGAATTATCAAATCAAACTATGTTTTATACATATATGTATGTATGTATGTATGTATGTATCTGGACGCATATGAAGGAGCATGGTCACACGTTTGATTTTCAAGAGGCTGAGGTTATTGCCCATGATAAGACTAAAGGAGGACGCCTACTAAAGGAAGCCTGGTTCTCCAATAGCAATTCTATCAACAGGCATATCGAGCTGCCACCGGCCTACCAGGCTTTGAGACACCAGGAGAGACCCTGCAGGAGGAGCAGAGATGGCTTTCCATCAGTGAGCAGAGACCAAGGGCATCCGCCTCCCACCTCTGGGCATGCAGACTCAGCCTGTGAAGGCACGGTTGGTCCTGACCAAACACGGAGCAACCCGGCAGGGCTATCTCAAACTGCAACAGATAGGATTAATGAAAAACAAACCTGGCTGATCACAAGGTCACAGACAAGGCAGCAAATCGCAATAGCTGACAGGCTAACATCACCCCCCACTGATAAGCAAGCTAGGAGGGAGGAAACAGAAATCAAGCCTCCATCATCCAGCATGACGACAGCAAAAACAACACAGCTGATTACAAGTGGGAGATGGCTGAAAGGGCCTATTACACGCACAAGGGCTAAATTGATTAGTGGCATATAAAGGCAGAGATCTCTGTAATGGTAGTTTAATACTCTGACGATGTCAGCAGATGGCTGATGAAAGCTTAGTAATCTATCTATCTATCTATCTATCTATCTATCTATCTATCTATCTATCTATATCTATCTACCCATTGTAAGAACTCAGATGGCTTAAACCATATTTCACTTAGTAGGTCTAAAGAAATCATTTCCCATATTAACCTAAGAATTTGAAAAAAGAGAAAGAGAGCACTTCCCTGCAATATTGCAAATAAGGGTCAAAATCAGACATACGTTATTTGTAGTATTTATTTCTACTGTATTCTAATATATTTAATATATTTTAAATACATGTTTCACTGAGTACTCTAAAATTTACCAAACTGCTGTAATTTAACAATTTGGATATAAAACATAATTATCAGTTTAGTATATCATAATTTTTGAACTCAACCGGATGGTGTCTTTTGATTGTCCAATGTCAATGGTTCTAATATTAAATTAAATGGAAATGAATATAAAGATAATTTCTTATTAGTTCCATGAGACACTATAATAAGAGAGAAAGTCATTTCTTATTATAATATTTCTGGCTGAAGGATTGGGATAGCACATTTTAATACAAAAAAATAATAAGAAATAAGAAATTCACTTCTGGCCTGAAATATCTACTGTAATATATATTGGTACTTGAGGGAGGCCCTTGGTGTTCTCTAAGAACCATTTTTAAAAGAATAAGAATGTTATTGTAGCATAACTGGAACAGGGGTGGGTTCTAAATTTTTTTACTACTGGTTCTGTGGGCGTGGCTTATTTTGTGGGCATGGCTTGATGGTCATGTGACAATTATTTAGGATTTAGCAGAGGTACTGGTCTACCCAGCTTTTAACTGCTTGCAGAGCTGTATCGATCTACCCATTTATTTTTTGCAGGCACTGGTCTACCCATTTATTTTTGCAGGCACTGATCTACTCATGTATTTTTTGCAGGCACTGGTCTACTCATTTGTTTTCTTTTAACACTGATCAGCTGTAGGGCGGCCCTTTGAGGCCCCGCGGCAAGAGTTTAAACATTTTCACTCTAGCCATCAGCTGGGACTCAGGAGGCAGCAATAGATTGGAGGTGGGGCCAAATAAAAGATAAGAATAACGTGGGGGGTGGATAGGGGGCGTGGGGGTGGGAGGCGCAGGCGGGGGGGCAGAACCGGTTTGGTGACATCATATTGTATTACCTTAATAGATAATAAGTGTGATTATTAAAATATTTAATCATAAACATTTTTAAAAGTCTTCTGGAACCTTATTTCTTGTCCTCCAAATTCTAAAGATTTATTCATCAAAGAGACAACATATTAGCAGATTTTTAAATTTCTATTAATGTGTACTTGATGAACTCATAAACTTTTTCCATATGGAAGGAAATGAGTTCCTTATTATTAAAAACAAACAAGCAAACATTTCAGAATTTAAACTGCCTTAGGAAGTGTCTGTCTCCTCTCAAACAAACATATAAGGTCTTCTACATTAGGCAAAACTGTTAAATGTGACAAAAGTTAAGAATAAATCCTTATACTTAGTATACTTATAGCATATATATTTGTGAGGAGATATTGGCGGCTTAGTTTGGGCCATCTGTATCCATATACTCCATATATATCCATAAGCCAACTCTTGGAAACAAATGACCTTTTTTTTAAAGTGAAAAACTTGCTAAGATAAAATATAATTACTAAGTTAGTCTAAAGAAAACCAAGGACAGATTGTCCATCACTAATTATTTTGTTAGTTATAAAGAAAGACTTCCTGTTCTCTCAGAAATGCTTTAAGTTTAAGGACAGTTATTTGTTCAACAAAATTGATAAATTATTCATCAGATTTTAGTTATTTATAATTACTCAAATATTTGTGCCAATGAACAGCTTTCTTTCTCAGGACATACCATCAGTCATATCTCAAATAAACTTATCAAAATAAGTACTGCTTAAATTACTTAATGACTAATCTTTAATTTACTTTAAATATTTTGTAGGACTGGATAAATATTAAACTTAAATCAGATGCTCAAGCGTGTACCTTGTGATTATGTTTAAGGGACTTACTGGGAAATTTCATTGATGATAGAGGTCACACTACCAACACTGACAGGGCAGGACACTGTATATAAATAGAGAGCAAACTTCAATCCCTTCTAGCACTAATGAGATTACATAGTTAGGTAATGAAGCATGTGCAAAAAAAAACAAAAAAACAACCAAGTTCAGAGAGCATCAAGGACTCTAATAAGTCAGGATTTTCCATTTAACAACTCTCTCTATTTCATTTATTTAAAGGAAAATGTACAGGTGGCTCATTGCAATCTTCTAGTTTTCCAGTCCTTCTAAAGAGCATTTCATCAATTTAAGTATATTGCCATTTGTACCTAGCCTTTTACAGTTGGAGTAATCAAGAAAAAAAAATATTTGAGGATCGCAACTACTGTACATATAGTTATACCTAAAATATAAATTATGCTTGTAGGGCAAGTTTTTTTGTTCTGTCACTGCATTCTGTGTAGCTTAAGGTATATCTTTATTCAGGCCTACGTTGAATTGACTGAGCGGTGAAAAGCTCACCAGAATTCAGATTCAGAGAGCTTTTAACTTCATGTCCATGAACTTAAAAAAGAAAATAAATCAAAACAAAAACAAACACCCCCACCCCCACACACAACCAGGCCAGTGATATTTTTTTGCATGTGCATATACTGAAGCGCACAAACACTTCACAAAGCCAATTCAATTCAGTAGAGCACTGACAACAAAAATGTAAAATAAAACTTGTGTTCATCACATGTTTTTCAGCTCAGTTCTATTTCTTGTCACTAATGGACTGACTGCATCAAACCTTTTTTTTGTTTTTGTTTTAAAAGAACAACCTTTACATAAAAGAGGTTTTCCCACTTTTGCTTTAAATATGTGGCTTAACATTTTGCGTCTTATTCTAGTTTATTGCTTTTTTTTCTACTATACTTTTTACCAACCTCAAACAATATATTATACAAAAAGATTACTGTTTCCTTATGTTGTGAATCTGGGTATACTGAAAATATCAATAGAACATTACTGAGCATTGTAAAAAATGCATATTATATTTTTAATGATAAATGACTAGTTCAGTTGTGAATCTGCTGAGCAATTAAACTCTGTTTGCTTAGTATTTATTTAGATATCTTCACATAAAGAATGGGTTTTATTGCTTCTGCCTCACAATGCAATTATTCATGTATACACTTTCATGAATGTAGACCTTATAAATGTGAGTCTAATCAATATAAAACACAAACAAATGAAGCAGATCTCCCAGCTTTTTAACAAGCAATCTAGGCAACCATGAAGATAAGTGAATGTGCTTTTTCAAATATAATTATTTCTCCTTCATGTTAAAAATTCACTTGCAGGCAACTTACATCATTCTTCTTGTTTGTTTCCCCCATTAATAATTTTATTATTTAGAGGAGTCACCTTTTTCTGTGAATGTAATGAATGCTTCAAAAGAAAGGCAAACTTGGGTTCTATTGTTTCAAAGTATAAAATATAAGTAGTGAAATAAAGTGAAATAAAGTGAGGTTTATGGATATTTCAGATATACAGCTCAAGCTCTCACAAAAGCATAGTTCAGCTCTCCCATTTTTTTCCAACTTGCTTTGTTTGAGAAGAGAATAGACAGTTGCTGTGTCAAAAAGCTGAAGAAAGTGGAAAAGCTAAATTTTTATTTGATACTTTAGGATATCATACCAACCTTGTAGAAACCTCTAGATGAACTGGACCATACATTCAATTCATATATCCAAATGTCAAGCTTTCCATTTTCCTCTGAGAACCACTGTATATATATTCTAGATCAACTTTTTTTTAAATTATCAGATCTTGGATAGGTTACATGAATCATTCCATCTTGTAGAATGTGTACACTGCTAGTTTATACATCTGTAAGAAATGATAACCTATATAACCTTGGGGTTATAATTATACCTCCAGTAGCATGAACGGTTTATATGTGGTGATAAAAATGGATGAGATGATGGTATTGTATATTTAAAGTACTGAGAATACACTTATTTTACCATCCACTTCCACCAAAGTAAGGGGAAAAAAACCCTTGAAAAACATTGTTTCGAATCATAAAACAGATGAGACAACAAATGATTTTTTTAAAAAAATATACTCTTTCAAAGTGGTTGATGCAAAAAGAAAAAAGACTGCTACTTCCATCCTTGCCTTTTTCATGTGTACATCATGTAATCAGTATTAGAAATCCATCCCTTAATACAGTGTTTAAAAGTTGAATGACATATGGAAGAACTGGTACTTGAATATGATACTGTATAACAAGTAAAATGATTTAATATATTTTTTTCTGTTAAAACTCATGCACAATTCTTTCAAGTTGCTATTGTTGCTATGTTATGGTAGAAAGCAGGACCCTATTTGCATTGACTGAAGGCAGGGTATAGGCAACACTATCACATGTGCACAATGAAACAAGCTTAGGCAAGGCAATTATGGGAAGAAGCTGCCAAGGAAGAAGACAAGGGTTGTTTCTATGAAAGGAATATTGACAGTGTGATAAAGAAAAAAATGAATCCAGGACTGAAGAACAAAGCAATTGGCAGGTATATTTTTCTGTCTAAACCTTGACAAAAGGAAAGGTTTTTTTTAATGTTTCTTTTTTGAGTGAAGGACAGCAACTAACTAATTAATTAAACTCTCAGCTATTGAACTATGCAACGGACGCTGAAAGAATATTTTTCCAGATGGAAAAAAAAATCCTGATTCAAAACATCTAATTTAAAAAGCTTGTCCGTTTTTCCTTTTTTCAGATATTTTAATTTATTGTACAAAAACCTCTTATAAAGAGGTAATCAACAAACATCATTCATTCATCAAGGTCATTGCATTCCCTTCCCATTGTGCTAGAATAGCTACCCTTTTAGTACAAGCTCTGTTTTGATTTTATTGTTGCTATTGTCTCCTATATATAAACCTTATTTTATTGACTTTATTTCAATATTTTTCTTTTGTGAATTTAAATTTATCACCTGCACTTTAAACTATCTGATGGTAGGGGCAGGAAAAATACACAAACAGTCCTGCAATTTTGAAATGGGCAAAGCAAAGAATTCTTCAATTCAAAGCTTGTCCTAAGAACTTAATCTCTTGGAACTGTGAATTTCATGAACAAATTGGAAATGCTATTCTGGAAACTGGAAGATACAATGAATTCACTCACATTTTCGGGGCTGGGGTGAACCGGTTGTTAAATTATGTGAAGCCCATCTCTGCTGCTACCTGCTCCTTTAGCAGGAGGTATGAATCTACGAAGACCCCCAGATTGCACATTAGGTCTGCCAGAGTAGTATAGCCCCATCCAGCACAGTAGTGGGTTTCACTTACCTTTGCTACCAGTTTGGAACTGTGAGTGTATGTGTGTAGCGCTTCTGTGCATGCTCAGAACCTTTTGCACATGCACAGAGCATCTGTTATGACATCCTGGTGGATGGGCGGAGCCTCCCGCTGCTGCTACCAGTTTGCCCAAACCCGGGGCGAACTGGTAGAAACCCACCACTGATCCAGCACCAAAGATGGCAATGTCCTAAAGCCAATGGCTCCTACAATCCAAAGCCACTTAGTCTTGCCAGGGATCAGCTGGATCTTATCTTCATGGCCTCACTTAAAATGCCAGTAGTGGAGATATATAATTGGATCTAATGAGTTAAATAACGTTGTAAATGAAAAACTCTCCACTTAATTTTTGACCAAATCCTATCTTTTAACTGTTCAGTGATAATAGTCTTATTTGATCAACTAACAATGACTTATAAAAAAAATGATAGTTTGAAGAAAACATATGACATACAAAGAGGACCTTCCCCAGAGATACATTCTGTATGCATTAATGCTGTTACGTTAATGCTGTTTTTAAGAACAGACAGAACTATGCTGTGTATGTCATATTTTAAGGTACTCCTATGCTGCATGCTTTATCAATGACAAGCATGGAAAACAGCAATGCTTAAGCTCTTTCAAGCCCAGGTAAGAAAAAGGCTGATGCTGTCTTATATATCAACATGAACAACTACTTCTGTCTGTTCTTAATTACAACATTAATATGGCAGTATGGCTTTTCAGAAGCTCTTTTCATTTTTCCACAAAACAATGAACTTCATTCATTGGCCTTGGTCATGTTATATAGCAAGAAAAATAATGCATGAATAGCGGGGGGTGGGGGGAGGACTCACGTTGTTTTTCCAGCAGCTCAGGAGTATCAGTCAATGGTTCTGAAAATGAGAACTTTATGGAAACATTTTGAATTATCTCCATTTAGGTATTTACTGATCAAAATATTATATATTATCGCCTAATAATATTACGTCAACCCATATACTTTAAAATGCTATCTTTAACTCAGAGACCTGCCAAATTTTTTCTCTGTCCTTGACAGCAGGCCATATCGCATAATGTTCTACTGCCATGAAAAGAATATTGCTGCCCTTGTCAAAGCGAACTAATTAATTGTTACAACATGACAGACGAATGTGAACAGTCAGAGATATTGTCCAGAACTGAAGAGCTTGTATGAGCAGTGAAGCTGATCCAAGGGACAGTAAAGGCCCCAGCTGATTTGGTAATCTGAACAAAGACTCCAATCTTATTATAATAAAAACGGCAATTAAGACCAGCAAGAAATGTCCATACCCCAAAGGCATTGTTTCTATATTAACTAAAGATAACTTTGATCTTTTGATGGACACCACTAATCCTGGAGAAGAAGCTCAGTTGGGCAATCTTGTCTAAGAAATGTTACAAAATGAATATCTTTCTCCAGTTAATGAAAAATGTTAGGCCTCCTGTGAGTCGACATACTTCGTTTGAAATCTGCTAAAGCTGGAATAAGCAACTAGGATGTAGGGTGGGATGTTGCTGACGACTGATTATTCGGATCTAATAAATTTGTTTTCTACATCTTATACCTTCAAACCTGTTTCACCGATCAATCCAAATCAAACCTTAGACATTCTACAAAAAGCTGTTTTCTTCTCATTCTCAGATATATTCTGTCTGGTCCTGAATGCTAGATAAGATAGCAACAATCACATCTCCCAAGCTGATTTCAATGATGACCTCATCAAAAATATTCACCTTGTATTTTATCACCTATGAAGAACATCTGAGTAGCTCCAGATTATTATATAAAGGCAACTGAACTGTCTATTCAATAAATTCATGCCACACCCACTGGTCAGTGCAAAACGATATCAAGTTACAGGAGCCCTGGCTCAGGAACCCCAGTATTACAAAATTAATAAATAAATTCTTTAATGCTGTTTCCAGTGTGCAAGGGTTTGCTCTTCATGTAAGTAACTCTTAGCTTACTTTTCGTCTTGAATCAAGTAGGCTTATTTCATTCACAAAACTGTCACTGAATTCCTTTGTGTGGCATGTATTTGCCAAAAGGCTAAAAGAAAAGTAGATGGCTTTCCTTTCTTGTTCTCATAACTATGAGACTATTTCCTAATACATTTTTAAGTTAGGTATTTATTTTGGGAATAGAATATGCTGAATAATCTCATAATTTATTAAGAATATGGATCTCTTTTACATTTTTCATCATACTGATGCATATCTATATCACTGAGCATTTTGTCCTACATTTGTAAATGACAGTTTTACAGAAACAAAATCCTTTGTTTCTGTAAACAATTTTACAGAAACAAAATCAGTAACCAAAATTTATGCTTATAAATAAGCGAAAGCCAGAATTGTCTTAGCATATGATAGCATTGTTTTGACTTGGTTTATTTAGTATTTTCTAAGTTCATAGGCTAAAGGTAAATATAATCCTTGCCTTTCACCTGGGTTACTTGCCAATTTTATGGTTTGGTGCAATGTTAATGTGCTAGACACAGAGACTTTTGTTTCATAGCTGGCTGCTTTCAAGCTGTGAGGCCACAGTTGCTGTCAAGCTCCAAGCCATGTTTCAAGCTGAGTTCTCAAGGTTGGCTGGTTGGCTGCTGACCATTAAGCTAAGCTCTCAAGCTGAGCTCCACATAGAGTTTAAGCAGATTTGTTACTGTTTCCAGTGACTTTTGTTCCTAAGGCTATGATGTTTGAGACTTTTGATTTTGTAGCTACAGTATAGTAGCTGTTCCTGCTTTAGTTGCTGTAACATCATTTTCCATTTTCTTGTTGCACTGCCATTTTCCTGCTTTCCCATTCTCTCAGCAGGCTGAGAAGATTGGGCTGTCCTTTCATTGGGTTTTCTGGCACAGCCAGAATACCGTTCAAGTAGTGCTAGAGATGGGAAGTAAACCAAATTGGTTATTATTTTTTAATCCTGATTTTGGGAAAGGCAGAGAGAGTCTGTTTGTTTCAGCTTTTCTAGCAGCAGATGTTATGGTCAGGCAAATTCCTAATAACTGAAAAGTAGTTAACAAGCAATTTCTGAAAGTTATCAGAAAAGGGAGTAAGTGAACCCAGTGAAGCCAGAGTCTTTATAGGCCCTGAACATGGGTTGAGCAAGACAGTTATTATCTTTTCTCCCAGAGCTTTGAATCCACCAGAGATGGTTGTCTTTCAGTCTCATGAGGAGCAACTCTATGGCTAGAGCAATCTCAAGTTCTTTCCTTGTCCAGAGAGAAATTATGAAGAGATAGTTTATTCACCAGCTCTTCATTCTGTTGCATTCTACCATTTCTTCTCTGGAAATTGTGTTTTATATACACTAATATATAAATAAGTGTTGGGCAACCTTTCACTGGGCAAAATTGTGCAAAATTGTGTAATGTATCACATTGCAATATACCTGTGGTCATTCTGTTTCTCTGTTTAGGTCTGTCTGCCTATTCTTTCATATGGTATAGTTTGAGGTACAGAGTTTAGTTGCCCAAGAAAGTCATGAAAAAGAGCAGATACGTGTGAGTGAGAGAGAGAGAGTTGGGGGGAGAGGGAGGGAGAGAATATTCATACACACTTGAATTTAAGTAAAAAAAGCTCTGGCTGCTTTGATCTGTCTGATTTCTCTTGCAGAAGTAAAAGAAAAAGCTTATGAATTCTTTAGTAGAAAGTCTATGTAAGGAGGAAACTGTTTCATATATGCTAGCAATGCAGTCAACCATTAGTAAGTATATTATGGAATGAAATCACTATCTGGGATGAGGGCAGCATAGACCTGAAGGTGGAAACATTAAGCTAATTAGCACTGTGAATTCTTGAAGGAGAACTCATTATCATATATCAGTGTGCAACAGAGCATTGAATTAAACTGCATTTGCATTATTTTTCTTTCTTACTTCTTTTGCCTTAAGTCAGTATATTTCTTTTTTTTATTAATGGGAGAACTATGCCATGGTTTGGTACATATACAATTAGACAAGATAAGAATTATTTGTAAACTCATGCTTAGGAGTGAAGTGCAGAAAATGCTGATTCATGTCCTATCAATATACAGCACATACCAGCCAGTACATAGAAAGAGATAGCTCTTACAATTGGGATTTTTGCCCCCTTGTGACCACCACAATTTAGATATCTGAATATCTGCAGAGGAGACAACTAAAATATTAATTTGTAAGGAAAGTCATACATGGAATAGCTAAGGCATTGAGTATGTTTAATTTCATCTAATTTCTTGCTCCATCCCTGACCAGCAGCAGCCATTTACTTGCCTGTGGTTCTAGAGCTTTCAACTTTCTGCTGGTTTCCTACTGACTTTTGTTATGGGATGCTGTCAAAAAGTGCTTGCCTAACAACTATGGAATTCGGTAAAACAACAGCCATCTGGACTGCATTCATACACTATTCAAAAGAGACAATAAAAAAGGAAAGGAAGGAAGGAAGGAAGGAAGGAAGGAAGGAAGGAAGGAAAGAAAGAAAGAAAGAAAGAAAGAAAGAAAGAAAGAAAGAAAGAA
>WNWU01000016.1:28765230-28789911 GCA_012654045.1 Ptyas mucosa | reverse complement strand
GAAAGAAAGAAAGAAAGAAAGAAAGAAAGAAAGAAAGAAAGAAAGAAAGAAAGAAAGAAAGATCCCAGCACACATCTTCTCCAGTAGCTTACACCCAGATAAATGGGGATTAATATCAGACAAACAATCAAGCAAAACACAATATTCTAATCAAGGAACTACCAAGGAAAACTGCATCCCCACTAACACTGGCAGAGTAAGTTACCATAGGTAAACAAGGAGAAACCGTAAACTCACTAATATTGAGGATGTTACCCAGTAGGGTACCCAGTGTCTGGAAGCAAATTTAGGTCCCAAAGCTGACAGAAAATTATTCAAAATATTCAGAATGTTCCAACTTGGCCTGAATTAATGGCACAGAATGCTTCCAGTATCGTGTCCATAAATGATTCATTTTTATTTATTTCTGCAATGGATACGCTGCTTAATTAAAAGTAATTGAGGCATTTACAGCATTATTAAACTAAAAGACAGATATTAAATGATTATATAAAAGCTATACAGTAATGATATTGGCATTGACTTTCTAAGGCTTGACCCCTGGGATCTATATGCAAAATTCTTATCAATGATATGAAAGTGATGCCACTGCACTTGGGGACTTAAAAAAGGAATAAGAATAATGTTAATAGTTTACTTCCATCCACAGCCATTGGTCCTCCCTAGATTTTTTTTTTTTTAGATCAGCCAAATTTGGCAGGGTGGTATGTCCAGTTCAATTCCTTATGGATGGATTAACTCCTTCATAACCTCTTCACTGAACGTTAAAATACTGATCTAACAAAATCAAATAATTTCAAGCACGAAGTATACAATAACTGGTGTTAGAAATCATGTTTAATGGCATATGGCTATTGTGTTATTACTGTTATAGGAAAGAAAATACATAGCTGTTTAGCAGAAGAGGGCAGCATTTCAACATTGTTGATAGAGAAAACCTTATTGTTTTTTTTAAAGCAGCAGTCTCTAGAGATCTAATACATACAAAACGATAAACAATCTCTTACACTGCAAAGTAATATACTATTCAGTTAAAAAGTAATCATTACTGCTTAACCATTATCAACTTCAGCAGACAGCCTACAAACCAAAATCCATATCATATTGTTCAGATGTTTATGTTATGAGTAGAAAACTCTTTAATAATGCAAAATTTAGATGATTTATCATTGGATTGTATTATCCTAGTTACATTCTGGCATTTGAAATCTGATACTCTTGGAATGAACAGTGAATAAAATGCATTTGTTAAGTTTTAGATTTAAATAAAAACAACAATAATAAGACAAAATACAATATATATAATATATAAAATATACAAAAGTATGAAGGCTATTGCTTAACGCATTGTAAGCCACCCTGAGTCTCCGGAGAAGGGCGGCATATAAATAAAATATATATTAAAAAAATCAACAGCAAACACATGGCACACACCAAGGCAGGATAAATATTTATTATTTATTTAGTGTATGACATACAATATCAGGGAAATCTACAAATGCTAGACACAATGCAGTCCTGGCAGCCTAAATTGTTAGTTTGTTCTGTTTGGCACTTGCATACCTACCTTAGTGCACTGCAGAAGGTGAACTAACTTACACAAGCTGACTAGCAGCACTCAGATTGCTGGCTCTTCCAAGCTCCTCCACCAGTCTTGCCTCACCTTGCCTCGTGTTGTGTTGCCTCATGTCCAGCCAAGTCCAGCACTAGCTGCTTCTCTCCACACACATGAAAACAGCTAGTTTTTCCACCAAAGTGATACTCATTTATCTACTAACAATATTGCATGCTTTCAAACTGCTGGGTGGGCAGGAGCTGGGGAGTGAGCAGCGGGAGCTCACCCTGTCTCACAGTACTGGGCTTGAACTACTAGAATTCAGACCATTTCTGGCCAGCAGTTCCAGCATCATTAAGCCACTGTGCCATCATGTCCCTAGGATAAATAACAGACATATTCCTAGAAACCAACCTTGGGGAACTGATCACTCCACCCCATATCATTACCGGTAAGAGCTAATATTTTAATAGCTTTAAATGATTTTATGATTGCCTAATGGGGTCAAAAACATATGGACCTTAGGGGTATTACTGTTCCAGAAAGTAGGTATGAATAGTGATATGATAGCAATATATCTAGTGGTGGGATTCAAATAATTTAACAACAGGTTCTCTGCCCTAATGATTTCTTCCAACAACCAGTTCACCAAACTGCTCAGAAAGTTAACAACCGGTTCTCCTGAAGTGGTGCAAACTGGCTGAATCCCACCACTGAATATATCCTACATACCACAATATGGCAATGCTTTACTGCTTGGACTGAGAATGCAGTGACTTGTCCAAATTTGACTGTCAGCAGAAACAACAGAAAAAATATGGCCCTGTGGGTAGTCACATTCTAAGTATGAATGGTTTGCAGGTAACGACACATTGAGTGGTATGTAATAGCTTTGCAAGCTTTGCTAGCTACACTGGTAATCAGTATAACTTGCAAAGAAGTGGAGTTACAAGAATGAAATGAAAAGTGCCTGTAACTACTCACGCAACTGCATTCTGAACCAATTGTAATTTCTAAATGGTCTTGAATATAGACCCAAGTAGAAATTTGAAGAAATGCTGAGAGTTGCATAGCTCTTGAACATCAGGTTTAGGAAACCTTGTTAATATCTACCAAGAGAAAAAATGCATTCAGTAATTGCAAACTTTTCTTGCTTTTGTATAAAATAATACAGAGAGAGAGAGAGAGAGAGAGGGAGGGAGGGAGGGAGGGAGGGAGGGGGAGCATGCAACTCCTATATTCCTCTTTGGAACATATATAGAATATTGTATATATAAGAAAACCACAGTGGCTAGTCCAAGCAATTGCCAGGACACCAACACTGATTTGAAGGCACAAACATAGAGAAAACAATGTAGCATTGAATAAGTCTACCTTGCGCAAATATCCAGAGGGTCAAAAAGTTATGAAGACATAAAATAAAATATACAGCTTTGTTAGATGTAAGAGATGGCCAGCTAAATTTTAAACTGACTCCTTAATGAACTGTTAGGAGAATTTAGAAGCAGTTACATTTTATGATAAACACACTAACATTTAAGAGATGCATCCCTCACTACTGCTAGCAATGAGATAATTTGTCTGGGAATGATGGAACAATTAAGGCAGAAATAAATGGTTATACTCCATCATCCTTAAAGGGAGACACTAAGGCAAGGTAAAGAAAAAAATCGTATGTCTGTTTGTTTGCCTTAATTGAATTCTGCTTGCCTAGTTATTTGATTGGAAAAGTTGATATTTCAAAAAAATATATTTCTACACTTGTTATGCTTAAGAATAAAGGGCAATAAAAGAAAATTTGAAACAACAAGATGGGCTTTGTGTAGTATATTTTGACATATAAGTTCTGAACACATATAAGTTAGTTTTTGAATGATATGTTCTATAATCTTTCAAGTTTCACAAGACTGGAAAGGACCTTGAAAATCTTCTAGTCTAACCCCCTGCCCAAGGCAGGAGTCCTTATTGAATCCAGCAGTGCTTATTCTATCCTGGAGAAATGGTTATCCAATCTTTTTTTTTTTTTTAAGCCTCCAATGATGGAGCATTCGCAACTCTAGGAAGCAAGCTATTGCATTGATTAATTGTTCTCGCCATCAGGAAATTTCTCCTTATTTCCAGTTTGGATCTTTTTAAAATGAACTTCCACCCATTGCTCCTTACCCTATCCTCTGGTGCTTTGGTGAATAAGTTGACTTCCTTTTCCCTGTGACAGCTTTTCAAGTATTGGAAGACGTAATCCTTCTCTTCGTTAGGCTAGGCATTCCTAGTTCCCTTAGCTGTTTATTATAACATTTATAGTCTCCAGCCTCTTTATCATCTTTGTTGTTGTTCTCTGTACTCTTTCTAGGGTCTCAGCCTACTTTTTGTATCATGGGGACAGAATTGAACAGAAGTGACTAATTAATTAATTGGATAGTATCTACAGACTACCAAAACTCTCATTTCACTAACCTTTAACTGAGTAAAATGCTGCATCATAAAGCATCAGTGTTTAAAGCAAGATATCACAAATAGGCAAACTTACAGAATGTGTCCAAAATCCATGACCCATGACTCCCAAGGAAATTAAATGTGTGGATGCTTTAGATTATTGCAGGGTCTATCTGAAATAGATGGAACCAAGTGCAAGTGCTTCTGTTATACAATTTTGTTACATTTTCTTCAATTACTGGAACTTCAAACAGAAATGGTAGATACAGGATTGAATAAATTGGCCATGATCCCTATTATACATCTCGTGTCAAATTCTACAGGAATAGATGTATTGTTTCCAGGTTAAACATACCATTCATATTAAGGGCAAACCCAAAGACTGGCTAGACTGGGGTTCTTTTGCAACCCAGCCTGAGTTACTGGCACTTTTTGTTTACATTATGAAGATGGTCAAGCGTCCCTCGATAAATTGGTGAGAATGAAGAAACAGTATAAGGCCCATTTGAGTTTTTTTTTTTTAAAAAAAGGGCTACTTTAGAAGAGAGGCAGAATAACAGAGTTAGAAGGGATCTTGGAAGTCTTCTAGTCTAACCCCCTGCTTAGGTAGGAAACCCTACACCACTTCAGACAAATGGTTATCCAATAAATGAACATGTGGCAGTTAATTTTAGCAATCGGGGACAAATCACCACTCTCCTAGCAAATTATAGAGGCTGTCAAAAAATGATTTTCCCCTCCAATCCATAAAGTTTCCAGAAAAACACGGGAAATTTATTTCAAAGTCTTTTATACTCCTATGAGCAGGAACTCTGGCAAATCTAAAAAAAATCATAATAACTCAAGGAACTGTTCCCATTCCAAACAATAAATATTTTGAAGTCTTTGAAGTTAGGCAAAGCCTGACCAAATAATACCGGTTATACTATCCTTCTTGAAACGTTGGAGGAAAAGTCAGCTCCTGATTTGTCGTTCCCTTTTTTTAATACAGGTTACTTTCCTCATGTTCCTCAGGACTAGGTTATTGTCATTATTGTGCTAATGTTTAAAAAAGGGTATCCTGGTATTTCTTTGGTGTTTCCAAAGAAATATCACATTTGCTATGTACAGTTTACAATATTTTTGCCTATGGTATGGATTGTAAATTACAAATAGGGATAGAGAAAAGACTGAAATTAGGCAATAAGCAGTCTCTTTTTGACTGTTCTACATTAGATCATGGTCCTATGACATCTTATTAAAATATATATGAAAATATACAAGATCTATAAATATGTATATAGCTTTATAGATCTTAATTCTAAAAAGCTGTTCATCGTCTAAGAGCTTTGCTATATGAATGACTGCCTATTTCTAAATTTTCTATTTTGATAAGATTTATCATCATTATTTTCATCTTCCCTATTCCCTATCACCTTATCTTCTTATGACTATAACTTGTTGCTTGTATCTTACAATTTAAATTGTTTAATTGGTATCCTAGTATGATTTATGTTGTTTGCTTACTTAGTATCCAAGACTATCACTAAGTGTTGTATCTAATGTTTTATGATGAATGTATTTTTACAATGACTATGATAATGATCTACAGTTGTATGTACACTGAGAGCTTATGCACTGGAGACAAATTTCTTGTGTGTCTAATCACACTTGGCCAATAAAGAATTCTATTAGGCAGTGGGTATGCTCCAAATTCCCTCAGTTAACAATGCCATCTATTGGGAACTAGGATATTTGTCTTCTCTGTTACAGGATTCATCCAGGAATACATATGACTATCATTCTGATGATATCCAGAAAGTCTTTGAAAGCCTGGCTATTCTTCAAGCCTTTATTAGGATGGTTGACAAGTTGTATGTTTGCATTCTTCTTCTGAACACACATAATCTATTCCTTTATATTTAATTTCATTTAAATTGTAAGCTATCCAAAACTGTTTGAGGTTTGCTGGTAAGTTGTATAAATAAATAAATTTTGGGGAACAATTCTCTGGGAGAAATAGAGTCATACAAAGATAGACAGATGACTCAATTTTAAATTCAACACACCATGAATTAGAAAAAGGTGCAATCCTCAAAATATGTTATATAACTTAATTCCTGTTTGGAATGAAATTACACAAGTTTGTATTTTAGCCACCTTACTTAATATTTATTTAAACTTCTTATCAGGTAGATGGTCTGATTTAAGTTTCCACCTCCTTTCCACAAGAATGGGTGTCTGGATATTCAATTCTTCTATAAACTGATAGTATAGCCATGATTTCATTAATACCTGTAGGACTTAAATAAGGTCTCAAAACATTTTAGCCATTTATTTGTCTGTTTATTAAATTTATTTACAGCTCATCTCATTGTGCGGCTACTATAGGTAGCTTATAATAGTAAAATGAAGAAAATGGTAAAAATGTAAAAATAACATTTTTACATTTAAAGTAAAGTGTCGCGGAGGTTCTCAGGTCCCTTTTGTCCTTCGTCCCCAGTGTTAGATCAGTGCAAAACAGCAGGAGAGATTTGTTAGTGAATTCAACACCTTTTTATTTCCAGCAAAATGTGACTCTGCTCTGCTGGCTGGGCTGCCGGAGCTTGCCTTTTTTAAGGAGCTCCAGGCAGACCAGCCGGCCAATTACAGCAGGTTAAATCTTCCACGGTCCAGACAGCCAATCAGCAGTGAGCATGAAACCTTATGCAGATTCTAGCCAATCCGTGGTGAGCATGAAAACTTATGTAGATTCTAGCCAATCCGTACATAACATAAAAGAATGAAACAATAAAAATAAATAGTGGAAGTAACTAAAATGAAATTTAAAAAATGAGAGGAGGGGGAGCAGGAAGTGCAGAGAAGGTCAGCAAGGGGCTGCAATGACTACTTTCTGGCAAGCAATGACTAGAAAACCAACATCATGGTTTTTGCCCCCCCAAAATTAAAAATGTTAGTTGGAGTCAGTGGATATATAACTTGTAATAATTTAATTTAACTTAACTATCAAGGGGAAGAAAATTGAGTAGGTTAAGAATTGCAAATATTTGGAATTGGTGCCCCAGACTAGAGTTGTCTAGAAGATGCACATTGATCATGATGCTTCACAATCACATGCAAGTATAGCAGCAGTCATGAAGTTTATCCAGAAAAATGTAGAGATTGCATTCAAAAGTTCTGAAACCCTTTACTGCAAAATGTTTGGCCCAAATACTTTATGTTGCCCAATTTTCATAATGCCCCAATGCCCAGGCACTTCATAAACTTTTATTCTTTCTTTACTGACACATTTTGCAGATTAAAACAAAAGTGTTCCTGATAATTTTCTTCTTTCTGATAAACACCATTTATCACATTTAATGCAGCCAGGTTTTGCACTGCAGCAATTAAAATTCATAAATGGATAATTATAGAGAGAGGACAAGAGTACAAACATTGGCAATCCTTTTTCCCCCAATCATTTTCACAATTAGTGTTAAACACTTTTTCAGGCTGAAATCAACCTTCTCATTCTTATTATATATATTTTATTAACTATACACTTCTTATTAATCATATTAAAATGCAATTGTTTTCTCATAAAAGTTGGTCAGTGGCTATTAGTTTACATATTTTAAATATTTTATTAGGCCTTAATGCTACAAACATTAAAATAAGTTTTTTTATTAATATTTTATTGCATAGTTTTTCCGTTATTTTACTATTTTTATTATTTCATTGCATTTATATCTTTTATTTCACATGCATCTATTTAATCTTATTTTCTCAGTTCATTTTTCTCATATTTATTTATATGAATCACTGGTCAATGACTATAATAAATTTGATTGATTGATATTTAAATGTTTGCTTACAAATGTAGATTAATAAGACTAACTGGATGGCTACTGTATATGTTTTCTAAACATATCTGTCTGTTTAGAAAAGTAGCAAAAAGAATTTAAACTGCTGCAAGAATAAATACCAATGCTGTTGAGGGCAGTGTATTACCCATTTTGATTAAGATTACAATCTACAAATTCCTAAAAATGAAAATGACTAATATTATTCAGGCAGAACTAAAATTCTTTTATAAAATTCTTTTAGAGATGCCACTGTGAAATCACTTTTAATTAACATGAATGTACATAATCCAGAAATAATGCTTTTTCTTAACATACTTGAAAAAATAAAAACATTCTGTAGTAAATGTCAGCATTTCTATTATGTATTTCTTGTTATTATCAAGGGACTATTTATTAATAACAAGAAAAAAGTTTCACAATTGGGAAACAGATATGGAAATTTCCTTTTTAACCTGAAAAATATGTTTAGGAATTAATACTGAAATTGGGCTTCAGATCCTTTGCAATCTGCATTCAAACTTTTTATTTCATCCCAGTCTTCAGACGGTAAACATATACACACATACACAAACACACTCACACACTCTCTATTAACACATTAAAAACAGCAATAATTTGAAAACTAAGATAACTGACTTCAAAGAATACATGAGAGAAAGACCAGGCATTTGTAAGCTAAACGAAAACAATCTAATTTTCCAGGCAATTAAGGCGCTGAGAAAAAAAATGACTTGTATTTCTTTGGAGAATATTTATGTTTAAATGGTATCTAGGTATAACCTTTTTATCCCTTAGAAAGCTGCCTATAGCTGCCTGGATTGTTGATAGAATTGATTAATTAAGAATGCCTGTGGTTTGGTTTGGTTATTCGATTATCTTGGATGGGTATGTTTATTGAAATTCTTATAGACTCACTAGAACTAGTTATTCTAGAAGTTTCAACAAAGCCAGCAGTAGAAAAACATGCTTCAGATTGAAGTGTCTTCTGTTTGATCAGCAATACAGACACAACAATGCAATTAAGTGGTACTGTAAAAAAAGACTTTCAAGCTTTTTCTTATCTCTGGAGGTGGGGAGGGACAAAGGGCAGTAAAAAACGATGGACTAGGAGGAGAAACAGATTAACACTGGATACATTGTGTAAAATAAAACAAAGGTGGAAAAAGACAGAAGAAGGATGGTTAGTTTTATTGTGAAAGATTAATAGGTTTGCTAGTGCCATAGATGACTGGACATGATATATAGACTTAGACTTTTTAAAATAAATAGATTGGCTAATCTGTGAAATTCTGAAGTAACATGTAGAAGAGACTGTTAACATAGCTTTTATATTTAGAGGAATATTTAAAATTGCTATCTCCATGGATACTGCTGCTGTTAAACAATATACTACAGAGCTGCAGTCAATAGCATATAAACAGGGAACAACAGGTCAAAATGAGCTGCACTACTTTTGCGGCAACATAATGCCATTGATGAGCTGTTTATTAAATTTATAGATGACACAATATTGGGAGGTCTGGGAAACACTCAGAATGGCACAACAAGCTTTTGATCTAATCTGCAAAAGTTTAGAAAATTAGGCTGGGAGGAACAATGTCATTCAATAGGAATAAATGTAAGATATTATACTTAAGGAAGAAAACTATAGAATACTGTTGGAAGAAATGTCCATCTGGGTTCAGTTCCAAGGGGGGGGGGAGAGAGACACTGGATTCATGGAAGTTGCTTGGAAAGAAGGTTTATTGGTGAACAGGATCACATGGCTTGAGATCCTGGGCAGAAAAGGGAAGAGATGCTGAGAGTCCCTGGGTTTTATACCCTCTCTTGGGCTTTGAGTTTGAGCTTGTGTTCTGATTAGTTGTCAGACTCCCGTGGGGCCATGCAGGGGTAACTTTGTAGGTTGTCTTTTGAGTCTCACACTTGGTTGGCTCTTGCTGGGTAATGATGTAATGAAAGGGCTTTGGGCAATTCCTACTTTGGCTCTGCCTGAGGGAGGTAGATCTTTGTTATGTAGTGTAGGAAGAAATATCCTTCTGGGTTCAGCTCCAAGTGGGGAAAAAGACACTGGAAACATGGAGATTGCTTGGAAAGATGGTTTAATGGTGGACAGGATCACATGGCTTGAGTTCCTGAACAGAAAAGCGATGAGATACAGCGAGTCCCTGGGTTTTATGCTTTCTCTGGCTTTGAACTTCCGGCCCCCCCAAAAGAGTATCCTGATTGGTTGTCAGACTCCCAGGGTGTGAGGGTCTTAGCTAGCCTTGCTGGCTGATGTAATCTTCCCAGGTGCCATGTGGTGAGTTTCTGACCAAGATGGGTCCCATTGTGTTAGTTTCTGTTGCTATTGTGTTGCAGATGGGTCCTATTGTCAAAGATTGAGTTTCTGCCTCTGGCCCATTAACAAAGGGGGGTGGGAGGCAGGAGAGTGGGAGTTGCTTTGTCTTTAAAACATGTTTCTCCATTTCTCAACCAGGGAAACATAATATTCTGCCTTTTTAATATTTCCTAAAATATTTCATTCTTCCAGGAAAGGGGTGAGTGCTAACTTCCTACAGTAGAATAGACTGGCCCAGGCCTTAATGACCCATTGATAAAGGTGTGGGTGGGCTGAGTTTCTGCCTCCCTTTTAGATGAATATTCTCCCCTTTTAATATTTCCTAAAATATCTTATTTTCCTAAGAGATGATGGGTGCTAACTTCCTACAATACAATTACAAGATGGCAGATTCATGGTTTGGAAGTACTATATTGGAAAAAGACTTGGGTGTGATCATTTATGTTAGATGAATATGAACCAGCAGTTTAAGCTTCAAGAAGTCACGTTTCTGAGCTATGTTAGAAGAAACTTTGAAACTTTGTGAGGACAGACTGGAAGAACTTGAGATGTTCAAGTGGAGAAAAAGAAGACTGAAGAAAGACACAATATCAGTTAATGTAGGGAAGATGAAACAATTCTCAGATGACACAGAGACTTGGATCTGAAATAATAGATAAGTTAATTCAATAGTAGTTGTTTAAAAAATTCCCAATGTAAGATCTATACAGCAAAGAAAAGTTTCCCAACAGAGTTTGTGAGTGAGTCTTTGAGGTCTTTAATAATTGACTAGATGGTGATCTTTTGAAAGTTTTTTCACTGTTTTTTTTCCCTGCATATTGCAGAGGGTTTGACTAGATTATTCTTATGATCCCTTTCAACTCTATAATTCTATGATTCTGAGAGGTGTTTAGGATTGAAATTGCACATATGTGTGCAATGGAATGTATGGTGGGAGATTTATACTTTTAGACTTGCAAATTTCCATTAATGTAGCCTTACAATAAAGTAGAATTTAATAAACCTGCTTAGTTTACCTGGGAGGGCTGACAGTGTGCTCCTTTCAGCTATTATATTTCATAACTTTTTTTAAAAAAATTGATTTATATGCCGCCCTTCTCCGGAGACTCAGGGCGGCTTACAATGTGCTAAGCAATAGCCTTCATACTTTTGTATATTTATACAAAGTCAGCTTATTGCCCCCACAATCTGGGTCCTCAATTTACCTACCTTAGAAAGGATGGAAGGCTGAGTCAACCTTGAGCCTTGGTAAGATTCAAACCTGCAATAATTGCAGGCAGCTGATGTTAATAACAGGGCTTTAGACCACTGTACTATCCAAGGCTTTTGTTGTATATGTCTGTTTTATGTAAAACAATAATTCTTAAAAGAAGATCCATAAGTGTAAAAACCTTGATTTGTAATATATATATTCATTATGACAACTGCAAATTATTCAAGTAATATGCTATATGTATAATGTTACATTTGTGAAGTTTTTAATCAGATTTTATTCCCTGTCTTGTTTTCTTTTGTAGCCTTTTATCGCAAAGTGACAATATTCAATTTATAATGCCTGATTATGGAATATGTTTAGACATTGACCAAGGTTTTCATGAAGCTGCCCATGAAATAGGGCATGTGGTATTGAATATGACAGCTAAAGTATGGATTTGAAATAAGCTATTATGACTACTCTGCAATTATTACATCATCTCACAACTTTTAAGAAATATTGCTCTCTGTTTCAAGAATAATGCAATACTATTGTGAGACAGCCTATGTTCATAATTTCTTGTTATAATTGCTTATAAAATATCTATTTTATTTCTGTATTCCTAATTTGCTCTCAAGTCCTGCATCAAGAAATTCAGTGCTGTTAGGAATACTATAGAGAAATTCACTATTTTGCAACATACAAAAAATAAAATAAAATTGGGGGATCAAAATACACCCTGAGGTATGTTTGTTCTATCTCTTCCATAAGAATATTATCTTAATGGAAATATTTATCTTATTTAAAATCAGTTAAAGCAATAATTAAAGTCAGTGCAAAAAGAAAGGTGAATAGATGTACTATTTTGAAAATAATTGAAAATTAGGGGCTAAGGATTATTGCCTTAAAAATAAAATTAAAATTGTGCTAGTATTATAGTCACAGAAGAAACATCAATCGGTTTTGAAACAATAACTGTCTGAATATTATAAATCAATAGTGGGATTGATACTATTAATACACGTAGACTATAATATAATAAAGAATAGTATAGCGGTGGTCCTCATTTAGCAAACAGAACTGAGACCAGCAACTTGGTCATTAAGTGAAGTGGTTGCTAAATGAAATCATGACTGTACTTATGATCTTACTTCAGCTTTCCTTTCCTTTACAGACCTGTGAAAGTCATAAATGAAAAGATTGATAATAAAATTAGTTTTACATCACCATCCTAATCCTAATGGTCACTAAAAGAGGCAGTCACTGATCTGTCCACGGTGATACACATCTTATCAATTTTACTTATTTTAACAATTAAATTAAACAATTTTAATTATCTGGGTTTTCTTTTTTTATTTTTACTTGGTTATATTATTTATATTTTAAAGAGTAGTTTCATTTTAAGCAAATTTTAATTAAAGATATCCCATAGTACATCTGGCGGGGGAAGAAAGCAAGGATTAAAATAAAACACCTACAAGACACAAGGGAGAGAGGAGGACTAGCACTACCGGACTGGGAGACATACTATAAAGCATCATCACTGGTTTAGATTAAGGACTGGATAGAACTAAAAAACAAAAGAATACTGACACTAGAAGGATTTGATCTACAAAGAGGATGGCATGCATTTTTGTGGGAGGGAAAAGACAAACAACATGGATATTTTCAAAAACACATCATCAGACAAGCATTGTTCCAGACATGGCAGGGGATAAAAAAGACACACTACAATAAAATTCCGGAATGGCTATCGACTATGGAGGCACAGATTTACCCTAATGTTATGGACATTGCCAAAATGAAAACCTACAAAGGCCTGCTAAACAACCAAGGAGAATTAAGATCGAGACAAGAACTGAAAGAAATGGGTACAGACATTGATTGGTGGCCATATTTGCAAATAAAATCTAGATATAAGATAGATTCGGCACAATTTGGATTCCAGAAAGGTCAATATGAATTAGATAAAATTTTTCAAGGCACAGATGACAAATTGATAAAAAAATCTTACAATTACCTATTAAGATACAAATTAGAAGAAGTGGTTAAAGAAAATAAGATAATTTGGGTGAGAAATTTCGGATATAAAATTGAATTGGAAAAATGGGAAAAATTATGGACAATAAATTATAAACTAACAATGTCTGTACCCTATAAAGAAAACATGTACAAAATGTTCTATAGGTGGCACCTCCCACCGGCCAGACCGGCAAGGATGTTCCCGAATACCTCCCCAACATGCTGGAAATGCAAACTCTAAAAAGGAACCTATTACCATATGTGGTGGTCCTGTCAGAAAGCAAAACAATATTGGCAAATGATTAGAAAACAAATAGAAGGAATCAGACACCAAAAAAATAGAATTGAGGCCAGAAACCTTTTTATTAGGAATAATTATAGGACAATATGAAAAAGAAATAAAATATTTAATATTTAACAGCAGTACGAATAATCTTTCCCCAAAATTGGAAGAATAATGATATAACAACAGAAGACAGAGTAATCAGTAAAATTATGGAATGTGCAGAAATGGACGAACTTACAAAGGAATTACAAGGAAAAGAGGAAAATGATTATTATTTAGTATGGGAGAGATGGTACATCTGGTTGGAGGATAGAAAAGAAAAAAAAAGATAAGGAAATAAACAAGAATTATAGATATGAATATTAAGTACCAATTTAGGTTAATAGTGAATTAAAAATATTGATTAAGAGAATATATAGAAATGATGTATTAGGAATATAGATATAAGAGATAGGTTAACATAAGAAAGAGTAAAGGTATAAACAAGAATATAGATTACCAATGTGACAAGAAAAGAGCTGGTTTTTGTTTACTTGTTTGTATATGTATGTTTTGTTGTTTGTTTGTTTGTTTGTACTTTCTGATAAAATTTTTTTTATATATATATATAAAAAGATATCCCATACTGTCTAGCATATACCATATTGGAAGAATATGCTTCATGCTTCTTTGATTGGCAAGTTAACAACTGATAAATGTTCTATTTCACTTAAATCTTGACATCTGATCTATTTTGGAATATACAGTAAATTAATTATAATGTATTATGTAGTTTCTTGCTTTGCAAAACAGCATAAATCCCAACTGTTCCTGGCAACAGTAATTTTATTTAATTAAGTTATAAATTACCTGCTAATTTAAACACTGTGATATAGTCTTGTAGAAAAAAAAGTTTAACACTTGGTTTACTGCTGATTTATAGGAGAAAATAAGTCATCTTGCAAGGAATCTGCAAGAATCAATAGCATGCCATCTGAAAGATTGGTTTTTTTCATAATGTAGGCTTATACAATATTATTAATATTGTACTTGTTGATGCTGCCGCTTTCATTTTTGTTTTTTTATTTTTGACATAGTTTGTCATCCTCCCATGTTGGGTGAAACAAAATGTCTCCATAACAAGTGGTAAATTTGTAGCAAATATATTGGTAGATATTTGGATGTGAGAAAAGCAGATAATTGGCTTTTGGGGGTGTGTGGGTTAAAATTACTTTACTTTTGAATCCCTTAAATTCTCTAATTTTGCTCATAGAATGACGTTGAAAAATATTTTTTTTTAAATTAAGTAAATTGCGGTTAGGTAAATTTCCCTGAGGTAAATCTTTGGCCATTTTAGAATTTCACAGTTTTAGTATCATCAGTAAACAGTATCTACAAATAAATATTTTAGGTATGTCTAACTTACTTGTCTCATTTGTGCATGCTGTTTCTCACTGCTTATCTGTAGTTTCTCTGGGATGAAGACTCTCTCTGGGCTGATAGATTACTTAATTTTTGCTAGATTTAAGATTTTGATTAACAATTAAAGAATAGCATTTTACGTTTGATAACTCATCAATAAATGAAAAAATAATCCAAAGGAATATTAAGGATAATTCAAAGAATGTGATGCCGGAGGACCAAGATAGTGAGTACTATTTGTTTATTTGTTAGCGTTCTATCCTACCTTTTCTCTAGTCTTCAAGATGAAATATATTGTATTCCCTACCACCTTATCTCTATTGTTCTCTCATGCTGCTTCAATATATTTCTTTCCTCTTTGCAGATATGCTGTCACTCATCGTTGCTTAGCCACTGCCAATTTGCTCAGGAATGGTATAAACTTCACTTTGAAGGTTGATACATTGTTGGCAACTGCCTAGGCAATGTGGCACCATAGACTCTTCTCAGTTTGTTGCTGATATATTTCTATCAGAGAACACTTTGAGATTGAACAATATAGAATGAGTCCCAGGAGAAAAGCAATATAATTTCAGTCCTGGGACAGTGTGGCATCTTTTAAGCAAGTGACAGCAAGTGGAACCTTGAATTTATTTTAATATTTGGTTTTCTTTCTTATGCTTATGATCTTTTATATTCCTTCCACTACATTTTTTCTCATTTTTTTCCTTTTGTGTTATATTGTGTTGAGGACAAATTTAAGTATATGGTAGGGTGGTAAGAAGGGCTTAGTTCTGTATTTTTATTGCATCTACAAATGGCTGCAGCTCAGAAAATTATTCTGAGGAAATGGTTCTCTTGAGGAAAACTGGATCAGAAAATCAACTGCCGGAGGAAACCATTCTAATAGCTCAGAGGTGGACACCAGCTAGGCAGTTCCAGCGCACAGTTTTCTAAAATCCATTTAAATCTTTAAGTCAAGAGGAAGTAGACTGGATTCTCTGTGCTGTTAGCTTGTGGATAGAATCCTTGTCTAACCTGTCTAGTGAAAACTGCCAGGGAGGTGATGGAAGGTTGATTTGGTAGCATTGACTATATCTTTGAATAAAAAGTGTTTGCTCCCATCTTAATAAAAAAAAAATCAGTGATATGTCTCCTCTTCAAAAGGTCATCTACCAATTTAGCTACTTGGTACAATTATCAAAGAGTCTGTAATTTTCTTTTTATAGGGAAGGTATTTGGGAAAAAAAATAATGGGATGTAGTTACAGAGATTACTCAATGAAATTAATTATCTGATCCTTATGAATCAGAATTCTGGCCTGACTATTGGAAATGACATTGGTTGTTTTATAGATTATTTTTGTTGGGCATGGGATTAGAAAAAATATGACCTTTGTGGTAGTGCTGGATCTTTTGGTGGCTTTCAATACATGATATCAACTGTGACTATTGGGAATAAGGAGCCTTAGTGAGATCACACTTGGAATACTGCATCCAGTTTTGGTCACCACAATATATATAAAAAAAGTTGAGATTCTGAAAAGAGTGCACAGAAGAGCAACGAAGAAGGGACTGGAGATTAAAACATATGAAGAATGGTTGCAGGAATTGTGTATGTCTAGACTATTGGAAAGAAGGGCTATGGGAGACATGATAGCAGTGTTCCAATATCTCAGGGGCTGCCACAAAGAAGAAGGAGTCAAACTATTCTCCAAAGCACCTGAGGGTAGTACAAGAAGCAATAGGTGGAAACTAATCAAGGAGAGAAGCAACCTAGAATTAAGAAAGAAATTTCCCAACAGTGACAATTAACCAGTGGAATGGCTTGCCTTCAGAAGTTGTGGGTGCTCCATCACTGAAGGCTTTTAAGAAGAGACTGGACAGCTATTTGTCTGGAATGGTATTAGGTCTCCTGCTCATACAGAAGTTGGACTAGAAGACCTCCAAGGTCCCTTCCAACTCTGTTATTTTATGTTGTTCTATTCTATGTGTGGTGACTTACCTCTTCTCACCTGATATCTGCAACTTGCTGTATATCAGGCTGTTGGAAATTTCATTTTTTTCCATCATGCAGTGGCAATTAGCTATTTACCTGAACATACAAAGATTTGTCCATGTAGCACTGCTACTAAAATAAAGAAGCTGCTGTATAGCTTCTGGCAGGCAGGTCAGTATGCTAGTTGTTATTTTAAACCCTAAAAGGGTTAGGATTTGGATATCTCAAAATTGCCTTGTCTGGACCGAATCTGTTCATCTAGTGAATCCTGCAGAGCAATATAAGAAAATATCATTTACAACAACCCATTATTTAGCTTTTCTGCTGTTAGCAAAGCTTTTAAGGAATAACTTCTTCCTAACCCTCTTTGGCATCCAAAGAGCCATGAAGTCATGGATCTTCATGACAACCTTCAACTACTAAGCTGATGTAATGTTGCAATGATTTCTGTTTTCTGTTGTTTATTTCTAACCCTATGCTATTGATTCAAATAAATCAATACTCAGAAAGTAAGCCACTCTTATTTTTATACACACCATAGGAACAGCAGTCTATAAAATATAAAATATAATGCACATTTTTGATACAAACCTTGGCCTATTATTCGTAATTTTAAAAATCTTCATTTCTTGTATGTATTCATAACTCCATTTCATAACAGCAGACCATTGCATCCTATGTTCAGATCAATTGTATCCTTCTCTTTCTCTCAGTTTCATTGACAAATAACATTTCTCTTTTTCCTTCATTTATTCACTTGTGCCCTTTGTTGGTTATTTCTATTACATTTTACATTGCAGTGTTTCATATCCCGTTACAGCCACTAGGTGAATTCCATGACACCCCTCATGGAGGTAGGAATAGAGACTTTCACATAATAAAGCAAAAGAAAAACAAAAAAAACACCATATAAATTAGTTACTAGCCTTCCCCAATCTGTCACCTGCATAATTTTGCCAAGAACAGTATCAGTTTGGGCACATTTTATATATGTGCTTACATTCACAAATAAAAAAAAAACCCCGTTTTATCCCATGCCAACATACTGATGCTTGCAAAGAGATAAGTGCAGTATATTGAGACAAACTGCAATAGCTCATCAAAATACACTTCTCTCTTTATTTGAACATTTTCCAGGTATCTAATGAGATGGCTGGAACTGCTGCCTAGTCAATTTTGAATCTATTTGTAATAAATTTCAAAGCACATGTTTTTCCCCTTTTCCTGGTGGTCTAACATTTTCTAGTAACTAAACACTGCAAGCCAAATCTAATTTTCACAGAGGAAATTACTGAAGAATTGAAGCATATCAGTTTTGCTGGTTGCATCCTGCAAAGTTTCAAAGTCCATCTGTGTTCCTGCCATGGCATGATTCAAATCTCATCCTCTTCAAATCCAAGAACAAAGTTGTTTAGTTGACTAATGCTTATCTTCTGATCTTTGCTTCTAGGGGAAAAAAAAGTCAGTACATCTGTCAGATATAACATCAGTTTTCATCTTTGTCTCTTGAGCAATGAGCGAGTTTTCTGATGATCTGCATGGTTGCCAATTTCTTGATGCTCTACAGATTTCCTGCATACTTTAAATCACTTCAAAATCCATGCACAAGTGGAAAACACTAAACCTGAAAAGCCTGGTGGTTTTAGCATTGCAAATTGTGTTGTGGACTAAGCCAAAAGTAGATTGTCTGATCGGAAAAAAAATCTACCATTTGTAACAAGATTAATGTAATTTGGTACATGTTTAATTCAAAAGGAAAAGGCCATGTAATTGTTTAAAAATTGATATCAATGACAAAAAATTGAATCAGGATCATTTTTTAGTTTCTAGTTGCTAAATATTTTAGGTTGTTATTTATTTATTGTCAGCATGTAACAAATGTCAGTCTTCTTTCATCTTGTCATTGTAAATGATTACAATTACTCATTATTCATTTGTGCCATACATATCATGAAGGAGTTTTAAAAATGTATTCTTGTATTCCTGCATTAGTAGAAGTCTTCCTGAGGATCAGGATGCTATACAATTGATATGCATGACAATGGCTACAACTCTCAATGTATGCATCACTCTTACTGTATGTATTGCATAGGAATTTTAACTACACTGGAATATTAAAATCACTAAGTACAATTCTATGATACCATTGATTCTTTGTTATACACAGGTTTTTGAAATGTATTTTACTTATTTAATTTATATGCCACCCATCTCACAATTCCAGGCTGCTAGAAAAATATATTTTGGTGGTTATAGAAATATAACTCCTGATACAAATTTGCATGCCATTTAATTGCAAAGTTCAGCCATTACATTTTAACAATACTGCTAATGACTGTGGACATTCCAAAATGTTTTTTAAAACAGATATTCCAAAATAAACCCATGTTAAAGTGTACAAAGTAATGTTTTGGATGACATCTTTATTTAGTATAAACTATCAATGGGCTGTAGAAAATTCAATTCATATTAAGAGAATACAGATGTATTATTGAAAAAAAATCAGTATAATAACCATTTTAAAAAGGTGTGCTTAATTCAACTGAAAAAGAAAGGGATATTTATAATGTTATTTCAGTTAATTATCAACTATTTACAGGTGCAGTTATGATCCCATTACCTTAGAATAAGTTTCAAGCTCAGTAAGTCATACTTGTAAGAAAATATGCTTCAAATTATGTAATACATTATTTGTTTCAAACATTTAAAAGTGTAATATAGTTCATGTAAGATGCCAAGAGTCTGGATTATTGTGTTAGAAGTGTGGAAAATTAATTAATTAATTAGTACCTTAGTGATTTATTTTTTTTAACTAGTATAACTAGAGAATGTATACTTTGCAGATTTTTCAGACAGAAAGATCAGTTGAGAAAATGTTCCACATTAACTATTTGTCTAGATATTTTATTATTTCAAGAAGCTATTTTTAAAAGAAGCATCCAACTTTAAAGGAAATGAATGATGCGTTTAAACAGATAATAATACCTACATCTCATAGCTAAAATGTAAGCTTTACAGGACCAGTTTATATTTAGAAGATAAAATGTGCAATATCAAAAATATGAAAACAGAAATTTGTTTCATTAGATATTGACTAGAATATTAATAATATAGGAACAAATTAAATATAGTACGTATAGTAGGCATTTAAGATTTAAAGATTTTCGCACTTTTGTAAATGATAGCAACAGTATATATGTTGCGCTTGTTGGTTTGAATGCATGTGTTATATATTCAATATAAAATACTGTACATGTGAATATAAATTCACACTTAATATTAAACAGGGTTTTTTAAAAAAATATTTTTTAATTACATTGCTATTTTTTAAATTGCTCCATTGCAGCAAAACAATGAAAACACAAACAGCACAGCAGCAAGGCCACCGTTCAAAATCTAGAGCAATACAAATTAAAAGCCAATTAACAGACAATTCCAAAACTTGGGAAAATAGAAAGGTCTTCACCTAGTGTTAAAATTATGCTAATGCCAATTGAGCCTTTTCGGAAAAAGAGTTCTATAAATATGCGTGTGTGGCAGGGGGGAGCATAGCAAAATCTCTCCCCCTTTCAGAGACCCCAGCTCACCAGCTTTGGTTGGGACCATTATGAATTAAATGATGATATTTGCAGTATTTTGAATCTTATGTTATCTAATTACAAACTGCACAAAAATATAGTTGTATCTTCTGTCTCATTTTGGAATTGGGTGAAAAAGATTTAATAAGATTTAATTGACTTGAAAGTAAGTCACCACATGTTTTAGTTTAAAACAATTTTAGATTGCTAGCATTTATTCTGAGACCTAGATTGGTGTAGTGATTAAAACACTAGGCTAGAAACTAGGAGACTGTGAGTTTTAGTCCCACTTTAGGCATAAAGGTGACCTTGGATGATCTTACCCATTCACTCTCTCTCAGCCCTAAGAAGTAGCCAGTGGCAAACTACTTTGAAATCTTGCCAAGAAAACTACAGAGACTTGTCCAGGCAATCATCAGAAGTCAAAACTGACTATAAGGCAGGGGGGGGGGGAAGTGTTTGCTTTAGATCAATTAGACCATAGCTCTCATAGTGAGAAAATGCTGACTTCTTTAACATATCTAGAGCGTAAGGTATAAAATTCTAGCTGTTGAATGGAAAGTCCCAAAATATATTACTTCATGATTGATTTCACAGATATATGAGTATATTTTTAGTTTTAATTTCCCTGTACTTTGCTCTGTATCATTCATTTTGAATCTTCCACTTTTGAAATCTTTCTCTTCGGGCTACCCCCAAATCATAATGAACATCAATCAATCTGTTGATCTTCTGCATCTAAGTTGTACATTGTATGGTAATTACATGTTTGTGTTAACTCATTGTTAATTCAATTAACAGATCTTTTGTCTCTGTTATCTAACTATTGGGTGTCACAGTTGGTTTTTGTACTTTTTTGTTTTATTTTTGCAGTGCCTTCAAAACAATCTTGACTCCCGGCAACTGCCTAGACTAATACCTGCAGTTTTCTTGGCAAGATTTTGTAACTGGTTTGCCATTTCCTTCTTCCTAGGGCTGAGACAGGTTGATTGTTTTAGATTGGCTTTGGTGCCTACACTGGGACTAAAACTCATGGTCTCCCAGTTTCTAGCCCAGTGACTAAAAAAATATTTCTATCTTGAAATGCTAAGTTAAGACTTATAATAGTTAGTTTAAAAGATGCGTTTTTCAGTAAAAATTTCTGAAACAAAATTGTTATTTAGCAGGGTTCAATATATACTTTAAAAAGGTAAAGGTTCCCCTCGCACATATGTAATAGTTGTTCCTGACTCTAGGGGGTGGTGCTCATCTCAATTTTTACCATTCCTTTAATTTTTCAGATCAATTTTCTAAATGATTATAACTAAGCTTTTTCAGACTGTCTATCTATAGTGTTTCATGAAAGTGAAGCTAAATCAAATCAAAAACCATAACAAAGAAACTATGAAAAAAACCCTAAGAAATGAAATAAAGATTATACTTAAGTATATGTATAAGCAAAAATTAATCTTCCCAATTATTGCAAGTGTATGTACATTGTAAGTTGTAAACTGAACTGGAAATGTAAAATATTATTTATGACATTGCTTATTTTACAATTTAACAAGTGGTATTTTCCATTAGACATTTCAAACTAAGAAACATTGACCGAAGCTATTTAGTTAATATAGAAAATTTCAAATAAAACAAAATTTGCCTAATTTATTGCCTCCCTATTGCTAAATACCCCCCACCCCCCAATTGTTCTGAGTCCAACACTTTAGCACCTCTATTCTGGGAGAAGAAGAAAGACTTCCAAATCAAATGAAGCACAAAAATTGGAAGTAAAAACCATACACACATATACATATCTTTACAATTGTTCAACCTCCATGAAATATTCCATTTATTAAGGTTAGGGAAAAACTTCAAAAGGCACACTTTACAAATAGTTAAAGTCGCTTTGTTCTTTGCAAGGCTGACATGCTTGGGAAGTTATTCTCAGTTATCTTTGCATGTGAGTGCCTGTACAACCAATGCCTGTCCATGCACATATATACAGAGACAATCAGAAGCCTTGAAAACAGCACAGCTGTTTTAACATTTTAAAGCAGTGCTTTATCTGTGCTCATTTGCATTGCAAATCATTGCTTTCAAAGGCTTTGCACAAGGACATTTCTTTTTTATGAAGAGAAATGTTACATTAAGGTATTGGGGTGGGGGGAGAATAAAATCCCAGTGACTGGTGACTTCAATGTTACAAAGCTCATTTATTGAAAACAAAGCTGTCAAGAATATAGTATGTTTTTTCATAATTCTTTTTAAATTTAAATTACAGGCAGAAGAAATTACAGTGAACAGAAAATAAAGGCAGATACAAATCTAAATAAATGAATATGTTCTTTAAAGCCTGGCTCCCAAACTGAAATGGGTTAGTCCAGAGAGATTTGGTCTTCAGTTCAAGTGAAAGAGAACTTGAAGAAAAAGCCTCAGTTCCAGCATGGATTCCGAGAGATATATAAAAATCTCAAAGTTCTTTTTTTACATGTTTTGGCTCAGCCATGCCCAGTACTCCAGTCAGTCTTTACTGTAAACTACCTGTGGCTTAGTGTTAAATTTCAGTTAGAGTAACTCCTTCAAATCAAAAATTCAATCGTGGCCAATTACTCATAGTATACTCATTATATTCAATAGAAATAGAGTATTTCTCACAGCAACTTCCCACTCACTGAAGTGAAATAGCAGATAGCAAATAATATATCAAAGGTATTAGTGCATCAGTACTATAATAAATTAGTGACTTATAATGTTGAAGGCTTTACTTTTCATTTAATTCTCATAATATTACCAGTTTAGCTGCTTACCGGAATATAGTAGGCGTAGTATACTTTGCCTTCAATGATAAAGTTTCTCCTGAATATTTAATAGAGATAGATAAACATGGTTTATTCTATTATGAGATGACTGCAGAGCTGGGGAATATCTGAATATACATCAAAGGCTCTGCACCAATCTGGACTGAACTATTAAATGATGACACCCTGGATTCCTTTCTTGGCCTTATGGTCATCAATGTATTAAAATTACTTTGTTAAAAATAGTGGTTAAAAATAGCTTTTTAAACTCTTGCTTTATTTCACACATTTCTTTCCCTCTGCATTGTGTTCAACTTACTTTTAAGTTTGTCCTGCAAAATAGAACTCTTTCTTACATGTCATTAAGTGAGGAGAAGCAAACTATTATACACAGACATTTTTATTTCTTTCAATAAGCATTCTTTACAAACACTAAGGTTCATAAACTTTGATATTTCAAGATGCTTCTCCAAACAAATGCCTTTGCATTAGTTAGTAGAATTCCTACTTGGGAAATTAATTACCCCATGATATCCTTAATAATTAAATTTTGTTTCATATGATGCTTTCGCATTTGAAACTTATATCACAGAATGGGTCAACTCACACCAGAAATGTACAGGCTTCTTACATATTTTAGATATTGCACAGAATTGTGAAAGATAGGATAAAACTTCCCCTTGCAAACTTAAGGAATGGAAGGGTCTCTATAAATAATGAGATTAAGTTGTTCAGGCTGCAGCATTACTTTGCCAAGTTAGATAAACATCATGATGTGTGTACAGATTACAGGCAAATTACCTTCTCGGTTTGTGGTTTTTACAAGACCATTAATAGTAACTCAAGATACATGCAATGAAAATAATATGTGCCCATACAAGACTTGTAGTGTAGTTGTAAGATAATAAATTCACTTTATGTACTGTACTTGACATTGGAAAAGTATATATCTTTTTCCAGAAGCAGCAAATTGGACAAGCAACATTCTAATGTTATATGTACCAAATCTTTAAAGGAAACATTTTAAACCCCAACTTAGGTGTAGGCTAGGTATTAATCATGTATAAAATGTTATTTTTTCTTTAATTTTTCAGTGTTGATTTATAGTAACTAAGGCCAATATTTTATTATTTGCTTCTTGTACAGCATGGAATAAATGTTTTCAGGATGCATGAGCTAACAAAGAAGTTGTTAAATAAGTATTAACTTTGTACCTAATTTTATTTTCTCTCTAATATTTTGTAATTGTTTTAGAATAGAATAGAATAGAATAGAATAGAATAGAATAGAATAGAATA
>WNWU01000016.1:28745144-28757694 GCA_012654045.1 Ptyas mucosa | reverse complement strand
CATTCCATTCCATTCCATTCCATTCCATTCCATTCCATTCCATTCCATTCCATTCCATTCCATTCCATTCTATTCTGCATGACTTGCAAAATTCTTAATGCTTTCAGTAAAAGTAGCACCTTAACTTTGGATGGATCTATTGTTAGTTCTATATCCTACATGGAAAAAAACCCACTTCAACTTCAGAAAGATCAAAGAGACAAATGTGATTAGAGAGGGAAGTGAACATTTTCTGTGTGATCTCCTACCCAACAAAATATGATGAATAAGATAACCATCCTTGTTATTAAAATTTATATTAGTGAAAAATTGATTTTTAAATAGGCATTTGGGAGTTAAATAGATGTTTAATATACCTATTTATGTAGGTATGCTAATATGATTGTTATTTTATTATGATGCTTATTAATATTGTATGTATTGTATATTACTTTTCTAAGCTACTTAAATAATGAAGTCCTTGGGGTTCTCTGAGCTTGCTTGCTTGCTTGCTTGCAGACATTTTATTACCAAACTAGGTAACATCATGATGTTACCTAGTTAGGTAATGAAACATCTGTAAGGAAACCACTAAGCTCAGAGAACCTCAAGGACTCCACAGTATGACCCTGAGCCAGATATATTCTCTTTTACTGGTTACAAAAATTAATTTTTGATTGAACAGCATATAGGTACTTACTATAAACAAACAAACAAATCTCTCTTATAAATCATGACACAATCATTCCAACACTGTTTTGATGCAGTGTTTATAATCTTTGGCTATTTGGAATATGTTAAGAGATTATCAAAGTATGCAATCAAATGCTGATCCCAGAAGAAATTAATTTATAAAATCTAGAACACTAAAGAAATATAGCCCAATGTTTCTGCATTCAAAATACCAGTTTACTGTATTTCAGTTACTGAAATACAGTGTTACTCGTATTTCAATCATCCATACTTTATTGCAGGGGACAATAATTTCATCTTAGTATAAACAACAGCCGATTTAGGCATCACAATAAATCAGGAATGAATGGCAGTAGTAGTTTGTTTAATTATTTTACAGGTATTTGTACGAATGAGAAATAGAAAGAGACAGATACATTAGTGATGGCTAACTAATTCATGATGACTAATTTGTCTCTTGCATACATTATAAATATCATGTGCAATCTAGATAATTTTATAGGTACTGCTGGAGATAGACCATTCATTGTATAATGTCCATTGGTGTCAATGCTGTGGAGCAAACTATCTGAGCTTCCTGAAAGTAATCTAGGACCTCCTTGAAATCCAACCTCCACAATCTATTCTCTGCATTGCTACCAGTTCTATGAGCAGACCAGTTATATAGACAGAACTGAACAGTCTGAACAAGATGTCAGAGTTCCAGGTAAATAAATGCCAATTATTTGGCAAAATAAATAATTCAAACTTCACCTATGCATTAATGGGATGTGAGCTGTTGGTGACTGATTATGAAAGGATCTTGAAAACATGGTCTAAAGCAGAGGTGGTATTCAGCAGGTTCTGACCAGTTCTGGAGAACCGGTAGTGGAAATTTTGAGTAGTTCAGAGAACTGGTAAATACCACCTCTGACTGGCCCCACCCTCATCTATTCTCTGCATCCCGAGTCCCAGCTGATCGGGAGAAAATGGGGATTTTGCAGTATCCTTCCCCTGGAGTGGGGTAGAAATGGAGATTTTACAGTATCCTTCCCCTGCCACGCCCACCAAGCAATGCCATGCCCACCAAGCCATACCCATAGAACTGGTAGTAAAAAATTTTGAATCCCACCACTGGTCTAAAGCAGTATTTTTCAAAGTTGGCAACATTATGATATCTGAATTTGAATTCCAAAATTCTCCAGCCTGCCAAGTTTGAAAAACACTGATCTAAATTTTAATAAACGTGTCACCCAATATAGGGTGACATAAAATCCTAACATTCACCTTAGCTTAAGGAGGGAATGGCAATTAAGCATGTATAATGATAGGACTGGGTAGTGTTTTGATTTCAAAGACAAAAGGATATTTTTGTGTGTGTGGAGACACAAAAGAATCTGCCATTTTTTTTAAAGCAGCTACACAATCTCAGGAAAAGGTTCTGTTGCTTTAAGTAATGGCAGACACCTCTGTACCCCTTCCCATAATAAAGCACCTTTTTGCCTTTGAAGCGAAAGCTCTGCACTGCCTAATAATAATGAAGAGACACCTGGAGCTCTGTGCTTAGTTCTAATCCCTGCACCTTAATAATTGTATTATAGAACTAGAAAAAGTTCAAAAAAGGGCAACCAAAATCAATAGGGCGCTGAAGCAGTTCCCCTGCTAAGAAAGATTATAGCACTTGAGGCTTTTTAGCTTGGAACAATTGAAAGAAAGAAGAGACATGATAAAGGTATATCGAATCATTACAGAACAGTAGCAAATCCCCTATGCAGAGAGATTACAGCCACTGAAGCTCTTTAGCTTGGAATGAAACTGGGTAAGGGGAAACATGATAGAATTGTATAAAATCATGCATGGCATAGATAATGTGCAAAGAGATGGAACATTTTTTTCTCTCCTTTTCATAGCGTTATAACTGAAGTCATCCCCTGAAAAGCATGGAGATTTAATACTGACATAAAGAAATTTCTCCTCTCCTCTACATTGCATGGTTAAACTTATCGGACAGCAGCCACAGCCAATCTGATTGGCTTTTAAAGGAGGACTTTGAAGGGTTTCATGGAAAATCAGGCTATTAATATCTAGCAATAATAATAGCTTTTACTTCCTTTTAAATCATAAGTGTAATCCCTTAAGTGCAGTTTACCGGGAAGGAAAAGTGAAGGTAATGCAGCTCTTTACCCTACAACCATTAAATTTTCCCAATAATTGTAGGTTAGGAGAGAGTTGCCAGGAAAGGTCAGGGTGTTCATTTCAGGGGAGGGCGATCTCCTATTTTGTGGATCAACTTCCTGTAAACTCCATCTTAAAAAGTGGAGGGTCAGTTTGCCGGCAACTCTCAAAGATCTGAGACTTGCAGTGTGGTACCCTAATGCAGTGGGGTCTGTTACCCCAAGGCTCTGTTTTAGGCCCAGTATTCTTCAACATCTTCGTCAATGATTTGGACAAGGGGATAGATGGGGAACATCAAATTTGCAAGTGACACCAAGCTGGCAGGAATTTCATTTCATTTCATTTCATTTATTTAGATTTATATACCGCCGTACTCCCGAAGGACTCAGGGCGGTGAACAGGCACAGAATAAAATACATAGATACAAAAGTTAAAACATAAATAAAACCGAATTAAATAGTTTAGCCCAGGACAATTAAAAACCCAATAATTTAAAAAGATTAAAATTTCAATTTAAAAGAATTTAAAAAGGGGAGAAGGTTAGGCCAGGCAGGCTTCCTGAAATAGGAGAGTCTTAAGCGCACGGCGGAAAGTGTGCAGATCCGGGATCCTCCGTATCTCTGGGGGGAGCTCGTTCCAGATAGTGGGTGCCCCCACTGTCAGGTTTCGACATAATCTCAAATAAATTTCATTCTCAAACACAAAGTCTTTGATGAATCTCTCATTTATTGAAGAATTTACGATCCGACCTAAACTCATATGCAGCCAAAACTGATTCTCTGAAAAACAAACCCCTCCCCTTCTGCCTCTCAAAATCTCAATGCCCATTGGCCATCTTCCAAGTCAGACTCTTCTGCCAACTACTTCAGATCACAGGAATGTCCCCCTCCCTTCATCACCTGGGTAACCCTATCTATAAAGGGGGAGAAGAACACTAGATCAAAAGCCAAGCTACTAAAACTTCAAACTGCTACTGCTAGCTCCGTTTTTTTTTCTTTTTGATCTTCATGGCAGCGATGAAAATAGAGCAACTTAGATCGCTGACACCCACAGAGAAGGCCCTCCCCCTGGGGGCCGCCAGCCGACACTGTTTGGCCGATGGCACCCGGAGGAGCCCCTCTCTATGAGAGCGTATCGGTCGGTGGGAGGCTGTTTGTGGTAGTAGGCGGTCCCAAAGATAACCAGGTCCTAAGCCAATAGCCAACACTCTGGAAGATAGGCTTAAGATACAGAAGGAGCTTGACAAACTTGAACATTGGGTAATATCTAACAAAATGAAATTCAATGGTGAAAGAAAAGTAAGGTTCTACATTTAGGCAAGAAAAACAAAATGCACAGGTACAGTATATGTGGTACCTCGCTCAATAGTAGTAACTGTGAGAGGGATCTTGGAGTCCTAGTGGACAACTATTTAAATATAAGCCAGCAGTGTGCAGCAGCTGCCAAAAAAGCCAACACAGTTCTGGGCTGCATAAACAGAGGGATAGAATCAAGATCACATGAAGTGTTAATACCACTTTATAATGCCTTGGTAAGGCCACACTTGGAATACTGCATTCAGTTTTGGTCGCCACGATGTAAAAAAAGAGGTTTAGACCCTAGAGACAGTGCAGAGAAGAGCAACAAAGATGATTAGGGAACTGGAGGCTAAAACTTATGAAGAACAGTTGCAGGAACTGGGTATGTCTAGTTTAATGAAAAGAAGGACCAGGGGTGATATGATAGCAGTGTTCCAATATCTCAGGGGCTACCACAAAGAAGAGGGAGTCAAGCTATTCTCCAAAGCACCTGAGGACAGGACAAGAAACAATGGTGGAAACTAATCTCTGCCAATCACCACCAATCTTTTAGATTGCTGTGGTATAGAAATTTGTTTAATATGTGCATACATACATTTGATTTATATTTTTTCATTACAAATAAAACTGGAATTTCTTGTTAAGAACATAAATAATCTAATAAACCTACTCTTAAGATTTTCCCGCCACCTATTTTTATGAAGGATCTATTCTAAACAATTTCTTTTATCAACCACAGTTTTATTTCCTTTTTGAAGCAGTGAATTATGTTTGTACAAATCAGTTCTACTCTAGATACTCTCAATGCCCAATTTTAAATCCTACAATATGGTACTCTTATAACACTACCTTGAATTTGTATTTGACAGGAAAAAAGTTTCCAGAAGTCTTATCTTGGATTCTAGCCATTGTCCAAAACCAGACACACAAACTATAATTTGAATGTGAAATACAGTATATATATAAAGTCATTTACATATATATGCATTTTATTTTTGATGACATGCCTTTGGGAAATATTTTAGATTGACTGCAAATCCCTTTTCCTTAATAGTGAAGTAAGTTTTAGAAAATTCCAATTGGCTTTAGATTTTAATGTAATTTATCTGACAATCAGTTCTCTACAGATTTGTACATTTGTTATGTTTCCATGCTTTTTTTCTCTCAAGAGTTCATAATAGTTTTTACAGCTATCATGTGAGGTAATTTAAATAAAAGGAAGGTCAATTATGAAGCTCACAGTGAATCTGAACCATTAACCAGTCGTTAGGGTTTCTATTATCCTGTAACTCCTTCAGATTGCCTTTTAGAACATAATAACTTTCCCTGCACAGCTCTGCCCCTAAAGATCCAAGGCAAGATACTTTTTCAGCAGTAAACTCCCTGGAAAAGAAGATTCTTATTCTTAGAACTGCAGAATATAGCATTGTAGAAGGTCACACATTTTAATTGCACCTAGGATGCTACTTTTTATTTCTCCCTTATTGCAGTACAAGAATATCACACATTTCACTGAAATCTCTTGAATCAAATCATTGAAATGTTCCTGCTCTACTACTTGGCAAATTTTGTTCATAATCAACATAGTCCATCAAGTAATTATTTCTTTTCTTTGACTACCTCAGAATGTTGTTGTTTTTAGTATATTCACACTTGTTTCTTTGTCTTTTATATTAAACTTTACCTGTCTTTTGATATATTTTCATATTTTGAAATAGGTTTTATATTGTCTTTTTTGAATACACTCAAGAACACAGGGGTTTTTTTCTAGCTCACAAAGCCAGAAACCTTAGGAGAATGATATTCTTTTCATGGAAATCTCATTTTCTTTAAAACAAAACAAGACAAACAAACAAAACATGTAGGTACATAACCGTGTGTGTGTGTGTGTGTGTGTGTGTGTGTAGATAGATAGATAGATAGATAGATAGATAGATAGATAGATAGATAGATAGATATAGACAGATAGCATAATTTGAGTCCAATATATATAGTATAGTAGAGCCTTTATTGTCATTGATCATCATGTATACAATGAAATTGGTTTTAGCCTCACTGCTGCAAGCCATGACAAAAAAGATGAACAACATAAATAGTATAAAGAATAATCCCTATGCAAGTAATTAGGGGGGGAAAGAAAAAGAAAGAAAAAGAAAAACTAGTCATATGTTTCCACGTGTGTGTGGAGTGATTGTGGTTGTGTTTAAGAGTCTGAGAGCCCAAGGATAGAAACTATTTTTAAACCTATTTGTTTGGCTGGCTATGCTTCAATGTCTTCTGCCTGATGGTAGAAGTGCGAAGAGACACTGACCAGGTTGTGAATCATCTCTGAGTATCTTTCTTAGTCTGCTAAAGCAGCGAGACCTGGCGATGTCATCCAATGGTGTTAGATGGCAACCAATGGTTTATTGTGCTGAATTGATCACTCTCTGTAGTGCCTTCCTGTTCGCAGCAGTTAAACCAGCATACCATACTGTAATGCAGTATGTGAGAACACTTTCTATCGTGGACCAATAGAAAGAGGTCATCAGATGTTGTTCCACTTGATTTTTTCGCAGGACTCTAAGGAAATGAAGTCTCTGTTGGGCCTTGCCAATCACCAGGGACATGTTGTTTTTCCAGGTGAGATCTTGACTAATAAGCACTCCCAAGAATTTAAAAGAGGAAAGCCGTTCCTCACAGCCCCCCTCGATATACAGTGGGGCAGGTTCCTCTCTGTGCTTTCAGAAATCTAGCACCATCTCCTTTGTCTTACTAGTATTTAGATGTACTGTAAGTTGTTTCTGAGCATCATGCGGATACCTTTTGGACTTCTTCCCTGTATGCTGATTCGTCCCCTCCAGTTATGAGACCCAGCACCGTTGTGTCATCTGCAAACTTTATTATGATGTTGGATAGATCAGAGGATATGCAGTCTGTGTATACAGAGAGTACAAGTAAGGGCTGAGCACACAGCCCTGAGGGGTTTATCTAAACTGGGGACATCTTATCTATCTCTGGGACTGTATTTTATTTATTCCAAAAGTTTTATTTTATCATTTCATGTGGTAGCAGAATTTTTAAAATGTTATTGTGGCTTTTACAAACTATCCAATCTTGTTTCTCTCTGAGATCAAAGTTGCATCAAGCATTTCTGAACTGGATGAATTTTTGAATTAGGCTTGAACAAAATCTTAAGTTTTATTCAAATCCAGTACAGAGTATCTGTCCAAAAGCCCTGCAATAAAAAGTTGAGAGGCTGAAGGCTATGTAGTTGGCTGGATGAGCATAACATGAGCATAAGATCTCACTACTAAAATTGCATCAAATTGACTTTTAAAGCAAGATTTTATATTTGGAAGCCATCAAGTTCATATCATCTGAACATTTTCTAAAGTTCAGTAAGTAATGTTGAATTTAATAGCATTGCCCTTAAGAGAGATTTATGCTAGTAATAATGCAGATTTAAAGGCCCATTAAAGCATTACATTGTAATGACTGGTTAAGACATTTAATTAGTACATCTAGCAACAACTAAGAAACTATTGCTATCCATTTTTGAGGATGGTTCTATCTCACATTATCCTACAATTTCCAAAAGTACCTTCCCTTCAGTAGTGTAACTTTATTTATGCATTCTGCAAGTATGTTTAAAATATGGTCACATTAATAGAGCCTATAATCAAATAATAATGTCCATTACTTATTCAAAAACCATTGGCTAATATTTGTTCTAAAATTTAAAGATAGCTGTTTAGTAAATAAGAACAATGATAATATTTTGAATGTTTATAGAAATCTTAATTTGGCAATATCCGATTTAATGGGAATTTTGAAATTGCTAGGTATCATTGTGAAGTTATCTTGTATTATGGAAATCTAATGATTGAGTCCTACCATGGAAAATATCTTGGAAAACATGTCTATATTTTTTTTTCTTCTGTTCAATTCTGACTGATTCTAAGAGATGTCTGGACAAGTCCCTGCAGTCCCTGAGAAAGAATGACTGGCCCACGGTCATCCAGCTGGCTTTGTGCCTAAGGCAGAACTAGAATTCAGTCTCCCAGTTTCTAACTTGGTTGAATTAACCACTAAACCAAATTGGCTGTGTATTATAATTGTGTCTTATCTACAGTATATATTATAATGTGTTTATATATACAAAAATCAGAATGCAAGTCCTAGTTTTCCTGTTACACTCTATGAAGGTGAATGCTGGACTTGAACTGAAAGTTATTCATTCCAAACATTAATTTATTAAAATAAAGGGATAAGGTTATAAAAATTTCAGCAATTGAAATAGGTCAAAACATACAGTCATTATACTTCCAATATTCATTAAGTTTTTTTTCCCATTTTCTTTTTTATTGCATTTCTGTGACTAAGTGAATTGATTGGTTTTTCTCTCTGATCACAGAGTAGAGTTAGCAGATTGTGTATAAAGCCATCTTCTGAATCCTTATCAGACTGTGACTGACCATTACACAAGGGAAACAAAAACAGTAATTACTGTTGAAGAATTCAACTGTTCAATACCAACAACAGAAAATCAGCTGAGCACAAATTGGTCATACAAACTAATTTTCCTCTCAGCACTTTGAGGAAATAGTCTTTTCACCCCCTCTTTCGCTCCATTCTCTTTCTTCTACATGTCTTGATTTTCTAGCTTCGCATTACAAAGATTTTCAATCAGGGTATCATCAGCGCTGCAGTAACATATCTGTTTTAGGGTAGAAGGTTGTAACAACAGAACTTGTTCTCCAAAATTATGTACTCTACCATCAAAATATAAGGTACTTTTACAGTACTTCCAATATTACTATGATGTGTCACACCTTTAAAATGCTTTAAGACATTTAAGATATTTCATAAATCTTTCCGAAAGTTTATTTGTTTTAAGCTTTCTTTGAACAACACATTTCCACTTCTGAAAGATGCCAGATTTAGATTTCAGTTGGTCACACCTCCTTTGGGAGTTGTTTTAACTTTGCTGAGTTTAGGGAACTTTATATTTAGCAACTAGTGCAATATCAACTAACATCTGTTTAAGTTATCCATTGTTAAAATTTGAGTAATATTAAAATTCAATTTCTTTTCTTCTGATGTTACAGTCTGATGATCGACACAAATTTGATATTAGGACAATAGAAATAGAATTTAGACTTATATATCACTTCACAGTGCTTTAACAGCCCTCTCTAAGTGGTTTACAAAGTCAGCATATTGCCCTCAAAAATCTGGGTTGTCATTTTACTGACCTCAGAAGGATGGCTGAGTCAACCTTGAGCTGGTCAGAATTGAACTGCTGAACTGCTGGCAGACAACAGTCAGCAGAATTAGCCTGCAATATTCCATTCTAACCATTGCACCATTATGGCTCTTATAACTCATTGAAGAACTCTAGAAATGTTACAAACATTTTTGCAAGTGATTTCTCTATTGCCAGAGTATCATTTAAACAACAACATCACATAATTTGGATTTGGTTTCAAGGTTTTTTTCCTCATGAAATATATATTATATTTGTTTCCATCAGAGTTCTAATTTTATTGTCTGGGGAAATCCACATGATCACCTTCTGTTTTGCAATTAATTACCTAAACATTGTGCTATCTTACACATAAGTTACTGAAAGAAAAATAGATTTTATTTGTTTAGGAACTGTTGAAGGATTCTTTACCATGAATTTTCTAGTCTATTTTTCCTATTTGAGGGGAGAAAACCCCTTGCATTTATTTTATATTTCCCTGAAATTATAATATGTTTATCCTTTGGATATTTTCATTTTCTTAAATTAACATAGAACTCTTATATCTCAATGTAAAATATTTTACTACACATATTTCTACACTTCCTCAAAATAACCAAACTGTGAAGATTTATGTGCATATTCAGTGTTTTCTTTTTCACATTAAAACTACATTCTAGATCTAAAGGAACATATTTCTTCCCAGCTTTTGGTGTCCCAAAATACTTATTGTACTTGTAAAGGTATTGGCTGAATTAAGATAAATTGAGGTAACTGCTGCTTTTTAAAAGTATTTTTATTTATTTGCATACCTGTATATTTGTATATTTGCTTTAATTAGTCACAAGGTAAGCAAACAAAGGGTATTCAAAAATGAATGGCAGAATAATATGAAATGACTAATGTGATATTTCACATTTGAATTTGAATATTATTCTATCAAATGCAATTAAATAAAAAAGCAATTAGGAAATTAAAGGCATTTTATTCTAAATTATGCAGCTTTCAGTCTGTGCAGATATATTGACGAATATGTTTTCTATTCAGAGCATAATACATTAATAATGGCTAGACTTTGATCAAGAAAGGCAGCAGTGTGTGATCTCACTAATTGAATAAAATAAAAACATATTGAAATGAATACAATTCAATAAACTGTCAGTATTTGTTATTTGATATTTCACAGCATCCCATATTTCATTCATTTGTACTGCACTAAACAATAGACAATGGATTCTTTTTACAATATAACTATTCTTCCACTCAGTAAACACTGAGAATATTTGCTTGTTCTTGATATTTAGCTTCTATTAATGAATATTACAATCACATTTTCTAGTTTCTTGCAACTGCAACACTATTGGCTGATGCTTAGCTTGAGATCTACCAAGACAATAATGCAGTGGTGAAATCTAAAATGTGTTACTACCGGTTCTGTGGACGTGGCTTGGGGGGGGGTTAATGTGACTGGGTGGGCATGGCCATTTTTTTTTTAACTTTTAAAACCATTTTTTTCTACGACCTCTTCGGCGAAGAGGTTGTAAAAAAATGCTTTCAAAAGGCTCTGACGATCCCAGCTGAGTTGCCTGATCAGCAGAGACTTTTTTAAAAAACCTCTGCCGATCAGGCAACTCAGCTGGGATCGTCAGAGGCATTTAAAAGAAAAAAAGGGTTTTTTTCTTTTAAAAGCCTTTGACGATCCCAGCTGAGCCGCGTGATCATTGGCTGAAGAGGTTGTAGAAAAAATGCTTTTAAAAGTTAAAAAAAAAAGCCTGTGATGATTGTGCGCTCAGCTGGGCATGGGAGGGAGGGCAGGGATTTTTGTTATTGGTTCTCCGAACCACCTGCCTCCATCGCTACCGAATCGGGCGATCCAGTCCGAACCGGGAGCATTTCACTCTTGCAATAATGTCTTTGGAGTCACTGCTGTGCAGAATGAGCTCATGTACTTATACTTTTATTTTTTTAATTCCTATCTAAATTTTGGGTTTGTCCCTGTTGAAATTTATATGACTGCTTCTGCCTATTATTCTGTCTGGTCAAGATCTTCCTGAATCTTAATAGCATAGAATAAAATCTGAAGATCACATCTTAATTTGCAAAACATAAGCACAATTTTATTGTTTATGCAATATTTTGAGCCCTTAACAACTGAGTTACATATTACATACCTAAGAATTAACCTTGACATTTCAAGGTCTAATTAGCTTTCTGTTTTACTAATTCTGGATAAAAAGACACTGATGGAAAACTCATTATAATATTTAAGTGTAACATGCCTTAAATTACTTTTTTCTTTTTAAAGTCAAGTCCTTGATTAAAAATAATAAATGGGTTGCTTTGTACATTTGACCTTTGTGTTTCAATATATCTTTTAGAATCTAAGTTTTAGTGAAAATTATAAAATAATTATAGCCATCTAAATTATTTCATTTGAACTGCTTTTTTTCCTTGGTACTTTAAGAAAGCAAATAACAATGGTTCACAAATAAAAACAATATAGTAGAAATATGAGACAACATTGATAAGTATTTCTTATCTTATTAAATTTACAGTATATATTTATATATTAATTTAATAATAAATTAAAATAAACACAGGGGGATTATAAAGCAAATACAGCAGAGAGACTATCTGAAGTTAAATTAATACATTATCATTTCCTTTCTATCTACTATAATAACTGTAATTTGGGCAGTAGAAAAAAAATCTCTAACATGACAGTAACACAAAGTGTAAGCTGGAAGAAACTTTAAATTTCTACCCATTTGTACCCATTTTAAACATACAAAGACCTCAGAGCATGCTTTATTCTGTCTTCTTTGCTTATAATAAATATTCCTGTATCCCAGACTAAAAAAAAAAAATTCTGGATGGATATCAAGTGGCATCAAAGAGTTACATATACCAGCTTTCTACCACCTCATGGCCACCTGGTGTACCATCATATGCCATTTTCACTAGTAAGGGCACAGTAGTTTTAAGACTGATGAACTGATCACCTGTGTGTGGTCATTGTTTTGTTACAACTAATAGTAGTTTATAACTAGAGTCGCTAATTATAACTGAAGAGGAGAATACACTTATATGGAATAGGAATGGAAAGAGTGGAGTGGAATGGAAAGAGTGGAGTGGAGTGGAGTGGAGTGGAGTGGAATGGAATGGAATGGAATGGAATGGAATGGAATGGAATGGAATG
>WNWU01000016.1:28704452-28735230 GCA_012654045.1 Ptyas mucosa | reverse complement strand
ATTATTATTATTATTATTATTATTATTATTATTATTATTATTATTATTTTATTTATATACCTCCCTCCTTCCGAAGGACTCGGGGCAGTGTACAGCCAATTAAAACATAAATATACAGTATCAAAGTTAAAATTAATTAAAATTCATTAAATAGTTTTGGCTGAATTTTAAAACCCAAAGTTAAAACACGATTTAAAATCATTCAATTAGATAGCCCCGCCTGTCGGAACAGTAAGGTCTTAAGGGCACAGCGAAAGACCCGGAAATCAGAGATGTTACGAATATCCGGGGGCAATTCATTCCAAAGGGCAGGGGCTCCGACAGAGAAGGCTCTCCTCCTGGGTGTCACCAGCCAGCATAACTTGGCTGATGGCACCCTGAGGAGTCCCTCTCTGTGGGAGCAAACTGGTCGGTGGGAGGCTGTTGGTGGCAGAAGGCGGTCCCGTAGATATCCTGGTCCTATGTCATGAAGCACTTTAAAGGTGGTAACCAACACCTTGAATTGCACTCGGAAGACCACTGGGAGCCAGTGCAGCTCTCGCAGGAGAGGTGTTACATGGGCGTAACGAGGTGCGCCCATAACTACCCGCGCGGCCGCATTCTGGACCAGTTGGCGCCTCCAAGTGCTCTTCAAGGGAACCCCCTGGTAGAGAGCATTACAAGATGAGGAGTGACTAGGTGGGATAGGTCAGGGTAGATGGGGCATGGTGAGCCAATGGTGGGATTTACTGGTTCACCGAACTGCACAGAATCTTAACAACTGGTTCACCTGAACTGGTCTGTACTGGCTGCAGTCCACCTCTCATTTTGAATGAAGAGGGAATGTGGAGCCTTGCCTTACCTGTTCTCAGCCTAGCTGTGCTCTATTGCTATAGGTGCAGAAAAGCTCTTTTTCTTGTCAGCCAACAGAAAGGAGAATCCCTGGCTTATTTTCTTGCCCTCTGTGGTATGTTTATTTATATATTTTTTTCCTACCTTCCAATTGAGTTTACATGGGTTGGATATGGACAGTCAAAGGGCCCAATATGGACCAAGGGCTGCAAAATGCCCAGATCTTTTATGAGCTTTGTGTTATCCAGACCTCTTGTAGATAAACCATATGCAAATTTATATAACAAACTCTTGACCTTTGAAATCACATATGAATGCCATACATGCATATCGTATAAAAACTACTGCTGTACTTCATAAATGTATTAAATCAAACTTAGTCTTCATTTTCTTTTTGACCAAAATGTAATTCAAAACCAAAGTAATCTTTCAGTGGACTTCCTGGGGCATTAATCAACTTCTCTGATGATAAAAAATCCTATGGCAACAAGCTTAACAACTATTCTGCTTTTTAAATACTCACAGCATTCCAGATATTAAATTTGAGAGATTTTGTCCCTATCCATTAACTATATTCAAATTAATTCTACCCACGTGGTTTTGTTTTCCTTTATGCAGACTTTTTCCTCAGAAGAAATATGAAAGTTAATCAGTGTATATTGGTTTCCAACAGTTACTTAATCAAGTGGAAAAAATGCTCTTAACTTGTTGGAATTTGACAAGCCAGAAACTGCCTTTTTGCCCATTATGTTTTAAATTCACTCTGCTGAAAAGAACAGCTAGCTTGTATGAGAGCTAGCTTGTTTGTTGAAATTTATCCATTTTGATACATCATTTCCTTTTAATTGCTTCTTGATTTTGCTGCATTTGCTTCAACAAGTAGCCCATTACATCATTTTAAAAGGGATATTTTTTTTTGAAAATAAAACCCTTATGTTAGTTATGTTCATTTTTATGCATCCCCTAACACACTTTCAAAGTGGATTAGACAAGAGGCAAAAGGCCACCATTTTAGAAAAGGGAGAGATACCTTTTGTGATGGCACCATATCTGTTTGCTGCTTTAGAAAGCTGGCCAAGAGGTCTCACTATCAAAAACTTTTATTGCCATTAATAGTTTGCAGCGCAGTTCAGACTTGTCATTAGTCCCTACCCATCCTTCAATCTATACTACACTGCACTAATTTAGTACAAGATTCTGGCATCTTATAAGTAGAATGGTGATCCAATGGGATGCAGCAAAGAAAATCAGTAAGAAGAAGTTTTAGAAGTGCTTGTCATTCTTTTGGGAACCCTCACATCTTTTTTCTTGTCTGAGAAACATAAGAGATAAGGAAAGAACTACTATGAGTCTTAAACAGAATCAACACATTTAATATTTTGAATTGAGAGAGTTGCTAGAAAAAATACTATTATATCAAAAAGAAGAGAAGTGACTGTCATCATGGGATAACCTCAAAAAATGAGATGGCATAAGAGCAGGAGAATAATTAAATAGCTTTAGTGTGAGGAAGACCAAGGTTGATAATGATTGTTGTATGTAATGATTACATAAACTGAACGAGTGGTCACTAGGTGCATAAGAGTTTCTATACAGAGTCTGAAATATTAATTTAGAATTATTGCAGAGTCCTTTGAGATTGTGCTGGACTACAAATTTCATAAAGAAATAACAAAATAAGTAAATTGGTTTGCTGACTAAGTTAAATTAAAAAGTAATATTGAGGAATGTATATATTTTACATTTTAAACTTACAATCACTGACTTCAGTGGGATTATTTACTTCCAGGAAAATGTATCTAGGTCCACAGTTTTATTTATTGCATTTTATGCTAGTCTTCTCTAACTGGCTATCACCTTTTTGCTAGTTTCAGAATTCCCAGTTGAATGCATTCTTGCTGAAATATTAGAAATACTACAAACAAGTACAGTTGAGAACATTAGATTGACAAAAGTTGTTTTACATTTTATGAAATTTTATTTATACTTGCTTACTTGTATTTCCTGAAAAGTTTCAAGAGTAGCACATTAAAAAGGATGCTCTTTTTCATCTTTATACTTTTCACAACTTAATATAATTCCAAAATATTTGTATTATTAACTGGATATTTATCAGAACATGTTATCTCTTATCTCTTTAATATTTTATTCTGCACTGATTTACAGAACTTAAAATGACCATCCTGCTGTAGTATACTAATCTCTGTGAATTTGTTGCAGATAATGTGTAGGATGTCATATTTTTATAGGCAACGTGCTTTTCAATATATTTGTGTTTTACTGTTTCAATTTGCTCTTGATGCATAATATATTGACCTTTTGTACTGTTTATGAAGAACACACTTAAGTCAAATGACTAACCTTATTCTGTCACCACAAGTGAATGAATAATTCTTGGTGACATTTATTATCTTTGCATGAGTGGAAAATTTCAAAACCTAACTGATATATATTCATTCCTGAATATGTCCATTCTTCATTATTAATGCTGTATCATGATCAGAATTATTTTGTATGCCCATTTTATTTTTCAAAAAGAAACTTTAAGGGAAGAAGTGTAAGTAAATGCAAACTCCAATGAAATTTAGGCAGTATGTCCAAACTTTGCAAGGACAAAAGTTATCATTCACAATATTATGACTCTTAGCTGCATCTACAGTATATCTTCTTATAATGCATGTACATCCATCCATCCATCCATACACACACACACACACACACACACACACACACACACACGCACACAAACCTATATTCCTTACAATATGTGCTGCCCTGCTCACTCACACACACACTTAACTGTGGTTTAGTGATTTTATTATTATTCCGCAGCAATTCCCTTTACCAAAACTCAGAACTTTCCCAATTAAGTCCAGCCACAAGTCGACCAAGGTTAGTCCACAGAGCATTGGCCCAATAGTCCACAAAGCAATTGAAAGTTGTTCAAACAAAATTACTCCCCCAGACAAACTTAAGTCCACACACAACAAGCACGAGGCAAGAAAAGTCCAGTCTCTCCAAGGCATGAATCAATTCCAAACATGGTGTCAATCCAGAGTGAAGCAGGAAACACGAGGACCAAAAATGCACAGCTAGAAAACAACAACATTCCCAGCAATGCCTCCATCTATCTGCTGTGTTAAACAGCCAGCTTCTAGTGCAGTCCATCAAAACGAGTGGGGCTTTCTCCTCTCCAGTAGTCTGGCTGACCTTTGCTGCTTCTGTCATTTCTGTGTTCTCAGATCAAGGGCAGAAGGCAGCTCCTCCTCCTCTTCACTGGCCGTCTAAAGCCTCTTTCGAATGGCTGTTCAGAGCCATCAATCAATTCAGTTCCTGACATGCCAGGAATGAGCTCATCTTCCTCTGAGCTGACATCTGAGAAGGAAGCTGGGGAATCATCCAAGGGAGACATCATAAAATATCCCTGTTTCCTTCAAAGTCACACCACTGAAAGTTCTTTTCTGATGCTATATATTGTATTCATTTATTTCATAAATATCCTTCCTTCGGTGGTTCTGAATCAAGATATTTTCCTAAATTTAATTGTATTATCTTCACGAAGAAAGCAGCACAAACTGTGTGTAGGATGATAGCATGTCTTTTTTAAATTTTAAATTTTATTTTTTTTCCCATCATTCTGTTGTTGTTGTTTTTTTGAGGTCATTTATTTTTTTATTTATCTTTTTTTTTCCCAAAGAAAAAAACAATCTGAAATTCTGACGGGAGTGCTACAGAGCTGTTACCCTTATTCATTGAGACAGAAAAGGCATGTGCTATATTTTATACTGCTATTATTTTCCTAGGCTTCTAGACATCATGATAAAATTCTCTCAGTTGGACTTTCTTGATCTGGAGGTTAATAGAAGACAGAAGGTAGACTGCAAATCAATATAAAAATATGAAATCAGTGAGAAACAAAAGAAGTAACAATAAAGTAAACATGAAAATACCAAGAAACATTATAGTAAACAGTTAGGAGGTAATTTTTTTCAAGATGGAACAAAAGGTTCTCCTATTATATTTGTTACTGAAAAGCTACAACTAAAGCTCAGTATCACTATATTATTTTGTTGTAGATAACAGGAAGTCAGAAATTCAACATGGTGTGAGGGAGCAGAGTCACTATAATTTGAGTTTTGAGTTTCAAGTTCTGGAAGCAAAAGTAAACAAAATAATAAATGGAATTGGTTTCCTTTATATAGATGGTGTAAAATGCATACACATCATATAGAATATTACTTTATATGGTGTCTTTCTGTGAATAGATATAAAAGAGTATCAACATGGTTCCAGCATACTTCAATATAGATTACCGCTTGATGGATCTAAAGTATTACCACTCTAAGGATCTGCTCCCAGAATAAATCAATCTAGGCATTTGCTGGGCTTCATATTCAATAGATTTCATTGCCAGTTGTCAGAGACTACCTTGCATGTTTTTCTTATTTATGGATATTTTAAGCATAATGGAAATACAGAATTACTTCATGCTTGAGACTATTCCTCTCAAAGCACAATAATATATTTTCAGGCATATATGATTGATTTACTTCAAATATTCCATATGCTAATTGTAAAACTGAAAAAAGAGCACATTTATTGGCATTTATTAGTTAAATATGTTGCAGAGTCACAATTATATAAAGCAGGTTATAGCCTGTAAAAGTGTAGAAGTGAAACTGTTTTATTGATTTTCATTACCCTAGCTAAAAAGTCAAAGATAAAGAACTATGAATGACACTTAAATTGTTTTCCTTCTTCACTCCGGAAAAATAATGGACCCAATAATAGATCACAAAGATTGTTTTAAAACCAAAGCAGAGGAACAAAGCAATAGTAGCTCATCTTCTAAACAAAAAAATCAAGAATTAAGCTATTAAAATATTGCTTTCTAAGCATTTTTAAAAAATTTCCTCATATCTAACAAGCAGAAGAGTATAATTTTACCACACTGTTGGATTACAATAATTTTGGCATATCTCACAGAAGATAGGAGGAGAATAATAATAATAAAAAAGGATGATTATATCGATTGCTTATATCGAATATTTAGGCCTTTTATAAAAGTTATCAAACCTCACAGTTTTTCACACCGTACATTAATTTCTGTTCTCACTAGAGGAAATAGAGGATTAGCTAGTCACTTTTATGATTCTGAGGAAGGTTTTTTTTTCCTCACGGTTTTGGTGGTTTGTTTGTTTGTTTTTTTGTGGGGAATGACATCTCAAGTTTTTTCCCAACATCACTAATATACCCATTTGGTTTGTTGGCACATGCCTTTTTGGAAAATATTTTAGTTTTACACTAATGAAATTCTTTTTTTTTTTTAATTGAAAAAGTTTTAAAAGTTTTACATACATTTTCTCCCCGCTCCCCAACCTCCCCCCCGACCTCCCAGAGCAAATACAAGATAAAATACAGCTCAAATTCACTAAATTAAACTCCATTTCACACTTATCATAATCATAATCATTAAACAAATAGATAAGAGGAAAGCAAGTCTTCTTTCTTCTTATTCCATCTAATTCAACAAAATTAATATCCATTTATAATTACAGCAATTAATAAAACAATTAAGTATTACCTAATCAAACCTATCATTACTCAATTTAGCTAATTGATACTTATCAAATTATTAGGTCTATACAATTTAACAAAATATTTTATAACTTCTTTCATTTTAAAAAAAACAACAACAACAAAAAAGAAACCCTCATTCAAAAACCCCAAATTTAAAATAAAATACTATATAAACTCTTCCGTCCTCCACTTTTAAACCATCAAGGTCCAATTATAATTAAAACACTTAATAAAAAATAATAATAATAATTTTTTAATTAATAATCAAACCTCTTATTAATTTATCAATACATATTAACAAATCAACTAAGAACATCATTTAATAACTATATCAAACATTTAAATTCTTCATACTAGATTAAACCAGTTGCTAATCTTCTTGTCTTCACATCTTCCAACAGCATATAAAATATCTTCATTTGCGTCTACCCACCTAAATAAAAATTGCTTCTTTATATAACCCCCCCCGAGTGACTTTATAATTATATTTGAAATGGTATCCATCAAATCCAGTCAAAAATTAGATTAATAAATTCATCAGACGTATTAGGGAAACCACCAGATCAGCTGCAATTGCCCTAGGTCCATAGTCCTTTTGCCTTATATTTATTACCATCAGACAGAAAACTCCAATTTGCTATATTCAATAAAACTTCTGCGATTGCAATTAAGTCCAAATTTATTACAGTCCTTAATAAAATATTCCAAATCATTCAAGTCAGGGCATATTTCACAGCCCAACACACCAGCATTGCTGTGATCTGTTTATTCTTCTCAAAATATTCCAATACAGCTGTAGGTTGCCTCCTCATCGTCGCTCATCTCTTAGTTAACTGGCATTAAACTGCTGTCTGTTTTTTTTTTTCCAAAAGTTCAAAATCTTTAAACAGTTAAACAATACTTTTTAAGGACCATCGTCTCATCAAGCAGGGTTATTTTCCATTTTTCCAGTCTTTCTTCTTTTCCTTTTTACGAACTTTCTTAACTTTAATCCCTCTGCCTTTTTTAACTCCAGTAAAATTTTGCAGTTTTTGGGATTGCATATTATAAAATTTTTGCAGAAATGTAACTTCTTCTGGAAACAGCTCTTTAAATGCAGATTGGGTTTTATAAAAAAAAATTCATGTAACCAAAATCTCATCAGCTTCCAAAATTTCTTGCTCCTTATTCTGCATAGCATTCATCTTTCTCTCCTCAGTAAAAACTGCTATGGTCTGTTGTTGTTCTTTTCCGTCTCCCAACTCTTCATTCAATCCCCCACTGCTAGATTGCAACTCAGTATTTCCATGTATTTCATTGTTTCCAGCTTGAGAAGCTTGAAATATAGTATCAATTCTTTCCAATAAAGCAGAGGTAATTGAATTCCAAGCTTCCTCAAAATCAGACCATATCTGAGGGTTAGTTAGCCCTTCTTTGCTTTCTTTGCTTTCAGAAAGCCCAGCCATCTTGCCCCCCTTCTTCCTTCCCTTCCAGAAGGACAGAAAAAAAAGAGAAAAAAAGAATATCAAAAAGAAAAAAAAAGACCCTTTACAATTTGTAATTTGTATTGCTGCTTCAATTATTATTATTACATCCTTTCTTGTTTCATCCAGTTTTCAAAAAGGAGTTTTACGTTTCAAACAGGGGCTTGTCAATAATTACTTTTAGCTTTCACTTCTTCACACCCCATTGAAACTCAAACGCCATCTTGCTTTCACTTTCAGCTTAGGAAGAATCTTTTAAAGAAAGTAAATCTTTGGAGTTAAAAGAAAAAAAAATACTTGCTGTTTCATTCATACTGCTTGTGTTCCGCCAGCTTGATTCAAAGAATATTTGTTTAAAGTTGGTTGCTGGGATGGTAACGACATCTAGCTCTGCAAAGCAGAGACATCCAGGGTCTGGAGTACTGACAGGCTTAACGGGGAGCTCTCATCTTTGAGCGCCAGATTATGGGTAAAATCTGGCACTCTCAGGGAGCTCTACCCCACCCGTCTACTCACTTTCACCCCTCGTACCAGGGGGAAAGTTTTCAAACCGCAAGACAGCTGGTAGTCGCTGTTCTTGCGGTTCTACGGAGCCCTGGGTTGGTGCTTCAAAAAGAAGCGTCCAGTGATGTCGCAGTCCCACCGGAAGTGACACTAATGAAATTCTTGTATGGAAATGTATGTACCTCGTTTCCCCCACAAATAAGTCATCCCCTGATAATAAGCCCAATCGGTCTTTTGAGAGCATGGCAATAAGGCCAAGCGCTTATTTCAGGGTTCAGAAAAATATAAGAAAGGGTCTTATTTTCTGAGAAACATGGTATGCATGGAAAGAAAGAGATTGCTAACTTGCTACCTTTGTTTGCCTGGGAGAAGAAGGGGTTATAAACTGCTAACATCTGATTCGCCAATATGGTTTTCAGCAAGAAATGTTTTACCTGATGGACAGATTAACAGCTAATGTGGAAGTGAAACAAATGAAACCTGTTTTATTGTTTCCTTAATTTAAAAAGTCCGCCATAGCTGTTGATTTTTTCTATTAAAGAAGCAAGCAAATTTCATTTGTGTCCTCATTAAACTGCCTAGCTTTACTTTAGCTTCAGTTGTTGAAGATCTTTATATGATTAATAAATAGTGTTAGGAACTTTAATTTGCAGTCTCTGTCTTCCTTCATTTCATTTCCTTCCTTCCTTCATTTAGAAGGAATGTTGAAATGTTCCTCCCATTAATTACATAGCCAAAATTGGAAGAAAAAATGGAATTCACTGCTTTCATCTCAGTAATCAAATAATATGATGTGATAATTGTACGTCATTTCTGACAAGCAGAGTGTCATTTGATGGCCTTGGTACCAAGCACTATAATAAGCATCCCATCTGACATCAGGATATCAAGCATATCATTGTGTAGTTATATTACTTGGTTAGCAAAACCTTTCAAGTCTTTAAGGAAAAATTATCTGCAGTGAAAGGTTAATACAGGACTATATTGTGAAATCACAATTCTGTGATTGATTTATCTTAAATAAGTCTGAAAGCAAGAAGATGAGAATCAGGAAACAAACTATGCAAGGTTAAATCACAATTTCTAGCAGCATACTTAGAAAGATTACTGGATCTATACAGGGCAGGATAGAACAGGATAGGAATCTATGTGTTCATTTAGGAAATCGTATAAAGTTAGTCCTTGAGTTACAACCCAATTGGAACCAGAATTTCCATCGCTAAGTAAGATTGTTAAATGAAACCAAATTTTACAACCTTTTTTTGCTACAGTTGTTAAGTGTTTATGGAGATTCTCAATCATCCAGGTCATGGTTGTCCCAAAGGTGGTTTTTCAAGAGGCAACTGGACTTTCTGATTTTTCTTTGAAGATGTTTTGCTTCTCATCCAAGAAGCTTCTTCAGCTCGAGTTGCAGAACCTTCTTGGATGAGAAGCAAAACATCTTCAAAGAAAAACAAAAAAGTGCAGTTGTCTCTTGAAAAAGCACCATTGGGACTTTGTTTTTTAAGTAAATGATGTAATCGTTAAATGAATCATGTAGTTCAGTGGTGGAATTCAGGTTTTTTTTACTACTGGTTCTGTGGGTGTGACTTGGTGGGCTTGGTGAGCATGGCAGGGGAAGGATACTGAAAAATCTCCATTCCCACCCCACTCTGGGGTTAGCCAGAGGTGGTATTTGCTGGTTTTCTAAACTACTCAAAATTCCCACTACCGGTTCTCCAGAACCTGTTAGAACCTGCTGAATAGCAACCCTGATGTAGTTGGTAAACAAATCCAGCTTTCCCCATTGACCTGGCTGTGAAAGTCACAAATGGCAATCACATGACCACAGGAAACTGCAACCATCATAAAATACATGCCAGTTACCAAATTTTGATCACATACCTATGGGGATGCTATGATGGTCTTAAGTGTGAGGACTAATTGTAAGTCACTTTTTTCAGTGTTGTTGTGATTTCAAATGATCACTAAATGAATGATTGCAAATTGGCAACTACCTGTAGTCAAAAGGAACTAAATATAAAAATGATATTCTGTAAAATATCAAGGATTCAGTTTTATTGCTATATCTATAGTCCATTGTGGGAGTTATAAATGAATTTTGCTTTATTTAATGAATTACTGCTTTAATTTATATATTTTTTTAAAAAATATTTATGAATTTTATACAATTAGGAGCTTTGATTATTAAAAAAAGATTTATTGACAGCTTTCCATTTCAACATAAGGTCATATTTATTGCTGTATAACGAAGAGAAACTATTGACATAGAACTATTTTTACTTAACAATAAATTGATATTCTGATATTCAAGTGTATCTTGAGGATTAATTCACCCTTGTGATCCAGATGTTATTAGGCTTATTTAATTTATTTTAATTTATCGTATTTCTATGCCGCCCAACTCCCAAGGGACTGTAATAGACTATTACAGTCTATTAGCATACAGAAACTTTATATAATGAAATGAATTCCCTTCAATTATAGAAATCCAAATTGTCTTGTCTATAGCCTCAAAAATCCATATTTGCAATTCAGACTAGTTGAATTAATATGTGTTAATCTATACTTGATATCTATGACAAGTTATGAAATAAAATTTGACAATTCCACTTAATTGCTAATTTTGATCCGATAAATGATTAAAATTTGTTTGGCAAGCTTTGAAATAAGAGCATAATAAAAGTTGCTCTGTTAGTTCTATATGAAGGACAATATAGGGACATAGTATTTATCTGTGTATCACCTGTCTCACATGGTGAGCAAGAAAAGTATTCTAATATCTGTCCATCAGTAATGCAGAGAAGGCAATGTGTCAAATTGAGCCAGGGATATTCAATAACACATGAGAGATGAGAGGCAAAGAGTGAAACTATTTTTCATGACCTGTTCAACTTGATTTTCTTGACCATACCTAAATGGTTCTTTCTCCTCACTGACTTAATGACTGCATTGCTTCAATATTTGGTCAATAGTATGAGTATAAAAATAGTATCTGCAGCAAGTAGTTCACTATTATAATGAAACCTAGATATTTTCATTTGGTACCAGGAAGCAGAGAGGCCTATAACCCCCACTTTTGTTCAGTCAAATGCTCACAGAAAGAAGGAATAAAAATTATATTAAAAATGATTGCAACACTGACCTTTTTGGCAAGGATGCGATCAGAAACATAATCATCTTCTCAGAATCTGGGGAAATGATTGAAGCCTTATAAATATTACAGGGCCATAACACCTCTGCATGTCTTCTGTATAAACTCGACATTGCTTCAAGAGGTAGTTAGCAAGATCAATATATCCCTATTCTAACAAACTCATAATAAATTGGATGCTAAAGTACATAAGTTCAGCTTTTAAGATTCTGAAAACTATTCCTCTTTTTCCTTTTCATAGCGTACATCTGATTAATATGAGCCTGAGAATTTAGCCTTTAATGGTGAGCAACTGCTTGGACTTGACTATAATGACACATATTTTTCAACATATACATTACAAATTGTTAGTAAAACAATGAATGCTGCTACTGTGTCTGTAGTAACCCAATGGTCCTTTTATAAAAACGTTTTTGGCAAATAAAAGACCTTGAAAGTGCTATCAACTTCTATCGGCTCTTTCTTTAGAAAAGAAAGCCATTAAGCAAACCAGAAATTGATTCTACTATATATTATACCATTTAACTTTATGTTTCAGTTCATGAATTACTGTTTGTATTTTTCACCATAAAGTATCCAGCAGTTGTTCATATTTTAAAAGACAGAGAGAATAAATTCAAGAGACTGACCAATTGGCATTTAGAAAATATATGATAAAGGTGGCACTGCATCAGACTGACTATAAAAATTATAGAAAAAAATAAGGTAAGCAAAGATCTTTATCCCCATGTAGTCGGCAAAATCAAGAATCAATAACCTCACAATTTAATGCTAGTCAGAGTAGAAATATAATCTTGAAAACTAGTTATTTTTAGTCTCTGCTTTTCCAAGCTAAGAGAAATCTAGCTAGATCTGTTTTGGTGGGGAAAAATACTTGACTAGAACCTATTTTCTTTATTACATCAATCCTTTGGTGGTAATATTGGCCATGCAAGTGATTATAAAGGAAAGCAGGAAGAGAATAGCAGATACCCTACAGATATTACTGTAACTGCAACTACATGAGAACATATAGGTACCTCACACATACTTTGGTGAAGATTATCTTCAGCTGAAAGATGGTTGACGAAGGCATAGGACAAGCCTACAGTTCTGAAATTCAAGCAATATATGTCTAAAGCCTCTCTTCTGTTTAACACTTTGGGGATAAAAATTATTTACCAAGTATGATCTGTGTGATTTTAACTACCTATTTAAGCAGGGGTTAAATCCAGCAGGTTCTGACAGGTTCTGGAGAACCAGTAGTGGAAATTTTGACCAGTTCGGAGAACCGATAGCAGAAAGTTTGAGTAGTTCGGAGAACCAACAAATACCACCTCTGGCTGTCCCCAGAGTGGAGTGGGAATGGAGAATTTGCAATATTCTTTGCCCAGGAGTGGGGAATGGGGATTTTGTAGTCTCCTTCCCCTGGAGTGGGATGGGAATGGAGATTTTGCGGTATCCTTACCCTGCCATGCCCACCAAGCCAAGTCACACCCACCAAGCCATGCCCACAGAACCGGTAGTAAAAAAATTTGGATTTCACCACTGTATTTAAGCCAAAGAAAGAAATGCTATGTAAGACTGATAGTTATACAGGTCAGCAGTTCCCACCTTTGCAGTTCGGTGGCCCTGTTGGTGGGGGAGAGGGGAATCAGGCAATGAGAGTGGCATGCTGGCATTCATGTGCATGCATGCGCAGCTAGACTTTCGCAAGTTAAGCTGCACATGTATGTGCATGCACACGGGCACAGTGCTCACATGGCCCAGTTCTGAATAGGCCACGGCCGAATAGTGGGCCATGGCCCAGGGGTTGGGGAACCCAGATACAGGTAATGAATACCTTTTTTTAGAGTGATAGTTATAGCCTTAGACTAAGAACTGCAAACCAAATCAGCAGTGAAAAGTCATTTGATGCCTTGATGCCTTTTATTACTATCTCTAAGCCCTTTTAAAACCTGAAATTATAGTATTTAATGTTAATCATATCACTCTGCTGTAGTCAAATCCAAACACTTAAAAAAAATCTTTTTGTTTCTTTTTTTATTATTAAATTTTTATTTGTTTAAAAGTACAAAGACAAAATGAGTGACAACAAAACATACAAAACAAAATATGTAAACAAAGAGTTCAAATATACATTTTGTCAAAGATATCGCAACTGTAATTTATGTTCTTATTTGTGTTTTGACTCTTCCTTGTTTGGTCTTACTCATATATCTATCTTTATGGTTCACTGTTAGCTTATGTTAGTGATTTATGTTCCTGTCTCTGTAACTCCAATTACTTCCTATTCTTTTTTCCTTTTTCTATTTTCCAACCAAACCTTTTTGTTTCTGATGTGTAATGAATGGTATGGTGAGAAGGATCTTGGAAGATAGGGCGAGAAATGTTGCCTAGGCAATAGTCAGATAAGAGACAGCACAGCCCCCAGATGGATAGTGGGCGGAACAAGAGGCTCACAAGGGATCCTCCTAGTTTCTTGGACTGCAAAGCAGACGGCAGGAGAACTGTACTTTCAGATTCATAAGAGTCTGTTAATGTAGCTTTACAATAAAGTAACATTAGCTTAATTGGCTGTGTTGCCTGTTCAATTTACCTGGATGGACTGACATGATAACATTGGATAAAGGGTTGTCTATTACTAATTATTATAGTAAATCAGTTCTTATTTTTTTCCCGTTACATGGTTTTTAAAATTTTCTGAAATATTATTTGAAAATTGCTTCATTGCACATACTTTGTAGTTGTTTTACAAAAGATTCATTTGTAACAAGACACTTCATAACCTTTTTGTCCTTTTATGATTAAAAGACAAATTCAATTATTATTATAAGGAAATCATACTTTCCAATATAATATTCTTGCAATAGTGTATTGTTGTCTCAATGTTTTTAATTGTCAATTTGAGAACAAGTTAAATGTGTATGCCACTTTTTTTTATTTTGTTAATGCAAAGTGTGCAATTTTCAATTCTATTTCAAGTATTGGTGTTAAATTGTCAGCCATGCACTATTTAAATGAGCACATTGGAAACCATTGTATTTTTTTTCCCATTAAGGCAAGTTGTTTATTTGTTTTGAAAGAGGGTAATTCTAGATATCATTGTGTGTAGACCGGGTGCAGACCTAGTGATAACATAACAAATTATTAGGTAGTTTTCATCAAGATGCAATTTGGTTTCCTGAAGTTACAGATTTATTTCTTGTTATAAATAACTGGTTTTAGTGTGATCCAACCACTGGTGTTCTAGCATTAACAACTGTCAATACTTAGCTCTGGGTAGAATATAGAGTAAGTATCTTATTTTTCTTTTGTTGTGTAACTGTTTTGATTGGGAGAATTTTTACAGCTCGGGATGAAAAAGCAAGATGAGGCATTCCTTAATATTCTAGCAGATAAACACTGATTGTTCAGAAAGTATAAGTTATGATTGGCTTCTGAAAGCACTCTAGATTCACAAAGAATTGCACATGTCAATTGCAGTTGTGTCTTGATTTTCATAAATAAACTGAACAGCTCCCTCCAGACTTGCTACATTTTATTGTGAAATCAAAAGGCTTCTGCAAGATAAGGTTGGACAACTGTAAATGCTCTTATATTATTCTACAGTCAACCAAAGGGGGAAAAAAAACCATAGTCTGCAGAAGTTATCTACAAAAGCATATACTCTAATTTTTTTATGGAAGATTATTTACAGCTGTTTGTAACCAAGTGTGATTGCTATATTATAGACACATTTCTCACCAACAGAACCAAATATCTGCAGAATGGACTCAGGAGCATTCAGGGTCTGGGATCCCCAGGTTTTTTGCATGAAGAACTTCTCTCACTTTGGTAGACTAACACTGGTCAGCAATTGAGTTACCTTCATAAAGAGGATTTGGTAAGACAGAACTGGTTCATAAGTCTTCTGCCCTATCTTCATCATACAGAGAATGGAAGGATTGCTTTTCATCAAGCTATCACATACCTCTAGCACAGGGGTGTCAAACTCACATCGTCATGGCGGCATCACGTGACATATTGGGACATTTTTCCCCTTCGCTAAACTGGCCATGGGTGTGGCCAGCATCTGATGCATCTGGCCTATGGGCCAAGAGTTTCAAAGTACTTTTGAAATGCAAACATGTGGAGAATGTTACCAAACTGCTGAGGCAACTTCAGAAGTAGCTGAAAATGCAGAGGAATTTATCACAGATTTGGAAGAACTGCATATTAACTTTCACTTTCACCTTCACTACTATGGTTTAAATGTAAACCTCTCAACACAACTGAAAGAAGAGCGTTGATAAAAAACACAAATTTGGGACTTTTTCTTTAAGGATATTAACAGGGTTGAGGATCTCATGATAAAAAGAAAGGCCTACATGTCTTTGATACTTCCAGAGAAGAAGATTTTACTCCATGAAGATAAGCTGGAAGGAGTGACTTAAACTTAATGAGTTAACTGAAATCAGTTTGCATTTTTCTCTGTTTGATAGGTGCAGCTGAAAGAAAGGACTGACCCAAAATTTGAAAATGTATTTTTTTACGTATATATAATGCTTAAGTAACTCTTAAAGTAGGTAAAAGCTATTGAAAATGTATTTGAGAGTGCCTGTATTAAGAGAAAGTTAAAGAAAATGATGTACCAATTTAAAGGAAAACTGTATGCTAAAAAGGATGCTTACCCCAAAAAATATTCTATAAGGGTAGTTTGGAGGGAGGGAGATAAATGAAATACTGAAGTTCAAAGCTTGTATGTTAAGAAGTCAAACAAAAAGATGAATTAGAAATGTTTGATTTTAAAAAGGTGTTCTTTTGTTTTTAAAAAGTTTAGTACTTTGAAGGGAAATAAAATGATATAAAAAAGGTTTCCCACCCTTTTTTTCAGTAAGGCCAAAAAATTTGAAAGAATATAATATAATAAATTTTGTAAATAAAAATGGTGACAGTTCACAAAGATTACTAGGTGCAAATGGAAATACACATGATTTCCATAGCAAGGAAGATAAAGCAGGAATAGTTAAATTGACTACTTTATTTAAAGAGCAAAATATGTTCTTATTTGGATATCACTTCTGGAAGTTGTGCTTGTGAAGAAAAAAATGAAACTTTGACCTTGGTTTTGTTGAGCAGAAAGATTTAGGGTTATAGGAATGACTAGTTATATATTAATGTGTAAAAGCAAAAGCAAAAAGTTGGAATGTGTTTATCTTGTACTGTGCCAGGAAGGGTTGGAAATCAATGCCCCCTTTTCTTTCCTTTTTTCTTCCCTCCTGAATCTCACACACTCTTTTCCTCATTCTTTTTCCTTCCTTAATTTTATTTTCTTTTTTGTATTTTATATAATAAAATAAAATGATAAATGTTAAGAAAAGTATTTCTAATTTTGTAGCAAAAGGAAAACATGTTATAGAATGAGAGGAGAGGAGAGGAAGAAAGAGAGAGGGAGGGAGGGAGGGAGGGAGAGAGAGAGAGAGAGAGAGAGAGAGAGAGAGAGGGAGGGAGAGAGGGAGAGAGAGAGGGAGGGAGAGGCTGAAATTCAACCCTTGCAAAACAGTTGCAATTTACTCAGAACCCATATAGTGGTATACTCTGGATAGAATAGGATTCTCCTAAAAGAGTAGATCTGAAACTTGGGTGTTTTCCAACTCATGGTGGTTGCTTGATCTGCAAGTCATATGATATCCCTACTTACAACAGAGGCCCTGGTGGCCCATCATCATCATCACAAGTCAAGATTTCTTTGATGTACCTTACATAGGCTTTATTTAAAATATATTTAGAAACTGTAATTCATGCAAAAATTTTCAGCCTATGTGTTGGCTGGGGAGACTATTAGAACCACATAAATACCTGTACTATGGATGTTGAATTAGTTACCAGTGTATATAATATGCTGATTTCATCCAATTAAGGACTTTATTACTTGTGCAGCAGGAAATGTTTGGAGTGCTCCTTCCAGGTGGAATCAGACTATTTTATGCGCTTGTCCTTGTTGGGAATGCTTACATTTTCACATATATTCTGTGATAATTGTGGGAACATAGACTATGTTTTTCTGTGATGCTCTTTTCTGAAGATTTGGCAATAGCTATTTTGAAGTTCTTTTAAAAAGAACTTTTTGCAGGGCTTTTAATAGTGATCTGTACCTGTTACTGGGTTTAGTGCCAATAATTATTACTAGGTTTTTAAAATTCCTTTTAGAATTTTGTGACATGCTTTATGGTTCTAATTTTATATTGTATCCTGCCAGGATATATCAATACATTTTTATGATTTTACTGATTTTACTGATACCTTACAACTTTTACTGATAACCTGACCAACTCATGACAGGCATGTTGTAATGTATCTATTTGAGGCTACTTCTGAAGGTGACTTGGAAATTGCAAAAGGTGGAGAAAGTAGCAGCCAGACCAGAGAAGTCTACTATAGCAGAATAATGTCCATTTTGGAACCATTCAGCTAGGCCAATTGTTGGCCCATTTCTAACTGCTAATTATTACCTATAAAACTCTATGTGGAGTGGCATTCCCCAATACATACATTAGGTGATGTAACCTTATTAAGTATGATTCTCCCTACTCAGTGCATGAATCTAAAGAGTCTGCTGAGGATCCTATACTCATTAGAAGTAACAGAGCAGTAAGACAGAATGCAATTCTTTTTCACAATAATTTTTGTACTCTTGCTATAGCCTGGCTGATGAGATTAATTACATAGCCATAAATTTCCAAATAAGACAAGCTATAAAACTCTCCAGAAACCAACAAGGATCTGAACATAGAAGAGAAAAAACAGATTTGCTTTCAGTTAGTCAGGCAAATATAAATTGGCAAAAACATAGCCATAAACGCATAGAATGATTACATATAATTGGGAACAGTAGGACAGGGATGGTGGGCACAGTGGTGCGTTTATACATGCCCCCCTAGGGACCTCTTAAGAAACATGAAAGGTCCACGGTAGACAGTAGTAGAAATACGTTCAGCAGCAAATCAGGACTACCTCAAAAATAAGTCAAAACATCAGCCTAAAAAGAAATTCCAGAAGTGCAGTCAAGCAGATGAAGGATTTAACAGTAACACAATAGAAAAATAATATGACAACCAACATCTAAACTAGAAAATTATTTCTACCAAATATGATTGAAAACTTTCTCTTCAAGCATAGGGGAGGATGTTCTTGAAAATTATGCTTAGCTTGCCGAATGCCTGCCAACCACATTTAACATGCCAATTTCCTTTATTGTATCACCTTCCATTAAGATCCGTTGGCCAAGGTATATACTGTACGTATGGTGGTTTACTACATCTAATTCTTCTCCAGAGATGTTTTTTTTCTTTCTTTTGTGAATTTATTAAACACAATCTGGCTCTTTTTCAGGTTTATTTTAAAGCCAAATGGTTCTTCTGCTTTGTGCAGCTCTTATATGTGTCTTTGTAGTTCTTCTGGGTCTTGTGAGAAGAGACAACATCATCTGCAAACTTAAGTGATTTAAATAGGCACCACTGATTTTTATTCCATCTTTTGCCCAGTCTAGTTTGTGAAATACTTCTTCAAGGCAAACTGAGAAAAGGATAGGCAATATTATATTGTCTTGTCATACACCTCATTCTATGTTGATTTCCATTGTTGTGGCCTGTTGGCTGCTAGCCCCTTCAGCAGGCCAATCAGAGGAGGAGGAGGGAGTCACGGTCAGCATCAGAGCAACCTGGAGCTCCAAGGGGGAAGGGGGAATGGAGCTGGTAGAGAAGGAGACAGAGACAGAGCCTGGGCCATCCATCGGCCCTCAGATGGAGAGTCAACAGCCTCCATATCTGGAGATGGTTGATGAAGAAGAGAAGGAACAGCTGGACCCAGTGCCTGACACGCGGCTGTGCAGAAGGCAGAGAAGAGGAGAGCAGTGGAAAGCCATAGGCCGATCCTGAGGAAGGAAGAGCCACCACTGCTAGCAAGGCCCCACCCTAGTTCTGGGGATAAAAGGGAGGGAGTGGAGATGAATAGGTGTGGCAGATAACTATTCATCTTCCAGTGGCCGGACTTGTTAGCCTATGAGGTAAACTTTTTGCTGGGGCTGCCGGCATTCCTAATAAAGGAATCTTTATTTAACACCTCTCCTGTGTGAGCTGCACTAGCTCCCGGTGGTCCTCTGTGTGCGATTCAAGGTGCTGGTTACCATCTTTAAAGCGCTCCATGGCTTAGGACCAGGGTACTTACGAGATTGCCTTCTGCCACCGTTAGCCTCCCACCGGCCAATACGCTCCCACAGAGAGGGACTCCTCAGGGTGCCGTCGGTCAAACAATGTCGACTGGCGACCCCCAGGGGGAGAGCCTTCTCTGTGGGGGCACCTGCCCTCTGGAATGAATTGCCCCCGGAGATGCGTATGATCCCTGACTTACGCACCTTTCGCGTGCCCTCAAGACATTATTGTTTCAACAAGCTGGGCTGTCTTAAACATGAATTTTAATGGTTGTCTTAGTTTTTTAATATTGGGGCCAAATTATTTAATATGTTTTTAAATTGTTTTTAAATTTTATGGATATGTGTGTTTTATTGTGGCTGTACACCACCCTGAGTCCCTCAGGAGAAGAGCAGTATAAAAATTTAAATAAATAAATAAATAAATAAATAAATAAATAAATAATAAATAAATAAATAAATAAATAAATAAATAAATAAATAAATAAATACATTTGAGTTCGCTAGAGGGTTGTCATATTTGGGGAGCTGTGTCAGAACATTCATTTTACCTTCCATGATCAGGGCCTTGGCGAGGCGAATGGGTAAATGTGGGTAAATGAAACCATGGGCTAAATCATTGGACATGTACATATCCAGAAAGGTCTCCCAAGGCAAACAGGCCATGATGGATACCCCAGACTAACACTGGTCACATCTGCCAACCTTCATTGGACCAGTGTGACAGATTATGGTCTATTCCTTCCACATGCCAATACAACCTTTCTCCTATTATACAATTAAAAGTCATCAAACTTTCTGAACAGCTCATCTGCTCTTCTGCCAAATCATATATCCCTTAGGTTAATTGGATATTTCTCTGCTACATAGTCCTTGATATCCTGAGCTAGGCCACTTTACTGAGAGCTATGTAGCTAGACCAGTTGTACTGCTACAGTTTAGAATTTTTGGAGGGCTTTGCCTCCTACTTGCCTTCTGAAAAATCTGAAGGTATTTGACAAGAGACATAACTATAAGCTCTCCATTGTGGAAGACGCTGTCCTTACAAATATACTTGGCTCCTTTCTGATTATTTGAAAACTTTTTTTAAAAAAAATATTTGGCCCCAAATGAAAAATTGCAGTCAACAGTTCAGTTTATGACTTTAATGTGGATGGATGGAGTTATATTTATAATTTACACTTTCCAGAGTCTGCCAATTGGCCAAATATATAAATATTCTGAATAAATAATAGAAGAGAACCTACCTTATCATTCAAGCTGCCCCTAAATAAGATTGAAATAGATTTATGGTAGTAATCAAAAATAGGTTTCTCTTTTATAAGAGAAGATAATTTTCCAGAAATTAGAGTACTCTATTAGGAAATGTATTATCAAAAATATACTTGTTGATAAGAGAGCAAACAAAAAACATAGTGATATAGATAACTCTACATCTAAAATTTGTGTGGAGTTCAAATTATCAGACTTGAAGAAACAAATTGCCTTTTGCAGCTAGGCACTAAAGATAATAAAACTCTTTTTAAAAAACATTATTAAACTTCAACAACAGATAAAATATAAAATAACAGAAAAGTAAGAATTGTAAAAATAAAAACTCAGAAAAAGAGCAAAATTAGAGCATTTTATAGACACTTACTGGGTGTTTTATTTATTAGGTACATAGCAGTAGCACCTGCAATGGCGTTATGGAGCGGTTTGCCTGTTTGATTACATTACTTTAGAATCTTGTCATTTATCTTGCCGTGCTTCTAAACTCTCTATGAACTTCATTTTCATAAAATTATAATGTATTTAATACTGAAGTCAAATTGCTGAGGAAAATGTAAGTTGTTTTTTAAACAAAATAAAGGGTAGGTTCTGATTTTTTTTAACCTCTTAAAGGAAAGGAAATCTATTCTTGTAGGAAAGAAAGAAAGAACAGTAAAGTGTGGAAGATTTTGAATCTTTAAATTCATCCTGTTTGAAAATATTATCAAAAGCAGATTATTTATGTTAATAAGCAATTTTGAAGAGGCGGCATGATATAAGTGAATAAAATTATATCATTGCATTGAGATAAAATGGCTCAGTAATGGTGAAAAAAAAAATAAAGGATCCTTGCTATCTGACCTTCCCTAATAAAATATTTGGGGTCAGAATGATAAAGATACATTATAGGAAAGGTGATAGCCAGAAACTGTTTCAGCAGTCTATACTGTTTTGGGAATACAGTTCAAAACAATATTGAGATAAAGGGATTGATTGTACAGTAATTAATCATTCCACAGCTGTGATGAAAATTGGCTGTTAGTAGTTTGCTGTTTTGTTTTAATTAAATCTCTTGGTTCCTTTAGTTAAATCTGGGATATTGGACAAAAGTATTGTTCGAATTGAGTTTGAACTTATTCTATTTCATGAGAATTGATCTATTATTCGCTCTTGATCAAAAACCTGCCACCTTTTTATGTGCATTATTAATGGCCACAAAAATGGACCAGTTTTTTTCCTGTTCCATTGACAATAAAAACACACATGGTGACTGCATTATTTAAAGTGCAGATACTCATCTAAATCTTTAAATACTGTAGAACAAGAACTGAGTATTACATACCTACAGCTCTTATACTGTTTGAAGGCAAGCCTCTTGGACAGCTTTTTTATAATGCTGAGTTGATTCCCTTTTCCAGATTTGCCCCATTAGAACTTGTATAATCAACATTTTCAAGAGTGGCCTTCAAATCCTAGCTCTGTAGAAATGAACGAATGAGTGAATCATTGAATGTGCCAACCTGCAACTAGAGACAGATGTCCTGAAAGTGGAAGCTTGGGTAAAGTTGGCTATATTAAATTATTGGCTTATGTTACCAGTCTTGCCTTCCTAACCATGAGCTATGATTTCCAATCTGATTAGAAATTGGCAGTTTTGACTAAAAAATCCATCTGTTACTTTTCTCCATCTTTCCTACCTGATGTAGTTTATGATAAGGTTAAAGTTCTCATCAAACAGCACATAAAAATATTGAACACCAGTCTGAGCACCCTCGTCAGTGAAGGTTACAGGTCACAGGTGTTCTGTTTCTCCTATAGTGTGCCTAGTATAATAGGAAATTTTTTATCACAACAAGGATTTTATGAACAATATGTGAAGATCCCCTTTGCATTGCCCTTACAACTCTGGGCATGTAGAAACAACAGGATATGTACTAGAGATATTTATATCATCCTCATTATATAAACACATTATGTAGTGTCTACATGGAACAATTTTATCCACTCTGCAGTTGTCAGACATCAATCCTGCCACAATTTGCCAGTTCTGGGCAACAATACTTTAGATCCTCAACTTTATATCTTCGTATCAGAGTGCCCATACATATTTAATCTTCCTATGCTTTTCTTAGGTAGTATTTATACAGGTTCCTTCTTTATGGTGCCAAGAAAGCCTTAACCATACAATCTTAAACCCATCCTTTTTTTTTTTTACATGCATTGAAAGAATGAACCCATTAAAATGGATTTTAATACCATGGTTACAACTGCCATATTGACTTTTTTGACTCCTTCTCCCTTTGGAATGCCCTGTGCATTTCTCAAATAATTACTGAGCCATTTGCTGAAATTGTCTTTCCAATTTCTTTTCCCACAAAAAAAGCATGGAGAATATTAAGGTGATTTGGTCACAGTAATGTTCTCAACCCAAATAAATTTGAACATGTGTTACAAAGTGTCTGCCTTTTATTATCTTGTAAAAGAGAGCAACTTATTGAAATAAGGGTTACACTTTAATTAAAAGTAAAATGAAATATAGATATTCATTTGATTCAGAAAAGGCATGCAGATAACTTAATTAGAACCCAGTGAGCTATGTTAACTTTTGTAAAATAGTTCTGAAACAGTGTTATTAAATGAATTTCATTGCAAAATTAGATGACAGATATTTGAGTTTAGATATCTCAGTCTAAATTTAATCAGAATGCAGCAAATGTGGCATAATGCGACAATTTAGAATAAGAATGATGACACTAAACTTCTGTTAAGGTAGGAGAATTTGGGTAATTTTGGGTAATGTGAACTCAGCTGAGTTGTGGAAACAGAAGTCAAACACCGAAATATTCCTGCAAATTGTAAATGAAGTTAGTAAAATGAAAGACCTATCAGACTATTTTCTGGCTGAAAACCAGATTAATGCATCTTAAACTTAACGTGTCTAGAGCTTGGTCACACTTTGTTAATAAAGTTCAATAAGGACACAAAGTTGGTAACATTTGCACTGTGGGATCATTATGCAAATGCTGCCCTTACATATTGACATATAACATAGGGATATAAGTCATGATTTATGTATAATAATGTTGCACCCATGTTTTTGTTGCACAATAAGATACACCTACAGACATACTGTAAGTGCCTGCGGAAGCAAATCATAAATGAATCATGTTCTTATAAAAGAGCAGCAAAATCTATGAAAGCATGCCAGTTTCCAGCTGCAATACCAGTATTTACTTGTCTCTCTCTGTTCTTTTCAGCTGCATTGTGCAGACCTATTGTGCAGCTGCATTGCCTGCACAAATCCCTCCTGAAAGGGCTCTTGTTGGGTGAGTGAGAGATAGAACTTATGTCTTCAGACCTCTATGAACTATAGGTTCCCAAAATAATGTTGCTTGATGCTGGCCACACAGCCATGTGCAAGTAACAGAATAACAGAGTTGGAAGGGACCTTGGAGGTTTCTACTCCAAACCCCTGCTCAGACAGAAAGCCCAATACCATTTCAGATAAATGGTTGTCCAATCTCTTCTTTAAAACTTCCAGTATAGGACCTGTAAGAAAGTTAAAGCATTTTGGATAAAAATTTGGTGGGTAATGCAGAATATTTTTTTTAAAAAGGTTGAAATTTACTCCACAACTGTTTTTACTGGGTATAACAACAGAATGTACGGTAGTAGAGACTAAATTGATTTTAAACTTGATAACAGCAGCTAGATTGCTGATTGCACAACATTGGAAGAAGGACTCTTTGCCTACTATTGATGATTGGATACTGAAGGTGACGAATTTGGCGGAAATGGCGAAAATTTCAGCGTACCTGAAGGACCATACTCAAGAAAGATATTTACGGGAATGGAGAAGATGATTATATTCAGAATAAATACCAGACAAGAAAATATCAAATAGCTTATGAATAAATGCCAATTTGAGATGTATTATGTTATCTATAGTGGAGTTAAAGTTTTAGGAGAGAATTATTATTTTAAAGTTAGTTAAATTTAGCTTATGATTGTCAACTGAATTACCCTGTATTTTGCTCTGGGAAGTCAGGGGGGGAGGGTGGGAAGGGGGGTTGGGGGGTTGGGGAGGGGAAAAGGGAGGGAGGGGAAATGATGAATGACAATTTATTATGAAATGTTTGGTTGTTTGAATTATAAAAAAATAAAAAACTTTTATAATAATAAAACTTCCAGTATTGGAGCCCCCACAACTTCTGGAGGCAACTCATTCTACTGATTAATTGTTCTGTCGGGAAATTTCTCCTTAGTTCCAGGTTGCTACTCTCCTTGATTAGTTTCCATCTCTTTTAGCTTTTCATTGTACTTCACTTTATACAGACACCAGCAGGTTTTCTCCTGCAGTAATGCATCAAAAGCATCAGCTTCAACCAGAGATCTCTGAACATCCTTGCACTTGCATAATAAAACTAGTCACTCTTCTCAATGCTGGAACTGCTCTTCTCACTCCAAATATCTACTATTGAGAAGAAATTCCAGGGACTGCAGTAGGAAATGAGGATCAGACTCACCAGTGGGTCTTGTAAGTGATTTACATAAATAAATATCTACATGCGAAATATAGGAAAATCTCAAAATAAGGAAAAGCTAAGCTCTAGAAAGCTTCTAGTTATGAATGTATATTGTAATGCTTTATTCCCCATACAAATAAAAAAGAAAACCAAGGCAATGTGCTCCAAAATGCCATGCTCAACAACCAATAATTTCATATCTAAACAATCTGGTAGAAAGGGGAGAAAGATAAGTTACTTGAAATCTTAATAGAACTATGTAAAGTTATACTTTGCATTTCAAGGCAAAAGGACCATTCCTAAAGATGAACTATCATGCTAACTATATCATAATGGAGTAGGAAGATTTATTTGTTCTACTGTTATTTGTACTTCCCCCATACCTCCATGGCATCTGCCATGGCAATTCCTAATGTCAGATACATATAGCAGTGTATTTGAACAGGATTTTTATTCTCTGTCTTTCTCTCTCCCTTCCCCTTCCTTCCTCCCCTTCTTTTGTGTGTGTGTGAGATGGGGGGGGGAACCTGACACTTTTCAAAACACTTCTAAATAATGTAACATTAAAATGGCTTGTTAGTGATACCTAAATATATATTATTGTTTGGTGCTGAAGGACTATGTTCTCCTAAAAAGAAATAACTCATGTATGTAATTGCATTGCAGTCCCAGTTCTGGTCCGCCAGAGGACAGGATGCTGTACTGGATTAGAAAGTAATATGTTAACTGTAGTGTTCAGTGCAACTGCATATATGTCCACTCAAACGTACAGTACAGTGAGATCAGTGAAGCTTATTTTCTGGTAAATATACATACATTTTCAATCACTGAAATACACAAGAGAATAATCTAGTTTCCCTTATAGATACTGGAAAGGGAATAATAGACACAACCCCATAAAGATGGCTTTATTGACATTGTGTGCATGTACAGTATGTATGCAATTGCAAGTATTGAAGGCTTGTCTCAAAAGGCATCATGAAAAATGGGTTAAGACAGGTTTGATGTGACAGAAAGTCGACATTGTATGGGAGGCAGGGAAGAGTGAAACAGAACAATGCTGTGGGAAATAAACCACTGGTATAAAGAAAGGGAATGTGTCTGAAGATTGTTATTCTCTCTTTTTTTAAGTCAAGCTTTTTTTAATTTATATGTAAGTATTTTGAATACAGTGTATTGTCTGGGCATACTATTTTACAAAAGAAAAAAAAAGAAAAGGTAACATATATACTGATAGTAATAGTGATATTAGTATAGAATAATTCTAATCATATTTATATTAGCTTATTTAAAATCCTATTGATTATATTAGTATACTTATAGTAATAAAAAACATTCATATTTTACTTGAACATAACAATGCTTGTCAGGCATGGAAGCCATCTTTTGTATTGGGCCTTCAGACCTGCCATATTTACTACTGTGGGAAATTGAGGGGGGTTGTATGGAGCATGGGTAATATATAGTCATAATAACATTCCTTTCTCAGAGGCTCAAGGACATCTTATCCTGCACCTGGAAGACTGGAACTGGGAGGCATCTCCAGTTGGGATGATGCTTTGATTGGATTTTGTGATGGACTTGTGGGTGTTGGGCAGGGACTTGAACTTTCCTTTGAGTGGGGAAAACCTGAAAGCTTTCAGATTTGAGTTTTCCCAGATGTGCCAATATGACGTCTCTAATATAATGTAACTTTGAGAAAACTCACATCTCCACGTTTTCTTTCGTTGGGGCTTGTTACTTGGAACTCTGACAGCTCTTTCATCATCTAATTTCTACCTCTTATCTCTAACCATTGATAAAACCTATTCCACATTAAATAATACTCTGTATTTCTTTTATCTTTTTTTTTCAATGTCAATCTATCCATCTCTGCACAATCCAATATTTTCCGAATTATATTTTCATCTAATGGGTGTTCTCATTTTTTCCAATATTGTGCAAATACAATTCTTGTTGCTGCCAATACATGTAACACTAAATATATAGATTGTTATTCTCTATTTAGTGAATAAAACCTTTTAGATTATAAATAAGAGAAATCAACTGTATTAAAATATAGATACAGAAGTATTTCCACTATGGTCCCAGCTGCTGTTGTTTTTCATTTGAGCTTTTTTTAAAATCCTACTTTAACCAAAGGAATGGGCACTCCTTATGGGATACAGGGATCATTTATTAAGCACGGTGAAATGTCCACATAAAAGACTTTAGGGAATAATGAAGAAGATTAAGCTTTTCAGGAAAGAAATGGGAAAAGAAGATAGTTTGGTGTATACTATAGCTGAAGGGAAAGTGGTGGGAAGTGAAAATGATTGTAACAATATCTGAGACTTTTTAAATTATTTTCATAATAAGTTAGCATACACTTTTTCTGTCTTACCTAAAGCAGAGAAAAAATTCTAATTTTCTAAATAGTTCCACAAATAAGAAATTTTTATTTTTGGATAATCTATAATTACCATCAAACTGAAGGCAGAGGCTGCATATATCTATATTTTTTATCATTGCTTTGCAATCATGCCTATTTTTCTATCAAGTATTCTTGATCATAAAATTATGACTCCCCCGCCCTTCCCCTAGAACATTTTATAGTCAATAAGCAGTGTGTGGAACTAACAGGGCATCTTATTGCCAGGTTCATACTTTACCAAGGGTAATAACACTTAAACATTTGTTGGCATTTGAATTCTTCAAATTCTTCAAAAAATGGGACATTGAATAAAGGACTTACTGAAGACATAGCATTTCTGCTATGTATTATTTTGATAGGTCATGAACAACAAATACTGTAAATATTCTATTGCCATTTGCCTTTAATACTCAGGGAGAGTTGTTTACCGTATTCATACGATATGGAGGCTAAGTTTATCTGGTTAATTTTATTTTTAGACAAGTTTGTAAAGTGTTGAATAAACAATATGGGGGACACTGTTTTCTGGGGAGACTGACAAAGTGACTTTCTAGATAGTTGTATTTAACAAAAGTGAAGCTTGCCAATGAGATTACCATTTTTCAACATGAATATTAATTGTGATTATTTCCTAAGTGAATAAAGCTCAAATATTTACTATAATCACAAATAGGAATTGAATAACTTTCCAGACCATTGCAACAAACATGGTCTTAGATGTAATCAGTCTTTATCTTTTAACTGCATTATAACTAAATAAATAGAAGAAAATTAATTTCAAATTGACAAAAATGGTGTAAATATTATTGGTGTATGTTTGCTTAAATTACGGTGAAAAATAGCATGTTATATTGGCAAATTTTCAGAAGCAAGGTGACATCTTAGTATTGTTTTTGGAACTATTTAAGGGAAAGATACATAAATCTTAATGCTGTCACTTTTACTCTAGTTCAGTCTGCTTAAATCACTCCAAACTGAACCTTACAGAGGGGAAAAAATGAAATTATTTTCTAAACGCTTAACTTGCATTTATGAAAAGATATGATATTATGGATGACTAGTGCAATTAAATCTGGATTGAGAAAAAGCAAATCATAATATCGGCATCATCTTTGGAATGTGTGTTGTGACATTACAGAGGATATACATTGTGACTGTGTAATACTGTTTTTATCATTTTGCTGAAATCATCAGATCCTATGGATTCCTTTGCTATACAAACACCTGTATGGATAAACAGCTCACATACAGGACTTATTGATGTTCAACTTAACCATACGATGAGGCTAATTACTGGGTGCATAAAATCTACACCTAGTTACTGGTTACCAGTTCTTAGTCACATACTTCCCCCGCACTTACGACGACAAGAAGCTCTCATTCGGGAGTATAGTAAGATTCTGTTAAATTCCTCTCTACCCATTCATGGCTACATTCCTGATCTCTTAAGATGCCGATTAAAATCAAGAAACCCACCATTCTTGACAGCACTTAAACTGCTGGCCGATCATCAGAATACCACACAAAAGTGGATGGAAGCGTGGAGTAGCTATTCTCCCCAAGATATTTCTGAGCATATTAATCCTAATAGTATACCTCCAGGATCTACCCCAACACATATGAGTGACATACAATAGAATTAGAATGACTCATGGGGTGTGTGCCGACTCCTTGTATACATGGGGAAAGACACCTTCAGCACAATGTGATTGTAGGGGCCCCCGACAGACTATTCAACATATAGTGAGGGAATGCTCTAACAGAAGGTATCCAGGAGATCTTAGGGACTTCCTCTGCGTAACGACAACAGCTACTGACTGGATCTCCAAACTCGACATTAAACTCTGAAATGTTATTTCTGTTTTCCTCTTAGGTTTTCTTACTGCTCTTTTTCTAATTGTTTTAACATGTAAAAATGAAGTGTTTTAATATTGTGTGTGACCAACCATACACTAAATAAATAAATAAATATACAAACATCTTAATTCCTTAGCAATCTCATGCTTGCCTATTTAAAAACAGAACTAATAATGGTCTTACATAAATAAATGTAGAATTTTTGAGCATTGATCACTTCTCACATGTGCGTATGATACAGTAAGTATGTTAGTTTTTCAGATGTGCATAAAATAGGTAAAATAAATATGTGGGTCAAGTGTTTCACTATTAATAGTGTTCCCTGTCATAGGCACTCTCTCAGATTTCTGCTGTTGAGCAGCAATATATGTACCTTTGGAGGTCTCTGCAAAAACTGTAATTATAGAACTATGATTTCAGATTTTATAGAGGGTCAGTGCTAGTGTGTGTGTGTGGTTTGTTCCTAATTTATATACAGTAGTTTGTCCTGTCAGTATACGTGAGGATATGGTTTTCTCCTTGGTTATTATTTTCTTTGTTCCTTGAATATTGTTTCTGATATGTATGTACATATATATATATGTATATGCATGTAATCTCTATTTATCTGGCTCTTGGGTTGACTGCTGGAGAGGATGTGTTCTGGTCTTTTTTGGTCTTTTTCTTTCCTTTTTAGTTTTTTGTTGTCTCTTTGAAATGATATGTAATATGGCTTGGGTTATTTTTTGTCTGTTGGCGGATGGTTTGTCTGAATGCCAAGCTTCCAGGAAATCCCTGAGATTTATTTTGCTACAGTCTGTTATAGATTATATGTTTTTGTGAAGTATAGCTATGATGATAAATCATTTTTGTTTATTCTGTCTTTTCCTCTTTAATACATTATTGTATGATAATACAATACAGTATAATGTTTTAAAGAACCAATGGAATACTTTTGGAAAAAGATAGGAAGGTTATAACTGTGGAATCATCATCTGAGACCCACACAAATTGTATGTATAAAGTTCTCATATTCTTGCCTATTCACAT
>WNWU01000016.1:28671936-28689452 GCA_012654045.1 Ptyas mucosa | reverse complement strand
AGATACAGGAGCCGAAGAGGGGGAAGTATTAGATGATCAAGGAGCGGAGGCGGACGGAGCTGTTGCGGCCCGGGAGGGGGAGGGAGGCCAGACCATGGTTTTAAGAGCCAGAACTAGGAAATGAAGAAAGGAGGGGAATCTATTGTTTAAGGTTTTTTTAATTGACATTTTTTTTCTCTCTCTTCTTTTATTGTATTTTGTATAACACTCTTTTTTTTGTTTATATAATTTTTATATAACCTGGTTGTTTGTTTTGATTTAAGATAATAATGTCTGTTGTGTGAGAAATTAAAAAAAGAAAATAATAACTGAAATATCTTTATATAAAGATATTGAAAATTCAACATATTGTAAACTATAATATTGTATATTCTTAACCAATAAAAACTTTTTATTAAAAAGGATAATTTTATGTAACTGAAAAGAAATTCATGTGATTTGTAGGAACAGATTCAGGATGTGTGTTTATTATCTATTTTTGAGAAACCTCTGTGTTCAAAATAAGTAATATGTTTCTACAAGATATAGATTTAATGATAAGCTAAAAACTTAAACTATTTTTATTATATGGGTCTCTTTTCTTATATATATATATTTGATGTCTGATAAAGCCAAAAAATCTAGTGAATGAGATTTCACTGAACCGTGGCTGTATAAAGAACTTGATTTACGTAGGAAAAACCTGGATGAAACAAAAATACACACGACCTACGAAAAGAGAATAAAATTAAATTTTTAACACAATTAACACAATTAAACCATATCTATCTATCCATCTATCCATTTATCCATCCATCCATCCATCCATCCATATTTGATGAAGATTATCTTTTTGTTCTGATGATGGTGTAGCTTTTAGTATTTCAGATTAAAATAAAAGTAAAATAATAATAAAAATTATATTAACTGAAGGTTAATTGAAGTCAATATATTTAACATTTAGAAATAGAATAGAACAGAGCAGAATAGAACAGAACAGAACAGAACAGAACAGAATAGAATAGAATAGACAGTGTTGGAAGGGACCTTGGAGGTCTTCTAGTCCAATCCCCTGCTCAGGCAGGAAACCCTGCACCACTTCAGACAAATGGTTATCCAACATCATCTTAAAAACTTCCAGTGTTGGAGAATTCACAACTTCTGGAGGCCAATTGTTCCATTGATTAATTGTTCTAACTGTCAGGAAATTTCTTCTTAATTCTAGGTTGCATGTCTCCTTGATTAGTTTTCATTCATTGCTTCTTGTCCTGGCCTCAGGTGTTTTGGAGAACAGCTTGAATTCCTCTTCTTTGTAGCAACCTCTGAGATATCGGAACACTGCTATCATGTCACTTAGTCCTTCTTTTCATTAAACTAGACATATCCAATTCCAGCATCCGTTCTTTATATGTTTTAGACTGTAGTTCCCTAATCATCTTTGTTGCTCTTCTCTGCAATCTTTCTAGAGTATCAACATCTTTTTTACATTGTGGTGACCAGAACTGGATGCAATATTCCAAGTGTGGCCATACCAAGGCATTATTAAGTGGTATTAATACTTCATGTGATCTTGATTCTATCAGTCTGTTAATGCAGCCTAGAGCTGTATTGATTTTTGCTGGCTATTCCTGACATCTTGGTATTGTCTGCAAATTTAACGAGTTCCCCATTTATCCCCTCATCAAAATAATTGATGAAGATGTTGAAGAGTACTGGGCCTAAAACAGAGCTTTGGGGTATCCCACTGCATAGTTCCCTCCACGTAGATAAAGTTCCATTGAGGACTACTCACTGAGCGTGGTTGATCAGCCAGTTATGAATCCATCTGGTGGTGATGTTGTCTAACCCACATTTTTCTATCTTATCAAGTAGTACATTGTGGTCTACTTTGTCAAATGCCTTGCTGAAATCCAAGTAAATTATATCCACAGCATTCCTCTGGTCCACTAATTTTGTCAGCTTGTCAAAGAATTCAATAAGATTTATCAGTCGTGATCTGTTTTTGACAAACCCATGTTGGCTTTTGGTTATGACTTTGTTTGCCTCTAGGTGTTCACTGATTTGTTGCTTGATAATTATTGGAAATTTAGAACCTGCATTTTTTTCAGTCTGTTAGGAACTTTGACACACACCTGAATTATTAGAACTAAGATATACAAAAGTGAAATTAATTTAATGTGTTGAAACTTTAAAATATTTTTAGTTTTGCCTCTTTGTTAACATAAACAGTAAACACAAATAATTAATTTGTAACATATTTTAATATTCTGTAAGACCTATAGAACATTGCATTTCATTCCCTATACACCGATGTTTTCTAAAGTGTAAGTCTATAATACAGCAAAGTGTGAAAAATATTGTACATAGAATTCTATCAAAAATCCGCTAGTATTTATAGTCCATCAATATGCTTAGCCCTTAATCAGAACAGATTCTTTCTAGAAGAAAGAAATCAAGCACTTAATCATACTTTATTGAAGTCAGAAGTATTTAAGCATTTATCTAAAATCAAATGTTTTCTAAAATCAAATCAAGTTATATAATTTCAAATGGCTGTAAACAAGTGATATTTTCCATTCATCTTATCTCTGTGAAGAAATTAAGAAAAATGTAAGAAAAACTAAATACCATATTTTTACTAGTAAGGGAGCATACAAAACAGAAAATGTGTTTTGATTTGAACCTGAAACAAACACATTACATTCCTGAACATCTGCTAAAGCATTCTGGCTTGCCTATAATTTGGCAGAAACAAATTTCAATATTTATTTCTTTGGATTTTAGCCAAAACCAACATGCACATAGATCTCAGAGTTAGTAGGGCAAGGCTGGTGCAAATAATTTCCTTCCATCCCTGTTTCATTGATGTTGTCAGTGGCATGTTCAATTTGTTGGGAAAATTTGCATACCACTCTCTCAACTAGGATTACATAGCAAGAATGCAGAAGGACATGACCAAGTTGCTAAATTAGTCCACTGGTCATTATGTAAAAAATACGAATTTCCTGTATCCAAAAAGTCATGGGAACATAAAGTGGAAAAAGTTATAGAAAATGAGAAGATGAAGATCTTGTGGGACTTTCAAATACAGACAGATCGTCATTTGGAACACAACATGCCAGATCTCACAGTTGTCGAAAATGGAAACATACAATTTATTGACATCGCAGTACCAGGAGACGCCAGAGTCGAAGAAAAAGAACTGGAAAAAATCATGAAATATCGCGACCTGGCCATCGAAACTTCATGGCTATGGATGAAACTTGTAACAGTGATACCCATTGTCATCAGGGCACTTTGTACCATGTCCAAGAATTTTATAACAAGCAAATTTATAATCAGCAAATTGCAGCTTCCTGCAATAACATCAGTGGAACTGTAAAAAACTGTGCTACTCGGAACATCATATATTTTAAGAAGCTATTTGGTTGATACCTAGGACACTGGCAGCAAGCCGTATCAACCATTAGCACCAGTCAATGGTATTTGTGATGCATTTTTGAATGTTCAGTTGACTGAGTTTCATATTTAATGAATAAAGATAATAATAATTTTTTCTTGGTTCTATATATTTGAAGAAACAATGCATTTGAATAATGGCAACATTAACATGGACTCTTATGGCAATATTTAAGGATCAATACTAGACATAGAATGAAGGAAGAATGATTTCATACTTGACTATAGGCCAGCATCCAAACCAAAGCTATCTCCAATAAAAGTTCAAGCCATAACTTCATTATATATCTTATCTACAATTTGTTTACTTCATTGTAACAGTCAGACAGTTTGTGGAGTACTGTGTTTTGCAGGAGGTGCAGTTGTGTTTCCAACAGGCTTGCTCCTGATTGCCAAAAATTTAGATAACAAATTAAAAATTATGTTTAATAGATATTTTTTTCATTTGTTTTTCTTGTTGCTTTTGCTAATCTATTTTGTTCTATCAACTAATTACAGGGATTAGGTCTCATCTGGTACTCGTTTATAGCCAATACTAATCCTTCTTCATGATGTTTCTCTGTGAATTAAATTACTAAAATAGTTTGACCTACATAGTCTAGATTAAATTACTAATCGAATTTATTATGTTTCTTTCATGCCAGAGGAGATATTAATAAGTATGGGTAAATATCTATAAAAAATACAGCTGTATAATTAGCCCCAGGAGAAAAATGTTAGTCTTCTACAGACTTGCTTTCTAATAGAAATGACTTTGGGTTTAGTTGCAGTTCATTGTGTAATTTTTGTGCAAATCCCATTGACTTTAAGGAAGCTTACATAAATATGTAAGAATTGCATTATATAGGTAGTTAATGGAAAGGAAAGTGTTGCTGTTTTAAAATATATTATTTTTATTGAAAAAAAGAGAAGGCAATAAGGGATGGTACACAGGGACTGTAGGATAAAGAAAATAAGCAACAAGAAAGGAAAATACTCCTATCCTCTCTGTCTTCCAACATTGATCAGAAGAGTTTTTGTAGGAGTAGAAAACAATGTCATTAGAATTATTTTAAAAGAGCTGGGGTGAAATCCAGCAGGTTCTGACAGTTTCTGGAGAACCAGTAGCGGAAATTTTGAGCAGTTCGGAGAACTGGTAGTGTAAATTTTGAGTAGTTCAGAGAACCAGCAAATACCACTTCTAGTTGGCCCCAGAGTGGGGTGGGAATGGGGATTTTGCAGTATCCTTCTGCTGGAGTGTGGTGGGAATGGAGATTTTGCAGTATCCTTCCCTTGCCATGCCCACCAGGCCACGCCCACCAAACCACACCATGCCCACCACACCACACCACGCCCACCAAACCACATCATGCCCACAGAACCGCTTGTAAAAAAAATTTTGATTTCACCACTGGAATCTACCATAAAGAAACTTCTATTGTGCACCGAAGAGGCATTTGTATCAAAATACATGGCCATTTAAATCTTACTCTTAACTATGTCTACTTAGAAGTATATTTCAGTGGCATTGTAGAGAGCAAGGAAGATGGTGGAGATATGCAGGATCTGTTGTTAAGAAGCTAAAGTGTTTTTTTAAGGTCCAAAATGAAATAACAATCAAATTGTTCTTGTCATATTTTGTTCATTCCATACTGGAGTTGTTGCTAAATTTCTATTGTTACTCACTGACATTTTCTTTCTTTGTCTTATATCAGAAGGCTGATGCATGCTGCACAAATGTCATTATTTTGTTCACAAAAAGAGCTTTAAAATGGAAATGAAAAGAAACTATTCCATTTTACTGTTTTGTATCTTTGTGGGGTTTTTTTACAAGTCCAGGCTAATAGGATAATAAGAATAATTACATAATAACATTATATTAAACTCACAGGCTTATTTGTATATTTAGTAAAAACTAAAGTCTATTCCTTTCTGTTCCTTTTATCTTGCATAAAGTTACAAAGTGTTTCATCAACTAACTGCAAATGATTTTTCTCTTAAGTTGAAAACAAGAGTCAAAAAGCTGGTATAACATATTCAAAACAATAGCAGAACGGTTTCTTGGCATTCTGTAGAGAAAGTATGGCCTGTCCTCATAGCATCTACTGGCAGGGGAAGGGAATACATTGTATGCTGGGCCTCTTCCTTACCAATAGCTGAGTAATGCAACTCAAGAGCTGCACAGTTTCCCTGCTCTGGAATATGTCAGAGGGTAGCCTTATGGTTAAGGGTTGAAGGCTTTCACCACACTCTAGAGGGTGTGAGAGATTTCATTTCCAAAGGTCCCGGTTAAGAATTTGAAACCATGAAGAATTTGGATAGTTGCAATCAATAGGCTCTTAGTAGAATTAATAAGTAGCCATTCCTAAGTGATCAAGATTTTCTGTAACTATAGGAAGCCTTGCTCAATGTCCATTTATTCAGCAACTGTTCAAAGTTGACAACAATAATTACAGTCAGTGGGAGGAAAGAGAAGGGGAGAAAATGGAAAAGCTGCTTTCTAGAATTAATGATGAATGAGCGTAGCAGCAACTTTTACAAAGGCTAGGAAATCACCAGCAATCATAGTCCACTTGCAAGAGCTGCTAGATTTAAACATGTCTTTATATTTTTTCAATTGTTTTTAAGTATAAAGAAAAGGGAGTGTAGATGTCACCAGTCCAGTAGCCCAGGAAGAAATGGCTATATAAGGCAGTGACCAGCCAAGGGCAGCAATAGGGCATGGAAGACCATTCAGCCAAAGATAGCTGTGTCATTTAATTAAATTGAAAGAGTGCTTGAAATTATCTGCTCTGAAGAGCTTAAAGCAGCTTGGGCAGAAAAAATAATAATTTTGAATCATAGCTGTAAATACAGGTGAGACTATTATGTGATGGGCTAGGAGTGGGAGGAATATTATATGAATTTATAGCCGCTCATCTCACTAATTGAAACGTACATCATAAAACAAAATCAAACATTTCCTGAAAGCTAGAAAAGGTAGATGGCATGTACTAGGATAATTTGGATATGAATATATGCCACATTTGACCTGAAAAAGATAAGCAAGACACACACACACCCAGGAGATCTATGATATATCATTATTTCTATATCATAACCAAGAAAAACACATTCACATATCCATATAATCACCAGAATGTAAGTGATTTGAAAAAAATATATTTATGTTTATCTTCTAGTCATAAGCTAACTCATGGTCCAGGGTGACCAATAAATAAATAATTCATTTCAGGAGAAATTGAACAATCTTCTTTCCCTGCTTGCATTGTCCACAGGAGGGCATTAAAAAAAACACACCTAAGCAACAGAACTGAAGACAATTTCTAAAGGTTTTCTGTTCCTATAAACTGGTAGCCTTTGACTTTTTCAGCCTTGCTAAGTTACATTATGCTATCCACGGGAGAACATTTAACAAGATTGTGGAAACACAAGATTGGAAGGCTTTTATCTAAACAAGGCACTCAGAGCAAAAATTAGTGAATAGAAGCTGGCTTCCATACTATAGCAGAATGGAATATCCAGTGGATAATCACTGCTGTAATATTCAGACAACACATACAGCAATTTTTTGACCATAACAGCATGTACAAGTAAATGAAATAATATAGATGAAATGGGAGCACGAGTGGAGCAACTCCAATTTTGTTAATTAGCATGTAGTCATGCTTCAGTGATGCTGCAATTATGCTACCTCATCCTCCTGTATCCTATTGAGTAAATGCTGCCATTAGGTTCTTAAGAAGCTTATAAAACGGGGCATGATATGTGCCACCTACAGAGATATCATTACAACTGTGTCAAATTAACAGTATGCTTTTCCAAATTTATAATTATTTGCCTCTGCAGAAGAGCTATTTAGGAACCTATTACTAGCCTTTTGGAAGTTAACTGAATAATTTCCTTTGTATTATTTTAAGCACCTGCCAGTGAGATTTCACTTTATGGAATACATCTTGTTAACATTTTACCATAAGAAGCCTAGAATCTATAAGAACTATCATATTGTGACTGTTTTTACTTAGCAAAGTCTCTAGAAAAAGAATTTGAAAAATAAGGAAGACAGAATATAGAACACATGGCAGAGTACAGAACACGTGGCACAAGGAAATGTAAGTTGCATATGTTAAAAAAACCATATGCACAGAAAAAATTATTTATTTTTCTGTGAGGTAAAAGGAATGCAAGGAAGATGTAGGGCCACCAAATAAGGTACCATCCTTGGTTATGTATTGTGAGTCATATGAAAAATTGAAAGTGCCAAACTCTTTAGTATTGTATTAAAACTTGCAAATTCTCCGTGATTATCACTGTATTAAATTCAATAATTCAGCAAAAGTGTAAATGTTCAAAAGTTCTTGAACACACTAACATTAATTAATTAATTAATTAATTCATTCATTCATTCATTCAATATGAATGACATCTCACTATCTACACATCTCACTATCCAAAGAGACTCCGGGGAGTTTACAATACAATGAAATACATTATAATTTGCGAAGATTAGCTAAAACTAGGAGCAAAGTACACAAGAGGTATGGGGCTGTAATACTCTCTATTACCAGACCAGTCACCTTCATTATAAAATGCCCCCAAGCCAATCAGTAGAGCCAGGTTTTGAGACTCTTCCAAAGGTCAGGAGGGTGGGGTGGATCTTGCCTCTGGCAGCAAGATGAAAGACCATCAGAATTCTCTTAAGTAATTCTCCATAAGTAATTCTCTTCTTTTGTCTTTTTCTCCATTGATTTGAAATCAGATTCATATTGACATCACTGACAAACATTCACATTCCTGCAATCACAAATATTTGTTTGGCAGCATAAAGCCAAACATATTCTAATAATGTGGCAGTGGGTATTCCATATTATTAAGAGTTTAAGAATGAAAAAGATGCTGTTCCATGGGTATTCTTAAATTTTTGGACTTTTTTGAAAATGTACATCTAGCAATATTTAGTGTCATGCTACTAGCTGTGTCATTATCCAGGATTTTAAGTGGAAAAAGAACAAGACAAGGAGTATTTGAATGGAAGAGGAGGAGGAGGAGGAGGAGGAGGAGGAGGAGGAGGAGGAGGAGGAGGAGCAGGAGCAGAAAGAATCCAGATTAGATATACTGCTTCTTATTGCCGCTTGGATGTGGTATTTGTCTTTTTCTTGTTATTGGAACTATCCAATCAGCCTGTCAGACAAATTTATTATTTTTTATCATTTTAATTTATATGTTCTATTTCTGAAGATTAAGTTGAAGCTAGTTATAATTTATTGCAAAGTATCAGTATCCTTTAGGTTAATGTCTAAGATTTTAGAAAAGCGTTACATTATTTTTTTATTTTTTTATTTTTCTTCTTTTTTTTCCAGACAGTCATAATGACTGGATAAAGTTTTTAAAATATATGTGTTAAAATTCTCTATTTCCTAGGAAGGTTTTTTAATTGTTCTCTTCTTACTATTATTATTGTATCATTGCCTATGTTATTATTCTATAGTTATTCTACCTAATAATATTGAAAGTAGTTTTTTAAAGAAACATTTATCAAGCCATACACATACACACACACAGACATAGATATAGATATACAGACACACAGTATTTCAATATCTTCATACATTTAATACAATTCTGATTAACATAGGAAACATGTTGACTATTTATCAGGATCTCAGAATAAAAGTACTATATGATGAGAAAAGTGGGAAAGATAAATCCCATGTGTTGTTCAAAGGTTTTTCTAAAAGATCCCTAAAGCTGTGAATCATATAACATTATTTCACACTGTGATGCAGAACCATTTGGCTTCCAAAAACTTGGATGTATTTTGAAAGTCACTCCAAAAGTTGTGAAAGTATCATTCTTGATGTGGCAAAAAGAGAAAACTTTAATATACAGGTAGAGTTCATATGCATTGTATTTAATTCATTTCTGTAATTTAAGTCACCTTTAATTGAAGTATATTTGTTTTATCACTCTCTTACTTCTTTCCTCATCCAGTTTACTTGTTAGAATGTGACACTTGGCAAATAACTCATAACCCAAATGTGAGCCTTATTCAGAAACACTGTTTGTACCTATGATCCTCAAACTAAAGACTGAAAGCACTAATGCACGAAGATAGTTACATTCAGATAGCACTGAAAGTCTCATTTACAGTAACAACTTTAATGGATTATACAGTTAGCGTTCTAAATTATAACCTACATAACAGCAGGTATGACTAAATTTATTCACAGTTGGTGGCCTGACTTCTCTTGCTTCCATGACAATTCATTTCCCTCTAGTTAGCTAAGAATTACAATCTGTGAACACCTGTGTGCAGTGATGCATGTGTTTAACCAGCCATTTAACATACCATTTCTGGAGTCAGGAAAGTTTCGATGAATAATTTAGGTTGAATTGTCTCCATCTTTTACATCTTTGCTTTCATACAACTTAAAAAATAGTAACCCAGACATATATAGCTTCAAACATAAGGAAGAAACAAAGAAATAATTTAGTGACTGTTCCTTCTTTATTAAATTTGCTGCTATTGTACTAAATGTAAGATTTGCATGTGGTGCAATCAGGGGTGAGATTCAGCCAGTTCGGACCTGTTCAGGTGAACTGGTTGTTATGACTTTGCACAGTTCAGAGAACCACTAAAATCGACCACCGGCTGGACCTGCACACCCCGCCCCGCCCCACCCTATATATTATCTTTCCTTCACATGGTCCAGCTAATCTCCATGCCTCGTCTCCATACCTTGCCCGCGCTGCTCGCCTTGGTTCGGGGCCATGCAAAGGTAAGCATGCTGCCCACTCTTCCCGGGTCGGAGCCCAGGAACACGCCATTCCCCAACTTTGGCCTTGCCCCAGAGCCTCTGCCTGCTTGCCACTCCCTTGGCCCGGTCAGGGAAAGCACCATTCCCCGTCTCCGGCCTTGTCCTGGAACCTCTGCCCGCTCACTATTTGCCTTGGCTGGGTTGGGGAATGCACCATTTCCTGGCTCTGGTCTTGTCCCAGGCCTCCGCCTGCATGCCACTGCCCCTCTCTAGCCTCAAACTACCAGATGGTTCTTCTTAGCTGGGTGCAGCAGAGATCTTGCAGAAGTCCCTTGCCAAGGCTCGGTCGCTCACGGAAATGCTCTATGTGGTCTCTAGGTCAACAGCTGCTTCTCTCAGCTTCTGCTCTTGCTGGGAGAGAGAGCATCTCTTCTGCAATTTAGCAGCTGTGGGCCACCACTTTCCTCTAAGTCCCATTCGGAAAGTGTGCAGCACAGAGAAGCAGCAGCCATGATGAATGGTGTTTCTCTGTGCCATAGCGCTTTCCAGGTGGGACTTAGAGGAAAGCGCCAGCTCACAGCTACTAAATTGCACAAGAGATGCTCTCTCTCCCAGCAAGAGCAGCAGCAGAGAGAAGCAGCCACTGCCCCAGAGAGTAGAGATAGAGAGGAGCAGGCCCTGAAAGGCTGCTTGGTCTACCTGTGCTGCGTGGTGGAAGCTGTGCATGCATGGAAGCTGTGCACGCACACGAGTGGAAGCTGTACATGTGCACTTGAGTGGAAGCTGTGTGAGCACACATGCATGGAAACTGTGCATGTGCGCATGTGTGGAAGCCGTGCACCTATGCATGTGTAGAAGCCTTGCATGTGTGCATGCACAAAGGCAATGCGTGCATGTGCACGCATTCACATTTTCGGTGAACTGGTTGTTAAATGGGTTGAATCCCACCATTGGGTGAAATCGTGACAGAAAATTATCTAAAACCTATCTATGTCTGTCAACTATCTATCCACAGTCTCATTTTCTCTCCCCCTGCTCTCCTTCTCCCTCTCTCCTACCTATCTATCTATCTATCTATCTATCTATCTATCTATCTATCATTTGTCCATCCTGCTTTCTTACTTATCCAATTTATATCATCTTGCACAATGTAGCCCTAGGTAACTAACATCAAACCTCCACAAAATCAAAAGCCAAAAAGACACTTTCAACTAAGACAATATAACAACTTCACACCCAACTTCATAAATGCTGGGCTCAATTTATATTCTGACCCAGTGGGTGGGAGAAGAATTGAATCTTCATGACTTTCTGGAAGGTGAAATCTTTGGCTCTCAGGAAGTGAATTATTTGGGATCAAGAATGATTTCATTATAATTTTCCATATCATTCATAATTTTTATTTATTTGTTGGTTTGTTTGTTTGTTTGTTTGGAAATTTATATTGCCGCCTATTCGCACATGGCAACTCAAGGCAGCTTACAAGAAAATAAAACCTCATATAAAAACAATAAAACTAATAAAAGTTTTATTAATAAATTAATAAAATAATATAATAAAATACACCCAACCCCCCCCCCCGTCCCACTGACAACACATCAGATAAGCCATCCAATGGGCTCCATCCGGCTCTGAGTTCCCAAGCCTGCTGGCAGAACCAGGTCTTCAGCACCTTCTGGAAGAGTGTTAGAGTGGGAGAATGATGTTCCAGAGAGAGGGAGACACCATGGAGAAGGCCCTTCTTCTGGGTTCCACCAGGTATCTCCCTAGGGGATGAGACCCGCAACATTCCTTGCCTCCCCACTCTGGTGTGTTGGGTAGATATGACCGGCAAAAGACAGTCCCTCAGATAACCTGGTCCCAAGCCATGAAGGGCTTTAAAGGTGACAACCTGCACCTTGAATTGCATCCGGAAGCAAATCGGCAACCAATGCAGCTCCTGCAGGAGAGGTGTTACATGTGCAGCCCCATGCAATATCAAGATGGAAAATAACTAGGGCATGAATGACCATGAGTGGGGATTGTTGGTCCAGGAAAGGGCAACCCGCAGTTGCGCAAAGATCCTCCTGGCTACGACCGCCACCTGCTTTTTGAGCAGGAGTCATGAGTCCCGGAGAACCCCTATATTATGCACAGGTCTGTTTGGGATAGTGCCACCCCATTCAAGACCAAAGGTGGCAATTCTCCCTGGGCCAAAGAACCCCAAACCCAGAGCCATTTGGTTTTGCCAGAGTTTAGTTTCAACCTGTTGCTCCCCAGCCATCCCTTAACAGCCTCCAGGCACTGCAGGAGGAAAGATATGGCATCACTTAACTGACCACAGGCTGAGACATACATCTAAGTATTATCAGCATATTGATGATACGTCAGTCTATGGTGACAGATGATCTCACCCAGCGGTTTCATATAAATGGAGAGAGTACCGAGCCCTCCGGAACCCCACATAGCAGTCAGCGAGAGCTGGATCTCTTCCCTCCTACCAACACTGACTGAGAGCAGCCACAGAGGAAAGAAGTGAACCAGGATAGCACAGGGTATCCCACTCCCATCCCCCAAAGCTACTCTAGAAGAATACCATGGTCAATGGTATCAAAATCTGCCAAGAGGTCAAGTAGAGCAAGGATGGATGCACTGCCCCCAACCTGCTCCTGCCAGAGATCATCCAAAAGCACGACTAATGCCATTTCTGTCCCATTATCCAGGCCTAAATTGGTAGGGGTCTAGATAATCTGTTTCATCCAGAAACCTCTGGAACTGCCGTGCAACCACCTTCTCGACCACCTTCCCTAAAAAGGTTGGAAATTATCCAACAGAGTGGAATCCAGCAATGGCTTCTTAAGAAGAGGGCAGACCATAGCCTCCTTAAACTGCTGGAGCACTACCACCTCCTGTAGGGAAGCATCACCACCAGGGTCCACCCACCTGTCACCTCCCAGGAAACTTTCACAAGCCAGGAGGGACATGGGTCTAAAACACAGGTGCTTGCACACATACTCCCTAGGAACCTGTCCACTTTCTCAGGAGCAACAGGGTCAAACCATTCCCAGATAACAGGGCAAGAACCTGCCTCAGGGGCTTCCACCAGATCAGCAACCACGCCAGCATCTGACTGGGAATGAAGTTGAACAATTCTGTCTTCCAGAAAATCTGCAAATTCCTTAGTGCACCCCTTCAGGTGGACTTCAATCTTCTTCCCCAGGAGGAGGCAGTTCACCTTAAAGAGGGTCACTCGACAATTATCTGCAGACGCAATTAATGCGGAGAAGTATTTACACTTGAACCATTGATATTTGAACTATTCATATTCACAATCACATATATACACAATAATCCTGAAATTACTGTACAGAGCAAATATTGCATTAGTTTCTTTATTTTCTGTTCTGCAAACCTCTAAAATCTTGGTATGTGCAGCATGACATATTTTTCATTTTTTGTTGTTTATGAAAATTAATTAAACAAAATATAATATAGTAACTACAGTAAAGATTGACAATTGAAATGTAGGAAATAGAAATGAAAGGAATGAGAGGAAGAAGAGAAACTCTGAAATGAAGAATGTTACATCTAAAAATTTCTACTGGCCATTTATAATCTTGAACACCTTGATTCTATGGAAGGTTTTATCTATTAGGGGCTATAAATAATATCATATAGAAATGTTTACTTCACATCCTCATACTGTATAATGCTATATATCAGGAAGCATGGTTTGTTAGGCATATAAGAACTGAACAAGCTAAAATCTATTAAGTATTTATCTCTAAGGTCAGAATGAACCAATTATTTGCCTGCATTTATTTTACTTGCGTCACTTGAGTTTATTTTTCAATTAAACAAAATAAACAAACAGAGCAAAATCCCAACCTCTATAATTATTTACAAGAATGCCTAAGGGATCGACATAATTCATTCTTTGAAAATAAAACCAAAGTATGATTGCTTGAAAATGTGTCTATTTGCTGTACAAAGAATATAGGAAGAAATCAGATTGTTATCAAAATATTTGCTGAAAAATCATAGCGGCTTCCAATGACATGCAGATGTTTTGTGAGAACCTCCATAACATGTTCTCCAGATATGCCTAGCTACTCCAAAAGTTTGCACCTAGCCTTATGTTCAATAAGGCCCAACATTCAGTCACAAAACCTTTAGACTAGGAGGATTTTTGCTACTGAAACTTTAAAGAGACAATGAGAAAAATAAACTAAAAATGAAACAAATTGTAAAAATAAAAAAATGAATACAATAATTAAAATTCAATTTATTAAAGTTCAGATTGTTATATGATATCAAACTCGAGATGAAAAACTAAAAATTAGAAAAAGAAAGACAATTTAATAGTGCATATAAGTATGTTCTTAGGTTACACTAATGTATACTGTACATCTTCTCAAAATAATATTTTATAACTCAAGTTTTATTTGAAACTAGCTAAAATTGGAATTAATGTTTACTACTAAAGATATAGAAGAATAGAAATTTCTTCATCAATAAGAAAAACAAAATCAAACCGTAGTTGAATTGTTTTCGGTACAAAATGATCTGGAAAAAACAAATAGGCAAAAAAATCCTAGATCCTGCTTTGTCCAGATTTTCTTTGAAGTGGTAGAAAATTAAAAATGCTATAAATAAATACACAATGTAATTGAAGTAAGAATAATTTCCAAATATATATAAATTAAGATTTATTTTGGGATAAATATTAATTAATACAATCTGGCTTTGATCCTTGGACATCCATACTGATGTTGATAATTCTGCCTCTATTTATTTCCCAAGAAAAAAGAAAAGTGAAACACTAGGACTATATTACATATTTTAACTAACCTGACAATTTTTGTTAAATTGTCAAACTTTTTAATAATGATTCCTTCCACTTTTATATTATTTATGATAAAAATACTTCAACAATGCCTATACTGTAAATAGCATCTTCCTTTAGAATCCAAATTATGACAAAGTAGCAATAGCATTTAGACTTATATACCACTTCATAGTGCTTTATAGTCCCTTCTATGTGGTTTACAGTATCAGCAGTGGTGGGTTCCGCCCGGATCCGCCGAGCCGGTACCGGTGACAATATGACATCATCGAACCAGTTCTCCCCCCGCCCCCGCCCCCACCCGCATTATTCTTACCTTTTATTTGGCCCCACCCCCACTCTATTGCTGCCTCCTGAGTCCCAGCTGATCGGCTAGAAGGAAAAAAACCTGTTTAAACTCTTGCCGTGGGGCTTCAAAGGGCCGCCCTACAGCTGATCAGTGTTAAAAGGCAGTGTGGTGATAGACCGGTACCTCCAAAAACAAATGAATAGACCGGTGCCTGCAAAAACAAATGGGTAGATCAGTACCTCCAAAAACAAATGAGTAGACGGGTACAGCTCTGCAAGCAGTTAAAAGCCTGGTAGACTAGTATCTCTGCTAAATCCTAAAGAATTGTCACATGACCATCAAGCCATGGCCACAAAATAAGCCACACCCACAGAACCGGTAAAACTCTAAAAACTTTAGAACCCACCCCTGAGTATCAGCATATTGCCCCCAACAATCTGGGTCCTCATTTTACCAACCTCGGAAGGATGGAAGGCTGAGTCAACCTTGAGCTCGAACTGCCGAACTGCTGGCAGTCAGCAGAAGTAGCCTGCAGAACTGTATTCTAACCACTGCGCCACCACGGTAATCAGCTACCATGGATAGACAGCTTACAAAGTTCATCATACTGTAATAAATGCAGTCACTCTTTTTTACTTTCTCAAAAATAGATAAATCCTTTAAAAGTTAAGAGAAAAATAATCAAATGCAATGAGTAATAAAATATTTTTAAAATACTCATTTTAAAGTCTGATTAAAGCAGGTTAAAGAGCAGATAAGCTTTTTGGTATTCTTTTCACTAATCCCATCCTCAAAAACCTGCACAAATTATATATTATTTATAGAATAGAAACTTTTTAAAAAAATGTAAATGTGCAGTACATAATATGAATGTTCTAGGTAAGTGATATTCCCATTGTCTACTCTTCTCTCCATGGCCATGGCCAACGTAATGTCAAACAAGTGGCACAATGAGGAGGAAGATACACAAGGCTACTGTTTTAATAGTATCATTGAATAGTATTCAAAGTTTAGCTTTAAATCAACCATGTTTCCTTATGTTTGTTTCCAGAATAAATAAGTGCACTCATTGGACAAACATTACATGTAATAAATAAAAGTATAAACTACTTATGAAATGATAAAGTTTCTACAAAAAACCCCCCTTTTATTTAAACATAATGCAATCAGGAAACTTACTTTGAAATTTACAACTAGCGGAGTAAAATCCACAGGGACTCCTTTACGTTTTTTTAAAAAAATCAGTAATGTTCTAAACCAAACAAAACAACTATAGAGAGAAACTGATATGCAGATAAGTGATTTATTTTTTTCTGGCTGCACAAGATTGGACAACTTTAGTCATACTGCTTTCCTACTAGATCTATTGTGCTCAAATTACCGAATAATCAAATAAAAGTTTCAGCGTTTTCTATCATAAGTTGATGGTAGAGGTAGCTTAAACAGTTCTACTAATTTCTTAGTGAACTGTCATAATTTATTTCTATATTTCTATCATTTAAACAATGTAACAGAATTTCAAGCTATTTCTTTCAAGCAATATGCTGTTCCCTGTTAAATAACTGATCTTGAATATATACATTTTATCTTGTGGCCAGTAACTGTATTTTTTTATATAAAGAGTCTTTTTTCCTATCAGGTAAAACATACTTTTACTTTAAGTCTGTCATACTTTGAAATATAGTAATAAGATACTATTGCAAGTTAATAGAATTAGTTGATACAGAAATTGTTCTTCTCAAATATCTGGATGGCTGGTTCCATAAATCATTTGTCCTGAAATTCTGTTTAGAAACAGCAGTTTGTCTTGCTGAAAAATGATCTTGCACTACTGAATATTTTCCAGTATTAACTATGCATTCCTGTGACATACAGTACATTGGAGTTAGTACTTGGAATATGTATGCATCAATTAATATGTAAAATAGTTATAAACATGTAAATATGAATATAATAATGAAACTTCCCCTTTGGAAAATCAGTATAGATATAAATCAGTATGTCCAGCTCAAATCCCCCTGTAACTCAGACTAACCCGAGCACAACCAAACCCCCACCCAAATATAACACACCCCCATCCAATCAGAGCACAGCCAAGCCGCCATCCAATCAGAGCACAGCCAAGCCCCCAACCAATCAGAATACACCTCCACCCAATCAGAACACAGCCAAGCTTCCACCCAATCAGTTCACACCCCCACTGGCAGTTAGGAAGAAACAGCTGCAA
>WNWU01000016.1:28644413-28657566 GCA_012654045.1 Ptyas mucosa | reverse complement strand
ATAAAGATTGTTCAGCTTGGTAACTATGCTTCTTTCTGAGTAAAAATTGAAGACCTTTAACAAATTCTGGGGATATTCCATCGTTAATAGAATGGGATGGTGCTTTCCTTTTCAAGACTGGTATGCAAGCTGGGGATCTTCCTGGTCTTACAACTTCTGCTCAATCAATAGATGTCACCTGTGCTCACAAAGGTCTTTGCACAGCTTCACCTAATTTATCAGTTATGACTTTTCTTAGATCAGACACTCTTCATGCTTTAATCACTTCATTGCTCAGTTACTGCTCTTGGGCCTGCCCTTGAAGAACAGTTGGAAACTTAAAGTGGTGCAGAATGCAACTCAGTGTGCAATGATGGCCAAGCTGAACTGGTTACCACTTGTTCTTCCAAGTGTAATTCAAGATGGTGGCTTATAAACCCCTAAATGGCCTGGGTCCCTATTATTTATCTATTAGCAGCACATTTGGTTTACTCCAACAGTGTTGACACATTCTCGATTCCTTTGATTATGGAGTGTTATTGGTTAGGACCCTAGAAGTGTACCTTCTCTGTTGTGATGCCTTCTCTCTGAAACCAGGTCTCCCCTGAGATCCAAGTAGCTCTCACTATGATGACATGATGGAGGGACTTAAAGATCTGGCTCTTCTTCCTCACTTTAGGCTAGGATGGTTAGAGTCCCTTGGAGAATATGTGTATATTTCTTTTGGCACACTCACTATCTTCTTCATATTTTTTAAAAAAATGATTGAACATTGTTGTTTTTATTTTGTGAGCCCTTCCCCCCACAATTCAGGTTGTGCAATGTCCAAAATAAAAAATGGACTGAAACATTGATAAATGGACAAACAATATTCATTCTCATTGAATATTTATTTCATTTTATCAAAAAATGATACTGAAAATGATAAAAAGCCATCTTTTTCTTTAATTGAGCTAAAGTGAATCTGAGCATCAATTCAAGATTTCTATTAAACATATTTTGGAAATCAGTTTTAAAGTCTGGATTGTCTGTGTAATTCTATGTAAAAATATTAAGAATATTATATTTGTAAGAAAAGAATATTGCCAAAGAGATTTAAAAGGGTATGATAGTGATAGGAATATAAATTATTGGTTTTTCACCTAAAGAATCACATTTAACTATATCTACTATTCGAAGAACGTCCAGGAAAGAGAATGTATACTAAGTAAGGGCATACCAACTTTGATACTAGTCAGAAGGAATAAATGCATAAAATTCAAGATTTAGAAAGCAAAACCACTATCTTTAAATGACATTGCACCTTCAGTTCCAAAATTGCCTACAATACCTGAACTTTCCGAAGTATATATGAAGCAATCATATGGCATAACTGACTTAGTCAACATACAGAGAAAAAGCATCATTCTGAGAGCAAGAAACTAAACAACTGAAATCAGAAGAGATATCTGTTGTGCAGAATTGAAGCAGAATAATCCAGTTTTGCTATGCTGCAAATGCTTAAAAATATTATATTGATTCTGCACGCACTGGGACAAGCTGTGTTGGAGAAAGAAGACATTTCAAAAAGATTAAATTAAATCCTTGTTACCAATCCAAAACTACTTAAGTAGTAAAAGCTAAGCAATAAGATAAAGAAGGATTTGTGAAGAGAGAAGTGAAATGGTTGGTTTTAAAAAATGGTATTCTCATTTTTATGTATTATATTGTTGAATTCTATTACACTATTATTTCCCATAATAGTGAGTATGTAAGGCAACAAATATGTAAGCAAAATGTTCAGCAATTGCCATATAATAATAGCGTTCAGGTGATTCCTTTTTTTTTGACATCAGAAAAGTATTTTAAATAAAAATATTATACCTTGAATAGGATCACATGGAATAGTGGAGTACGAAGAATAGTGTTGTGTTCATTAAAAGGAGCTTGACATATTTATCATTTGGGGTGAATATAACTTAGTAGCACAATAGAAAGGGAAAAAATAGATTCCACTTTTTTTTTTGGAAATAATAATTTCTTATTTAAAATGTATGATTCATGTCAGCTCTGGCATGCTCAGCTTGGAGCTGCCATTCAGGAAGAGAGAGAAAAGACCATCAGGGGCCAATCCCAGGGGAGGCAGCCTTGCTGCAAACATCTGGACATTGTCAAGCCCCCTACAGGGCCATCAGAATTGCCTCAGAATCTCTCCAGTGGCAGGTGAGCCTCACAAGCACAACTTACACCTGCGAGACAATTCAGAGTGACTCAGCACTTACGGGAGCACTGGGTGACAGGGCAGGCACGTAGGAGAGAGGGTGTGGTGACGGGAACTGTTTAAAGATGACGAGGAGCACCGGATGTTAGCTCTGTCAATCCTTTCTTTGCATTGTTTATTGCTTGGATGGTCAGTGAGTGCCAGAGAGATAAAAGCTTCAAACCTAAACATTGTTTGGCTGGGGAGATTTTCTGCGGAACCTGACAATTTTTTCCAATAGATCAATCACAATTTCTGCTGGAAATAATTCCTTGGCCATTCTAGATTTGAAAAGCAATTTATCTTACCTAACATATTCTGTAGAACATCTTTAATATTGTAATCAGTGGTACATTTTCTGTAGGTTTTTCTCCCCTTTTACTCTTCATTAAATATGCACTTTGTAATAGGATTTATAAGGCCTACTTTTTAATTAGACTTTGCTCTGGGCCAAATCAGAGATTGATACCAGCAAAATGTTATTGAAAAATGCATTAAAAGATGTTGGAAAATAATTAGGCTGCAAGAAAAGGTATTCTGAGAATGCTATTAGTATATATGATCACTGTATCCTAATCAAATTAGCTAAGGACATTTTGCCCATTTTAATGTTCAAAAAGCCTACATCAACTCAGAAAATGAATTCTAGTCTTCTGTAACTTATTAAAATACAAGTTACTCAGCTTCAGAATCATAACGAATGATGTTTCGGTAATGCATATATATGTATTTACATGTATGCGTGTGTGTGTGTGTGTGTGCACACGCCAGAGGTGTGTTCTAAATTTTTTACTACCAGTTCTGTGGGCGTGACTTATTTTGTGGGCGTAGCTTGGTGAGGGGTAATGTGACTGGGTGGGTGGGGCCAACTTTTTTTTTTAACCTTTAAAAGCATTTTTTCTACAACCTTAAGAGGTTGCAGAAAAAAATGCTTTTAGAAGCCTCTGACGATCAGGCATTTTAAATGCATTTTTTTCCTACAACCTCTTTGGCTGAAGAGGTTGTAGAAAAAATGCTTTTAAAAGCCTCTGATGATCCCAGCTGTGCCACGCGATCATCAGAGGTTTTTTTAAAAAAACTTTTAAAAGCATTTTTTCAGCCGAAGAGGTTGTAAAAAAAATGCTTTTAAAAGTTTTTAAAAAAGAGCCTCTGATGAGGGGGGCAGGGTAAAAGAGCGTCGACTGGGCAGGGGACTGGTTCAGGGGCATGGCCAGCCAGTGTTATTACCGGTTCTCCAAACTACTACAAATTTTTACTACCGGTTCTTGTGAATTGGTACGAACTGGGAGCAACCCACCACTGGTGCACGCGTACTGCTTAACTATATAAATACAAATAAAATGTTATTGGAGATGATTTCCATAATGTTTATTTATTTATAAACATGCTGGCACATACATTTGTATGTTAGTAACCCTAGGTACACAGTTTACAACATATGAAACTAAAACATCCACAAATCATTATAAAAGAATTTATAATAATGTTATTAAATTATATTTACAAAAACTGTTATCATTAAGTAAGATTTTCCTGCTCAAATGCTGTCTTAAAGACTGTTGTCTCAATTTTTCTAAAAGGCATAAGGGGAAGGACATACGTGTCTCCAAGAGTAGGCTTTTTCAGAGAGTGTAAGCAGCTTGTGAAAGCAAAATTATTTTCCTGATTCTATCCCCCTTGATCCATTTTCAGGTGATCATCTGGAGCATTATTTCCCTTCTAGACCTATTAGAGTAAGCTAATTCTATTTAAAAGTTAAAAAAAAATACTGAGAGAAAGTAGTAAGGGCCTGAACCATGAAGGTTTTAATAGGTATCACCAGCACCTTGAATTACCAGTAAATAAAACTACCGGTAAATAAACATGGCAGAATAAATATTATTCTCCTGAATTAGCCTAACACCAATCAGCAAGCTGACAGTCATATTCTAAGTCAGCTTCAGATACCAGGTCATTTTCAAAGTAGTATGTAAAGCTAATTACAATAATCTAATTGGGACATCACAAGGAATAACTTAATTGTCTCCTGCTCCTGAAAAGGTTGCAACTGGCAGACTTGCTAAAGCTAGTAAAAGGTTCTTCATGAGTGCACAGAACTTCCCATTTACTGTATTTTTCGGAGTATAAAACACTCCAAAGTATAAGATGCATCTAGCTTTTGAGGAGGAAAACAAGGGGAAAAAATCTGCCTCTGCCTCCCAGCAATTTGCCTCCTTGCAGCAAACAACAAATAGGGTGTTTCAGTTTCAGTTTCAGAACAGTCTGATTAGCACAAGCAGCTGATTGTTGGTTGCATTGGCCTCCCGACCATCAGTTGTTTCAGGCTGCAGGGATTGCCATTGCCTATTGCCGCCTCTGTGCACCCCATTTTTGGCCTCCGCATCCTATTTTCAGCCTCTGCATGCCCCATTTTCAGCCTCTGTGTGTCCCATTTTCCACCCGAGTGGCAGGGATCAGAATGGGCAGAAAATAGGGCGCACGGAGGCAGCAATAGGCATGGCAATCCCTGCAGCCTGAAACAGATGATGGTCAGGAGACCAATCCAATTGACAATCAGCTGCTTGTGCTAATCAGGCTGTGCTGAAACTGAAACAGGCTATTTGCTATTTGCTGCAAGGAGGCAAATTGCTGGGATGCAGAGGCCAAAGGGTGGGGGCCGGCGGGCGGGTGGGTACCCTCTTTTAGGGAGCAGGAGTCTTATACTCTGAAAAATATGGTACATTTGCACACTGGTTTCTTCAGGAGAAATGCCAGCCTTTCAAGAGCTACAGTATATATGGAACACGTTCAATATTAAATTTCTATACCTAAATTTAGTGTTTCCTCAAACTAAACAAGGACTTGAGTTGTCCATTCTTTTACATTTTCAAGTATCCTTAGTCCTTTAATTGCTAACAACTGACCCGTCAATAAAATGAATAATGTTGACTAAATCAGCCTCTTCAGTGGCAACCTTATTGTCACTTCCTCCTTCCTCTTACCTTCTCTTTCTTAGTACCTTTGAGTCTGTTTTGCCATTTACCATCTGTAATAAATATTGTTCAAATGTTACAATCCATGTAAGATGTTACCTCTTTAACTAGGATAACCTGCAATTACCCCATAATAGGATGGATTATTTGCACCTTCTTATTTTGTAGATCTAAATCCCAAATGCTGTGTTCAGAATGTTCACATATCTGTAAAGTACTTCTATTGCAGCATATTTCTTTAAATCAAATTCCATTGCTATATCTGTGGTGAAAATACTAGCAGTGTTTGTCAATTGTCAACTGAATTTCAATTTCTGATTGTTGGAAGATATGAGAAACTTAATATTAAAAGAATTAAAAGAACAGGGAAATTCCCCTAAAAGAAATAAAGCAGAAACTCAGGCAGAGTTTCAGCCCCCACCTTTATCAATGGGCCATTAAGAAGCTGAAACCATCTTATTTTCCACAACAAAGGACAAACAAAATTACAGGGGCCTACAACATCCAAACAGATATGGGACACAGGAAAGAAAAACAAACACCCAAGAAGGAAAAGAAATCAGACTAAAGTATTTGGAATTTTAACACATGAGTAAAAGGAGAAAACACAGAAATAGCAAGCTGAATAATTATAGGGAAGGAACAACTACAAAGGGCTAGGAAAAACAGAGAGTGGACTATAAAACAATTACTTATTTGCCAGATCCAGGACGGAAGAACCTAATCACAAACAAAAACAGGATTTAAACACCATAAAACAATCACACACACAAATCAAAGAATTCACATGCCAAATCAAAAGAATTTCAAAAGGACTTTAAAGGGTCACATAGAAAATCAAAAGACATTTTAGAATATAAAAAAGGGCTACTCTTACAGTTCAAACAGGCTAGCCTCAGAACGCTGAGCTTGTATTTGTTTCTTGCCTGCCTTCCTATAAACAATAAACTGATTCTGCTCTCAAGCAGCTGACCTCCAATCATTTCGAAGGACTCTCCCAGACGGGAGTTTTGAATTCAAGAAAGGAAAGCTCTGCCTTCCAACAATCCTTAAAGGGAAAGGCTTCTTTTTCCTTCCAACATGATTTTCCATAAAATTTCAGATCATCCATATAAAGCAAATGTGAGATTTTATTAATATTATTTGCTGTTTGATAGCTATGATTCTTCAAAATCACTGAAAGTGAGATCATCGAATCAAAATAATAAGGGTGATAATCAGTCACCCTGGCAGTTGCCTCTCCAAATGTTTATAAGCCTGTATTTTTAATTTCCAGACACCAATTTTCATTTTCCACTGCTTCATTATTATTTTTCTCTATGAACATTGTAATATTTTTACTGGTACTAGTTGTTTCCGAACATTTGATCCCCCCCCTCTCTCTTTGGTTTTGTATACTTAGAATTTCTATTGCCATTTAATATTCTGATAAAATTCCCATGGTTTTGCTAGAAGTTTTAAAAAAGAGCCTCTGATCTGCCCCCAGCCCTCTGAGCTTCCACATAGCTTCAGGGTGGATGTGCAATCCTGGCACTTAGACTGGTATCTCACCGGCTCCATCAGGAAAGCAAGAACCCCATCAGGGTAAGGGAAAATGCCACATTCCCTCATAATAAATCATACCTAGGGAGGAATCTACATACCTGAGAGTGATCTTCCTTTCCAGATTTCACACTACCTCAGAACAACATCTAAATACCCACCTCAGTTCAAAGCCCAGGACAGGAGCAGCTCAATCTGCACATCTAACCAGGAAGGACAATTATCTTTTGACAAAGTCACACACTAGAACCAAGTCATACACAAAACATGCCCCCAAGTCCACACTAAGCACCAGTCCCCCTACAAAACAAAGTCTCTTTACCCCATGTTCTCTGTAGCCTACCTCCAAAAGCAAACCTTTTTGCTTCAGGGAATAACCCAAAGGTGCTTTTTCAGGAGACAACTGGACTTCCTTGTTTTTTCTTTGAAGACATTTCACTTTTCAGCTAAGAAGCTTCTTCAGCTCTGACTGGATAGTGGGGAATGGAAGGATTTATATTCTTTGCAGATAGCTGGTCATTTGCATCCTTTTAGAGGGTCATTGAAGCCCGTCTTTCTTTCTTTCTTTCTTTCTTTCTTTCTTTCTTTCTTTCTTTCTTTTTTTCTTGTCTATTTTATGGTGCCACCAGTTCTTGCTTACAGGCAAATGGTATTTGTTGCAGATCTTCCAATGAACAACTTTTGCTACTTTGCCATGCCATTGCTTGTAGTCAGTTTGTGTAATCTTCTTGCAGCAGATAACTGGGTGGTCTACTGTTCCTTCAGATTTTTTTTGCAGAGGTGACACTTGCTGTCTGTTGCTGTCTTTTCAGTTCTGCCTTTCTTTGCATTTGTTCATAAAGTTTGGTCTTGTGCAGCCAGAATTAGCCCCTATGTCTCTTTATTGTTGTTATTATTCTACTTTATTCTTATCATGTGCTTTTCTCCTTACAGTTCCCCATTTGAAGAATTATTTGAAAGCAAAGCAGTGAGGATTTCAGTGAACTAAGAATAATGAAACTACTGAGAATGCAGTCTTCTCTGTGTGTTGTCTGTTAAGTGTCAAAAGAGACTTTTATGGCTGTCGAAATGAATGTTTTCACAAACAACTATACAACAGCAGCCTCTAATGACTTCTTTCTGTGAAAAACAAACTTAAAATGGTCTTTACAAAAAGAAGAAGTGAGTGTTATATTTTGACATATGCTGCTGTTATTTGCAGGGGAAGGGTGTTCCACAGAGTTTGCACCATTACAGTTGAGCTGAATAGTTTTTTTCTTAATCTTGAAGAGGCAAAAACATGGTTTCGAAAAATAGGAGGGAGGATAAATCCCAATTATTCTCTCTCTCTCTCTCTCTCTCTGTCTCTCTCTTTCCCTCCCTCCCTCTCTCTCCCTCTCTCTCTCTCTGTCTCTTTTGGAAGGAGTCTGACAGGTTGAGAAAATTTATTGATGTGCACCATTTTTTCTCCTATTCCTCCACGCATAAAGCTTCTTTTTAAGTGTTAGACTTGTTAAAATGACCTGCATATTCTCCATGTTCTCATTAGCTAGCTATTTACAAGTTATTTTCCATTTTCCATTTATGCTGTTTATCTAAGATATACTTCAAGGCCAGCCAATTGGAAAGAAGAGGGAAAGTGTTAATGTGTGAAGCTTGCACCAGGGAGATGTTTTTGATAGCTGACTGATAGCCAAATGCAAAATGCAGAAATGCCTAATTATTATTGTAAATTGGTGTGCTATTAAAAGGTTAGGAACTTTCTTCGGTTTAGACTTGATCCTCAAATAGTGCCCCATGGGATTTCATCCACCATTATTGTCTAACTACTGTAGAAAAAAGTTCTTAGAGCTGAAGGGACATAAAATCCATTTTTCCTTTCTACGTTTTCTATTTCTAAGTGTTTTGCTTATTTGATGTCCACAAATTACACTTAGCAAAACAGTGAGTTAAAGTGTTATCCTTGTTATCATTGAGTTAGCAGAAATGTATGGCAGCATAAATTGTGCTACCTATATTGCCATTCACTATGCTGCTGTAGTAATGGTACTAATAAATGACACTTTCCTTAGTTATTTATTTTGCCAGCATAAAGGAAGGCCTTGTGAATTCTCCTTGTTTCTCTTTTCACCAAGCATGATCTACAAATGCAAAATCAATCCCAATCATTTACTTTAAAGTGGGTGTGCCATAATGGTGTAAATTTCGGAAAGTGGTTTTAGGCATCTGTTATGTTACCCAAAATATAAGTGTATGTTGTAGAGGAGGGGAAATGCAAGTAAGATTTAGAAAGGTCTCTCAGTGGTCCTTGCAGTCTTTCCTTTAAATCTTTTATTTTTTCACTGGCTTGTTTGTGAAACCAAATCTAGCCCAATTCTGAAAGGAAAGCATTGGGTGAAATAAAAGGTCCTGGTGCTGCAGGGACTAAGAAAATTAGTCTGGCCTTATGGCCAACTGCACCAGAATTGGCAAGTGTATAGTTTTGGACAATGTTTGATTGTGGTTATCCCATGCATATTAATTACTGTATCTATGCGATGAGTGCCATTAAAACCGGACACTAAAGTAAAATTACAATGGTATCAACCCCACAAAAGGATAGTATAACTATTTATAATTGGGTGGACAAACATCCATCTAAACTGCAATTCTCCTTGTTAATAGAGATCCATGTCCAATCACTGGAATACAAATTATAAGTCCATAGCAGCTTAGTCCAGTCTCTTTTTATTAGAACCAAATGGGGAAAAAACCAGTATTAAAAAAAGAGGAAAAAAGTGGAAGGCTGAGAATAATTTTAAACTGCCTTAGATAAAGGCTGTGATATATCAGAGAATATGACAGAAAATGTGGTTGAAGGGCACATATTTAAAGGAATATATATATTTGTTCAAAAAATGCTCAAAGAGATTACAAAAAGTCAATGAGCTACATTGTGTCTTTAGCTACCACTGGTACAGTAGGACAGATGTATAATATATTCCAAGACAACATTGCAAATGTGATTTTCAAAATCCTTGTTAACAGGGAGTCATAATTAGAATATTCCGGGATGCAGACCTAAAATAACAACCAGATCTTAAAATCTCAAAGCAGATTTAGTGATATTAATTAGGCTCCTGCATCATCAGTGTTAAAAAGTTCTTCAGATAACATGACCTGAAACTTTAGACTAACATTTTCATCTGCATTCTACAGATTTAATTAAATGTTCAATTAATCATTATTTGAATGTTAGTAATCTTGATGGTGAGGTGTCTTTGAGCAAAAATAAGGACCTTAGTAAACCCAAATTAAGTTTTTTTTTACAAAGGGATTATTTGCCAATCTATCTTTCCAGACTAAAAAAATACCGAGGGAAATTTATTTTTAAATATAGATTGTGCATGTTTAAGAACATACTTCTATTTTCATTATCCATAATTGAATGCAATTTAGATGAAAGAAGAGTTAATGTGTTCTTTTTTGTTTTCCTTTGGAGGCATAAAGAAATATAACATTAACTTTAATTATTAAAATTAAATGTAACAGTACTTGTGCTAAACTTATCTTTCTTGGCTAAGTTTCTGTAATGTCCATTTTAGAGACAGCAACTGAAGGAAATAATTTTCATTCCATGTTAATTAAGAATCTGGGCAACAAAAGCAGTAATCAAAATGACAATTGTTGTATCATCAAGCTACCTTCATCTTCTTCTCTTCAGAACTTGCACTTAGATAAAAATCAATGAAGATTAGAGTGCCAAGATTCAGTGTGTGGCAAAATTTAACAGCTGATGCCTGCTGGAATCAAAATGTGCTTTGATTACAGTAATAGCTCTGATCTTTGCTTTCTAAAGCTTTTTTTATATATTCTAATTACAAAACCAAATTCATTATTGTAAAAACACACACATAAAATGAGCTCAAGATACCAATTATCATTCAGTGAATCCTCCATCTATAAAAACAACAGTTTATAGTTCAGGTAGTCCTCAACTTACAACTGTAACTAAGCCAGTCATTTGCCATGACTAGGTGATCTTTGTCTGGTGCACCAATTCTATACCCTTTCCCAGGTCAGCAACTCCTACATTGCTCACTCCTCATCTGGATTACTTCAGTGTGCTTTTGTGAGCAAGTTGCTCTTAAGCACTCAGAAATTTCAACTGGTCCAGTTGAAACTTCAGCTGCAGGATTGGCTTTCAGTTTTATTCTGGGTGAAAATTAAGGTATTGGTTATCACTTTTAAAGACCTATAGGCCCACTGGGCCAGGGCTATCTGCAGGGCTGCCTTTCCCTAAGGACTACCCTTCCTCCTAGGCAGTGGTGGGTTCCTCCCGGTTCGGCCCAGTTCTCCCGAGCCGGTAGCGGTGACGATATGATGTCACCGAACCGGTTCTGCCCCCCCACCCACCACGTTATTCTTTCCTTTTATTTGGCCCCACCCCCAATCTATTTCTGCCTCCTGAGTCCCAGCTGATGACTAGAGGGAAAAAAACTGTTTAAACTCTTGCTGTGGGGCTTCAAAGGGCCGCCCTACAGCTGATCGGTGGTAAAAGAAAACAAATGAGTAGACCGGTGCCTGCAAAAATACATGAGTAGATCAGTGCCTGCAAAAAAAAATGGGTAGATCGATACAGCTCTGCAAGCAGTTAAAAGCCTGGTAGACCAGTACTTCTTCTAAATCCTAAATAATTGTCACATGACCATCAAGCCATGCCTACAAAATAAGCCACGCCCACAGAACTGGTAGTAAAAAAATTTAGAACCCACCCCTGCTCCTAGGTGAAACAGGTGGGCACACTCCTATTCCCTTTTCCTAAATATTGTCATGTGATGGAAACCAGGAAGCATGCCTTTTCTGTGGCAGCCACTCCCATATGGAACATTCCCTTGAAATTTGACAGTACTCCATCCTTTTAGCCTTCTGTAGTGCTTAGAGGGCCTGTTTTTTTTCTCTAGAAGGCACATTAGAACACAATTGATGCCAGGTTTTTTTTATTATTATTATTTTTAAGTTTAAATGCTTTAACAGGTTGAATTTTATAATTTTAATTTGAGTTTATATGTCTTTTAACTTTTATGTGGAAGCTGCCCACAGTTGATAATAAATAAATAAATAAATAAACAAACAAACAAACAAACATAGTGTAAGATCTTGTTTTTAATTTTTATTGTATTATAGTCATTTGGAAAAGATAATAAAAACTTGATAGCATGTTCACTACAATTCTTCTAAATCAAGATAGCTTTATTTTCAGTATCTTTTAAAAATGATTTTTTTCCTTCAGATCTGTAAATATGTTATACTTTAATTTTAATTTTATATTTTGTCAAATTCTAGTTATTTAACCAATTTATTAATTAAACCCTATTATTGGCCACATATTGTGATTCTTCCACATTTTATTCCGTTACAAGATTTGAGTTTTATCCTTTTTACTTCAATAATAGATCATCATGGTCTATTTTTGTGATAAGTAAACTTTTGCTATAATCTATCAAACAATTTATCTTTTTTAGATTTATGCGCAAGAAATATCAAAAATTTTCTCTGATCAAGAAATATCTTTGGTCACATTCTTGTTTGTTTTTAATTTATATTATAAATGATAATATGCTGGATATTGCCTCATATATATATATGGGCAAATCTGGTCTGGGCAATAAGCATTAATTTAGTTGGAAAAAAATTATTTAGTTTTGCAAACCTTGCCACAAAAACATGCAATGTACATTTAATAAAGAAATAGTTCTATTCAACTCTAGACCATTTCCTTCCACATAAATCAAAGAAATGAAAGCTTTCAATGACAAATCAATTTCTTGACATTGTTGATTTTCATTCATTACTTGGGTTACTAGTTTAACCAAATTTTCGTAAAGAGTCTTGAAGATGTTGTAGAGATGCCATCAGGTCCTGGAACTTGGTTTCATTTTTTAAAATGCTTCTTTAATTTCATCTTCTGTTATGTTATTCATCTGATATTCATTCAGTCTAAGATGTTATTCATCTTCTGTTATTAAGAACTAAACTCTGGTAGGATAGGCATGTGTCAGGTTTCTTCTATGAAACAATGTCATTTGTTGGATTTCACAAGATGTGTATTATCTGTGAGAGTACCTCCCAAATGGAACGACATCACCCCATGGATTCAGATTGCCTCAATCCTGCTAACCTTTTCTATCAGGCACTGAACCAGGACATTTCTTGAGACTGGTATATAACTTTGGTTAGATTATTAGGAAATGATATTAGGAGCCTCAGTTATGTTAGAATTGTTTATCTTTATGTTATTAATTAATTTTATTAATTTATATTAATTTATAAATATCAAGTGATAGAACCATATTCTGCAATTATTTTAATTTTGGAAGTGACCATAGAATGGTATGAGCTAAAGTGAAGATATCAATAATAGAGAATATTTGTAGCTCAGAGTTGAAATCTTTTGGTACTC
>WNWU01000016.1:28606459-28644403 GCA_012654045.1 Ptyas mucosa | reverse complement strand
TGGTGTAGGATTGTCACATTTTCCCAATTGAAACTATGGTTAAATCTGTTTGTATGTTGTGAAACTAAAGAATTTTTGTCATGCCTCCTGACTGCCAGTTGGTGTTTATGGATGCATTCTACCAGTCTTCTGCCTGTTTGTCCTACATAGTGGTACCCAAGCAAATCAAAAGAACCCCAGTGACCCCAGAAGAAAAAACAGGAATCATCTACAACATACAGCGTAAGAACTGCAACAACCACTATGTAAGACAAACTGGCAGAAGACTGGCAGAACGCATTCATGAACACCAACTTGGAGGGAGGGAAGGGAAGGGAAGGGAAGGGAAGGGAAGGGAAGGGAAGGGAAGGGAAGGGAAGGGAAGGAAGGATATAAATAAAAACATTTTAGAAATCATTTGTTGAATAGATATAGATTTATTTTGTTGCTATTACTACGTTGATGGAGATTTATTATAATGTTCTTTTGAATGAAATTTTTCCAACTCTTTCAAAGTGGTTCTGAAATCTGATAAATATTTTTCAAATTGTAACAATATTACTCATTAATACTATTTTGTGTTGTTAAGATTTAATGCTTCATTTAAAGTCTGGACTGTTTGCATACGTATTAAATTTTGGTTCTTTACACATTCCCTTTTTCATTCTATATTGTAGCAATGAAACTTTGCTTTATTGAAAATGTGTTTTATTAAAAAAAGAAACAAATTCAGAATTTTCTATAACAATTACAAATAAGAAGGCTAAGCTTGCTGGCATATTTCACAAGTCAAAATGGAAGGTCAAGAATAGAAAGGAGAAAGTTATTACATGAAACTTGTAATTCCTGTAATTTCTCCGACTTGATAGATCATGGAAATAACAACGGCCCTTTCTACTGGTATCATTCCATTTTGAGTATTGTGCGAAGCTATTTTGAAGGGTTGCCAATATTGAGCTGCTTACATGGAGCCATATTTGTGGGGAACAAAGTGTTGGATTCCTTAATCATTAGCATGTTTTTCTTTTACTTTAATAATATTCTAAATGGACAACAGATTTCCCATTTGAGTTTCTTTCTCTTTTATAGCTTCCTGCTGCTCTGTGGCAGTTTTCAGACTACTACACTTGCTAGAGTTCCCTGCAAATGAACCTTGTGGTTCACTGTACTTTGTGACCCTTGTCAAATTTTCAGCAATGTCCATAACAATCTGTGGTTTCAATGGAAATTCCAGCAAATATGCAGTTAACCCATAATTTTATACAGTTGAGAAGAAGAATATATAGACAACCACTGCCCGCAGTTTTTCAAAAAATTTCAACTGCCCTAAGTTCAGTAACACTTATGTTTACCCTCTGAATTGTCAATTTCAATGCAGATTTTTTTTAAAAAAAAATCCAATCTATTTTTGAAACTGCACTTATCTCAAATAAGCTATGACCCTAATCCTAGACTAGAGTTTCATCAACTTGAAAGAACATTCTATTAAAGTAAAGGAACTTTGTGCATGTTCACTTCACTGTGGTATATTGAGATTGAACCAATTGTTTTTAATATCTGCAAAATATCTGTTTAATACCATTTTCAAGGAAAATTACTTTTGAATCTGGACACACACACAAAAATATGATAACACTTCTTTTATAAAACTTTACCTTAGCTGCCTGTCTTCTCCACCACCATGTCTCTGGCCTGTATTAACCTGGTACATTGGATTAATTTTATAGTAATCTACGTTATGAAGAATATATATATTTCACGGTAGCTAACTTCTGTATAGCTGATGTGGAAACATAACAACGGACTATTTACCTGATGTTTTTGATGTTGTAAACTACTGTCAGAGTTTAACAGTATTGCACAAGTTTGTGTTTGATTTTTGAATCCCTGACTTTTTTAAAAAAATAATATATCTATCACCCACACTTGAAAAAATTTGGGAAAAAACATTGAGAAAAAAAATCTAGATCCACACAGATTGTGTTTTGGAGCATAAAGAAATAGTCTAGTCAATGAATACCTCATTCAACTAATATGTCAGATGGAAGGTCTCTTTTCACTGATTTAATTTCATGATTCCTTTATCTTGGAAATATTTAAAGTGATCAAGCAAAGTAAATTCAAATTCTATTAAACATATGAATTTGAACAGTGTTGCCTTTAGATAAATTGTGAAAAGGTGCACTCTACAATATTATAACTTGCTCCATGGGCTGAAAAGATCACCTTCTGAGAAGATAATGCCGTTCCTTATGTTCATTTAATCCTGATCTTCTTCAGAGCTCATCTTAACAGCTTTACTGAATCATTGTAATAATACTACCAGAAAAAGAATATTGTAAGCGCCAAGCTGTGACATCAAACTCCTACCTAATAGCCAACAAATGATAGCCATCAAATAATTTGGTACCCCAGTTACAATCAGTTTCGTTTCCTGAAGGAAGATAAGGATGATCTTTAAAAAATGCAGCCATTACTATTTTAAAATAACAAAAATCTAAGCATCATGTAATAATAATAATAATCAAGGAAAGATGCAGTATAAATAAAATACAGCTAAATAACTCATCCATAAGATTAAGCCTTGGTTATACAAATTTTTGTTGTTCTTTTTTTGTAAATCAGTGTGGCAAAGCCGATACTTGGCAGGACATTGAGAAGAAGAGAAATGAATATACTCTGCCAAAATATGTCAGATTCTTTCTCAGAAAAGCTTTTCTTGTAATTTCATTTTCAGTCTTAAAAATACAACTTCTGAATTACTGTTGGCACTTCTTTTAGGTCATTTAGTAGTGGCAGAATATGCTTTTAACATCTATTTTCTTTTTATATTTCTCTCCATCACTTGGCAGTCTTCCTGCCTATTATGGACTGACTCTTAGAGCCAGGCCTGATTTTGAGGTGCTTCAATTTACTAGTTTCAAAAGTCAGCAGAAAATCACTCACCTGAGGCTGAGTCAGTACTTAAACAGCAGAAAAGGTAATCAGGGGATAAGGGCCCAATGCTGCAGACCCAGCCTCAAGATGCAGTAGCTGATTTGAAGAGGCACTCTGCTTAGCTCCTTGAGAAACAAGGATTGCAGTTGCCACCAACAACTACTTATCAATGTCAGGTTTGCATTTCTTCATCCTTGTTTCCTGCTCTACTATTTGACTTTGGGCTCTTCAGCTTGAACCAGCTGACTAACTTCTGGGCAGTTTGAATTTGCATTTGCATCTTTCTTTCTTTCTTTCTTTCTTTCTTTCTTTCTTTCTTTCTTTCTTTCTTTCTTTCTTTCTCTCTCTCTCTCTCTCTCTCTCTCTCTCTCTCTCCTTCCTTCCTTCCTTCCTTCCTTCCTTCCTTCCTTCCATCCCTCCCAAAAATATTTTTTCCATGATAGCTAATACTAAAAAGAAGACATATATTTCCTTAAAGCCCACAGTATTCATGTAAGGTGAAAAGACTTTATGTGGATATTGCTCTCTTAGACTGATCACTGCAAAGCACACAGCTATGATATGGTCTAGAAACTTTTATCTGGCAGTGTTTTGACAGGTATAAAAATAAAAAAGTAGTCCTCTTTTTAGCATTACACCAAGTGTCAGAAGATGGCACTCTTCACTCACACCATGTACTGGAGAGGAAACCAGAGTTTTGGTGGAACTGAAAAAAATAGATTGGCAGCTGTTAGGTATGTATTTAGTAGCTGAATTTATAATATAGTGTTAAAAATGTTAATTAAATTCTTAAGACTTTGAAATAGGTAATGGTAAAATAGTTGCTAGAGTTTAATAAATCATCTGTTCCTCTTTCCCTAAAAAACAAGGTTCTTGAAAAATTCAACATATAAAAGTTACCAAATAAAAACACAGATGTATATCTTAATGTCATGCTGTCAGCTCTCCCAGATGACCCAGCCAAGAAACATATCCACACGAGTTAATCCTACCTGTAGAATTGTAAGGCTACATTAACAGAATCTTCCAAGTCTAAAACTTCAAATCTCCCACCACAGCTTTTGATCACCTGATTTATAAGGGTGGATCCTTCCTTAGTTTCTTAGATACTTAAGCCATTGGGGGTTCCCCAATCAATCATCCAATCATTCCCTAAGCAGCATCTGTTACCATCATTACTCAAGGACTTTCCCACATACTATTACACATGCTTTCAAAACAGCCAAAATTCACATGTTTAAAAGAATCTATATCTACCTGTACATTATTAGTTCCTCTCATAATCTAGTCTATATTATTCTATTATCACAGTCCCTGCCATAAACAACTTTTTAAAGACAAATATAATGTTACACATTTGAGCCATGGTGGCGCAGTGGTTAAAATGCAGTACTGCAGTTACTTCTGCTGACTGCTGGCTGCCTGCAATTTGGCAGTTCGAATCTCACCAGGCTCAAGGTTAACTCAGCCATTCTTCCGAGGTCGGTAAAATGAGGACCCAGATTGTTGGGGGCAATATGCTGATTCTGAAAACTGCTTAGAGAGAGCTGTAAATCACTGTGAAGTGGTATATAAGTCTAAGTGCTATTGCTATTGCTACATTTAATTATAAAAATCTACATATGAAAACTCAAAAATATTATAGTTCACTTTAAAGTGTTAAAAGAAGAGTTGTTCATAAATCATAATCATAAATCAGAGGACCCATGGAAATTGAGATGTCTCCAAAGGACCAGAGATAGCACTGCAGTGAGATCAGCAACTAGACAGTGATTTCTGTCCAGCCAAGTCTCTCCAGGTTAAAAAGACATTGTGAGATCACCCACTTGCATTCTGGACAGTTGTTCCTCATGAGCAATAGTAATAGCAACAGCATTTAGATTTCTATTCTGTTTCACAGTACTTTGCAACCCTATCTAAGTGGTTTACAGAGTCAGCATATTGCCTCAACAATCTGAGTCCTAATTTTACCAACCTCAGAAGGATGGAAGGCTGAGTCAATCTTGAGCCTGGGTGAGATTCAAACTGCCAAATTGCAGGCAGACAGCAAAAGTAGTCTGCATACTGCATTCTAACCATGCACCACCATGGCTCTACAGGATCTGAGATTTCTGCAGTCAGCTCAAGAGTCAAGAGGTTAGAAGTCGAGGGATTTTCACTGAGCTCAAAGCCACAATTTGGCTTATGGAAACAAAGTTCTACCAACTCTAATTTCTTAATCACATTTGGAAATTGTTTTTAAATTACTTTTCAATTTTTAAGAACTCTTTGATCAACAAATTTTATAATATCTTGGATGAGTTTTTTTTAATAATCCTTAGCAAAATAAATTTTAAGTATAACTTTGAGGACATTAAAACAATTCTTTTTCCTTGGAATAAATAGCAAAAGAATAATTAAAACCTTGATTTTGGAAATTTACAAATGAATTAAGGATTCAGATGGATTTGAAATAAGATTGATTGATTGATTATTTATTTATTTATTTATTTATTTATTTATTTATTTATTTATTTATTTATTCGATTTATATATGCTGCCCTTCTCCGGAGACTCAGGGCGGCTTACAATGCATTAAGCAATTTTGAAATTATCATGAAGATCAACCATGGGAAAATGCTGTTGTTTTGAATTTTTTAAAAGCATAGGATGGGAAGTTGAATGCTGAATAATGGAGGAACAAGAAAGAACTAAAGCTTGCAATTAAAGGGGAAGAACACTTGAATTTGACTTACTAACACAGAATACAGTAAAATGCTTTAAAGCTGGATTTATTCTTCTGATTCAGAAGTTAATATTAAAAGTGTCTGCCATTATAGATAGATTGACTTTAAAAGAAGTTGTGGGAGAGAAACAAGTTGTATGGACAAAATTAAGACTGATATGAAAATATACAGTATTTAAAAAATGACAAGGTACAAGAATGCTATGGAAAAAGATGTCATACTAAATATATAAATGAAACTGGCTGATGTGTTAATAATTAAAAGGCATATACAAATGGCAAATCGAAAGAGAAATTTGGATAAGTTTCTGATTAGATTTACAAAAGCAACTTTGTAATGTTCTGAAGAACTCTGTAAGAAGGGGCAAATAAAACTGAAAAGAAAACAAGCTCTAGAAATTATTAGCAATGTCATTAGTTATATTACAAAGTTACTTTTTCATCTCTGTTGTAATTGCAAGTTATCAGTATAAAATCCAATGATTGAATTTGGTTCCTTTTACAGGCAAAATGCCCTCAGCCCTGTCAGCACCTATACCTTCTAAACTGTGTGGATGCAGTGATCGGGAATTAAGCTTGAGTTGAGGGTGGCTATTTTGGAGAACTATGGAGAAGTGCCACATTGGAGAACTAGGAATGTATGAGAATTGCAGTGCTAATTAAACCTTGTCCTCCAGCAATTTCTATCACTCATCAGCATCAAAAAAAAAAAGGCATTCTGCGATATAATAACATTGCACTTCAATTACTTATAAGCTTATATTGGCTTTCTAGCCAACTTCTATTGCCACATTTGTTTTGATATATTGAAGCCCATATTTTTCCTCTGCAGTATGTTCTGTTTAAGCTCTCAAACAGGATTTTGACTTGTTTCCCAAAGCCACATAGGGTAGTTAATAAATGGAAACACATGCTTACTCACCTTGAGAGAAACTCACACAATAATTCATCTTCTTTATTAAATAACTGACTTGTAGAAAGTGATCTCTTGTGAAACAAGCTGATGTTGTGGAATGTCTAGTAACAAAAATATTTGAGAAGGATTTATGGTAGAGAGAAAATAATTATGCAGATGATTTCAAATTTAACACTGATTCTTTGAAAACAAAATAGTTTCCCTCTTCAAAAGGGCCAGTACACACTGCAGCACTAAGAAAAGCAGAAGAGAAATGACTCCTTGACATCTTTTTCCTCATCGGCTATCCAAAAAACATTGTATTCCAACACACAGCACCCAAACAGCCCTACACAGTCAACCACTACATAAAAACTAAGTCTACCATATAAAAAAGGGATGTTGGAAATGACAGCCAGAATTTTTCCAACCTTTAGGAACAGCAATAGCCCACAAAACCATAGCCACACTCCATCAAGAATTATCCAGAACCAAAGATAAGATACAGAAGGATGAAAGAAACAATGTAATTTACAAAATCAACTGTAATAAACATCATGTCAATTGTAAACCAGAATCCATGAACACCAGCTGGTAGTCAATTGCCATGACCCAAAATCCCTAATCTCTACCCACACTGACACCAAACAACACCAATTTGATTGGAGCAATACAAGACTTATTGGCCACACTGCCATCCACCACACTCATGAATTTACCAAAGTCTTGTACTCAGTGGTGGGATTCAGCCAGTTTGCACCACTTCGGGAGAACTGGTTGTTAACTTTCTGAGCAGTTTGGCGAACTGGTTGTTGGAAGAAATCAATAGGGCAGAGAACCAGTTGTTAAATTACTTGAATCCCACCACTGCTTGTACTCCACAAGCAATTCCATCAATAGGCACATTGACCTACAATTATCCTATGAACCCCTCAGAATTTAAATCAACCACAAAGCTAGCCAGTGATGGCACCGACCCTCAACCAACCAATGAAACCTCCACCAACTAGCACTTCACCTCCCAATGACCCTCATGTGATGTGATCTTTCCATCACAAGACCCATCACAAGATCCTCACCTGACATAACCCTCACCTGATGTGACCTCCCCATCGCAAGAACTACTGACCACACAAAGCCCTTATAAGGAAAAAAAAATACTGACATCACCTAAATTATGCTGAAGATGTTACATAGCTTGGTAATGAAACATTCAGAAATGAACTCACAAGCTTGGAGAATGAACCTTCACTCTCAAAATAGTTCCCTATTAACAAGATATATAAATGATCACATCTCCCTACCACTTTATTAATTATATTTGTTAACATGTTAAGATTTACATGTATATTACTTAGCTGCTTAAAATGCTAGGTTTATATTATTTATCAACTGATATGTGAATCTCAAGAGACCTGACAGTTTGCTAAGCCTAATACAAACTATCCAGAAAACTTAAAATAATTCAGGATTGCAGGATCAACTCACAATATTGGTTTGCAAATTTTGAACATATGAATAATATTAATTTAAGCAGTTGCCAAAGATAAAGAAATCAAAACTAACTATAACTAGCTTACTTTTAGATTTTTTCCATGTAAAGATAAAAGTTCTGGATGAATATAACTTGTTAAAAGAAAAGCCCTGGTGGCACAGCAGACTAAAGCACTGTTATTAACATCAGCTGCCTGCAATTACTGCAAGTTCAAATCTCACCAGGCTCAAGGTTGACTCAGCCTTCCATCCTTTCAAAGGTAGGTAAAATGAGGACCCAGATTGTGGGGGCAATAAACTGACTTTGTATAAATATATACAAAAGTAGGAAGACTATTGGTTAACGCATTGTAAGCCGCCCTGAGTCTCCAGAGAAGGGCGGTGTATAAATCAAATAAAAAAAATAGATTACCCCAAAAAAGGTGATTTGATTAAAAAGGATTTAGTGAGCATGTATCATAATAATTGACCTTACTATTAGTTTAATTACAATTTCTCACATTTCATAAATCTAACATCTTGATTACTATTAAGGGTTCTATGTGGAGCTATCATAAGTCACTATTCTCTAAGAATGAACTGTTTTTGCCATTGGCCTTCAATTAGAAACACAATGGAATTCTAGCATAATTTGCTAAAACCTGAAACTGAATTTAGCTTATCATTCCAAATTATTTCTGAAGAAGTTCCAATTTCTCCTTTTAGTGAAAGAAACAGTGCAAGTATTTATTCAAAAATAATGTGATGCAGGATTGCAGATAAGACAATTAAAATTCAGTTTAAGATATACCATTTGAATAAATTCATATCAAAATTAAGAAATCTATTCTCCCTCTGTAAAGAAAGTTACTTCATGATGACATGAACATTAAAATCTAAATTTGTATGAGATGTGTGAAATTATTTTTAATGACTATCTATATCTTTGCAGAAATGGAATTTGTACTTGATTATTTTCCATATATATGTGTGTCTAAGAGGTTCAAAGTTACTTCTCTTTTCATTTAATTGACATGGATGGAACTATTTCTTCAGTATGTTCTATTGTTTTAATACTGTAAAGGAAGCATTCTATGTTCTCTCATTCATAATAATTTTGATAAGATTAGTTTAGCAATTTGGCTAGTTGCGCATTATAGTATGCTGAAGAATCACATTTAAATTCTCATGTTTGGGCATGCTAATGATAGAAGCACTGAGCCAACTGATTATTCAGCTTCCATAATGTGCAGACTGCATCTGTTGGAGAAACTGGAGCACCGTCTTCCCAGCAAGCAGTCTTACGGCTTAGGAGAAATGTTCATATGACTTTTGGACTGTAATACCAGCGCTGTCTATTCCCAAGAGATGATAAAGGACTACTTGGATCATTTCCAACTCAATTATAATGACAGCAAATAAAGCCAAGTAGCAATTGGCCTGAAAATATAGCAAATGTTCTCTTTATCATTTTCATATAAATGAAAAAAAATTCAATAAGTACAAAGATTTTTAAAAATCCAGCAAAATAATAGTGTAACTAGAAATTGGACAATACAGTATACAGATGTAAAAATGGGTTGGTCTTTAAACCCATATAACATATATTTCAAAGTTGACAATTGCATAGGATTTGGCTTAAAGTTAAGCTTACTATTGTTGACACATCTTTTATATTATTATTTGTTTTATTATTAATTTAATTTAATTTAATTTTCTTGATTGGTTTTAATAGGATAAAATAAATACATTTTTCAATTTATCAGCCTTACCACTATCTTCATTTTTATTTCACATGGCTGCCGGAAGAGCCATTAGACAGTCTAATGGCTCTTCCATTAAATGTTTTTTTAAACAAAAAATGCGTGGTATCATTCACTCAAGGGAAATTTTCCCATTTTTTTTTACTATGACTCCTAAATTATATTATTGTTGTAGGATTGAAAGTTAGAGATTTGAAGGAAAAATATACTATGCAACCAAATCTGTCTTCCTAAAATTTTAAGACCAGATACATAGTATCTGGATGATATAAAGTGAGTTTTGACATTGAATGTGGTGCTTTTCAGGATTTGAAAATGTTTATCCCATCTTTTCTCAGCAGTCTTTTTGTATTTAGGTAAACATATTAGGTAAACAAGGGGACGCGGTGGCTCAGTGGCTAAGACTGATTCAAGCTTGTTGATCTAAGGGTCGGCAGTTCAGCAGTTTGAATCCCTAGTGCCGCATAATGGGATGAGCTCCAGTTACTTGTCCCAGCTTCTGCCAACCTAGCAGTTCGAAAGCACATAAAAAATGCAATTAGAAAAAATAGGGACCACCTTTGGTGGGAAGGTAACAGCATTCCATGTGCCTTTGGTGTTTAGTCATGCTGGCTACATGACTACGGAGACCAGAGGTGATATTCAGCAGGTTCTGACCAGTTCTGGAGAACTGGTAGCGGAAATTTTGAGTAGTTTGGAGAACCGGTAAATACCACCTCTGATTGACTCCACCCCATTTATTCTTCTGAGTCCCAGCTGATCAGGAAAAAATGGATATTTTGCCTTTCCTTGGTGTGAGGAGGGAATGGAGATTTTACAGTATCCTTCCCCTGCCACGCCCACCAAGCCACACCCACTAAACCATGCTACAACCACCAAGCCACGTCCACAGAATTGGTAGTAAATTTTTTTGAATCCCACCACTGATGGAGACGTTTTCGGACAGTGCTGGCTCTTCGGCTTTGAAATGGAGATGAGCACCGTCCGCTAGAGTCAGGAATGACTAGCACATATGTGCAAGGGAATCTTTACCTTTACCTATACAATATTTTCATTCTGTATCTTTAATACTAAACTAATTGTCACTTGATTGTTCTCACTTCACTGCTTCAGGTGTTCCAATTTTTCTGAATGCCATTTCCAGATAGAGTCTGACCAGTGCAGAATATACACCAAATAGAAGCTGGGTGGATGCAATCTCATAGACAACCCTCACTCTGTCAAGGACCTGGAGTACTCATCTTAAATGATCTAAGTGCCAGAGTCCACTGTAACAATACTGCCAAAGAGGCATTAAGAGTTGTTAACCTAATCTTGTGAAGCTTCTTCTTGGTAATATTGTACTGCAAACTAGAGCATACAAAACCTTTGCTAGACCAATTCTCAAACATAGCTCATCTGCCTGGAATCCACACTGTATATCGGACATTAATACAATTGAGCAAGTCTAGAGATATTTCACAAGAAGAGTACTCCACTCCTCTGCTCACAACAGAATACCTTATGCCACCAGACTTGAAATTTTGGGCTTAGACAACTTAGAACTATGCCATCTTCAGTCTGACCTAAGCTTAGTACACAAAATTATCTGCTACAATGTCTTACCTGTCACTGACTACTTCAGCTTCAACTGCAATAATAAATGAGCACACAATAGATACAAACTTAAGGTAAACAGCTCCAAACATGATTGCAGAAAATACGACTTCAACAACAGAGTAGTCAATGCCTGGAATGCACTACCTGATTCTGTGGTTACATCCCCAAACCCCCACAACTTTAACCTTAGACTATCTACTGTTGACCTCACCCCATTCCTAAGAGGTCTGTAAGGGCGTGCATAAGTGCACCAATGTGCCTACCGTCCCTGTCCTACTGTCCCCATTTATTCGTATTCATTTCCGGTATTCATAATCCTGTTTATACTTATATCTGTTATCTTACACATGTTTGACAAACTAACTAAATAAAATAAAATAAATAAATAATGAAACTATTAACATCCATGATTTTGAGGCTGTATGTCTATTGATATGCCCTAAATTACATTTTTATTTTTTTCAGTTATCTCACAGTTCTTAACCCATATTCAGCCTGTAATCAATTATATATCTAATACAGTACTAAGTCACATATCTACAGTAATCTATGTCTGTTCATTTTTTTCACATTTTTCTGCAATAAATGTAACTTTAACTCCAATAAATTTCATTCTGTTATTCTTTGAAGTTCATTTTGAGTTTTGTGTTATCTGAGGTCTTACCTATTAATGTCTCGCTTAATGACCATAGATGATTTGCTTAATGATCACGGCAATAAAGATTGCAGAATCAACTATGGTTATGTAATCCCTCATTTAATGACCACACTGCTTTACAACACTTTTTTCCAGTTCTTTTGTGGTTGTAAATTAAAGATATTCTGTAATTGAGCTAGATGACATTTGAATTATGTTCAGCTATGTGAATGTAGTTTCTAAGATTAAGTTTCTACTGAAATTTCTGCTTCAAAGAAGTATAATTGTGCAACATACTAGGGGCCCATAAACTCAATAAATAAATCAATCCAATTTAATATTATCCACCACAAGTAATTCTGAAAGAACTATTATTTGACATTTTGCTTTCTAGCTGAAGTGCAGGAAACAGGCCATGTGTGAAGGTCAGTGACATTTCATCAAATATATATTAAGCATTATAAAATGTTGAGCAAAACAGTAATATTTTCATTTATTCATGTAAGGCATGGCTCCTAATCAAATAGAGTTATTTTACATATTTAGGAAGAAAGAAAATTATACAAATAGATTGAAAAGCATGAATGAAAATTATTTTCCCGTCCTTAAGGTATATAAAACAATTGTATTAGATCATAATATAAATCTATGGAAATATAGTTGAGCTTTCAAAAATTGAGGTCAAGACATAAACAGTAATTGTAAAAGCACATTTTGAATTAGCTCAATAATTGGTCAATTTTCCTGTACAATTTCTGATGAACAAGAACAGAATTGAAACATGGAAAGTCTTTTTAGTTTGCCTCCAGATATTTTGCTTGCTTATTTTTATGCTGCAGATTCTTTTTTGGACATTCAGAAACAACCTTCATCGTCCAATGACTGAATAATTAGAATTTCCCATAGGGTATTATTACAGGTATTAGTTTTGTGAAGTGCGGTAAACAGGTCCGAATGGGAGAAGTGAAGCTGAACCCTAATAATACGGAGCTGCTGTTCCATCAGGGTTATTCATCACCACCAGAGTTCTTTCTTGACATGAAAGCATGGAACAAGTTTATGATTTAGAGGTCCTTTGGGATTTACAGCCCCTGCTCAAGCAGGAGTTTATGCAAATTGGTGCTGCTAATTGCAACTTTACTTGGGCAGAAGGACCTGACTACCACCCCCAATTACAATTGGTAGCGTCATCAGTCAGATGTTTAGATTGGATTTGGCTTTTTATCCATCTATCAAGTCTTCTAAGAACTTAGTGTAGGCAGATGTTTTTATTTGAAGATTTTAAATGTATTGTCACAGGATGTGAGCTGTTCCAAATAAAGCTAACTTTTACAACTGAATGATAGTGATTTTGTCAATGTTGATGGTGTTCAGGTCATTCTGCAGATATTTTGGGACTGCACCCAAGGTGCTTATTACTATTGGTACTACCTTTGCTCCCCCACCCCCCATAGTTGTTCTACTTCCATTTGCAATTATTATAATGGTTGGTCGCACAATTAGTCAGATGTTTAGACTAGATTTGGTATTTTTATCCATCTATTGAGATATTCCCAAAGACCTGGGATAGGCAGATATTCTTTGATATATTAAAAGTATCACTGAAAGATGTCAGCAGTTCAAAGTGAAGCTGTCTTTCGTATCTGATGATTTTGTCAATGCTAATGCAATATTTTGCCTTGCCATATCTCTTTGCTGTTCTTCAGCTGATCTTTCTTGTAGGCCAGTTTTGGTCTCTTCAGTATTCAGTAAGCCTTTATGGTGTACTAGATTCACTGCATCATTTTTTACTATACTTCATAAATTTTTCCAATTCCCTTTTTTCTTCTTCAAATATCTGATTTACTTAACAACATTCTATATATATTTGCATTTGTAAACTCTGTAACTGTCACTGTATGAAGGGCATGATTCATTGTCATTATTTTTCTGGTCTTCCTGGTCAAGGTTTTTAATTTTGCTTCAGTCCAGTCCACTACTTATTATTATTATTATTATCTATTCACAATAATGTGAAGTCACAGCTGTTAGTACTTTAGCTGATGTCGGCTTTCATACACATTGAGTTCTTCCCAAGAACCAAGGATATCATAATACATTAGTATAATATGTGTTAACTACTTAATTTTGCTCTGTCTTATTAATTATATTCACATGCCTTAAGAAGACAAAGCAATTATAATGATAGTGTAATTACATGTTCAATGACTATATAATAGACTGAAACTTAAACAGATTTGAACAACATATACCTTTCATTTCATAAAGGTAATACAATTGAGTGTCTTTGCAGTAATAAATCTGTCTCATAATTTAGAAATTCAAGATATATTACTCTATACAATATTTTATGAACTGGAGTGATAGTGCGGGAGAATCTACCAGGTGTTCTTTCACAAATACTTTTCATTCTTTTTTGATTTACTGTCCTTGAAATAATTTTTCTCTTTAATATGAATAAAATTTCCAGTGATTATGGAGGAAACCAAGCATATGAATGCAGGACAGCATGGGACTTTTTAAAATTCCAGGATATTAAGGAAGGGTTAATGATATGATACAGGGATTCTGCATATATGTCCTTTATGCTGAAGCAGGCTCATGGGTGAATTGAAAATCAAGTTAATGTGCATTACTGTTTTAAAAGACAGCTTTTCATTACTTTTTCATCACTGTACTTTTCTAAATGAACATTAAATGTATTCTCATTATCTAAATAAGAGTATCAAATGACCATATTATTGAAGATATTTCTGCTGCATGTTTTGGTTTTTTTTCCCCTTCAACCTGATCCATCATCATAAATGTTGGGAGGGGGAATTTAGTTACTTTAAAACTGAGAAACATTGGTTTTGATAAGTTTCTCTTTCCAGTTGCTTCAGCAGAAAACACTGGTAGAAGATAAGCAAGTGAGTAAATCTGCCATTTCTAGTACTGATAATTCTATAGTGGAATGAAAAGGACAAAATAAAATAATATTATCATTCCTGGTTCTACCTGTCTAAGTGTTTTATCTATATTAGCATAAAATTTCTGGTACAGCTAAAATATGAGATAAATATGTTTCATCAGAGATAGATAAAAATAGAAATTCAATATTTATTCATTAATTTATTCCTTACCTTTATACCCTACCACAATCCCATAGGACTTCCTGAAGCTTTGCAGAGTTTTCAAATCATTAAAGTTCCAAGGTACAAAACAATAATTTTAATTAAACTGGTGGTTTAAAATGCATGTTTGATTAAAAAAACCACACACAAAGCAAATGGATCAACCTTGACCATTTAGCAGAAACCAATTTACTGATATATTCCTTAATAGAAGACCTTGGTTTTATGCATATTTTGCAATTTGCATGGAATTACATAATAATCACTATGTATTATTTATTTCATAGCTCTTGTCATTCTATTCTTATTTTCAGATAGTTTAAAAGGTTTTGTGTTGTTGTTATAGGTTATCAAGTAATACCTATAGTGTTGAGGCAAAATATTTGGTAGATAGATGATAATTAAATAGAGTCAACTTGGACTATTTTGAAAATGTCTAGTAAAATAAACAAATAGATAGAAATAACACAGTGTAAAATATGTTTATCGATGTTGGAAGCAAGAAGCTGTGATTCTTGCTATAGCACAGTAAAATATACATGGGGAAAAAGGCACCTTCTTTGACTATAGAAGTCAACACCCATTTTTCTTCTACTTTGAAACTCAGATAAAAATGTGGTCAGCTCAGGATGGATATTGATTATTGAAACAGCATAGGTCAAGACACTTTGCTTTCTGCTAGTCCAGGAAAAACTTATTTCACTTATATGATTATGGTTGAATTAGGTTAACTGCCTTCCAAACAGCCTTGCCAAAGTGTTAATCCATTACTTGTTTATAGCATAAAAATTAATAGAAGCTCATTTCATTTTTCTTTTCATTCCCCTCTCTGGTTTGAAATATTAACGGATAATATTTTTTTTATTCCCTGAACCAGGGGAGGGGAAGAGAGATGCATTTTAATGTAGATTTGTTGGGCCTCTTTTTTAGCTAGTTTATTAAGAAAAAGTGCAGATAAAATATACAGAAAGTGACAGTGCACAGATATATTGGTAAAATATTATATAAAATATACCATATTTAAACATCACCTTAATGCAGGGGTGTCAAACTCAATTTCAATGAGGGCCACATCAAGGTTGTGTTTGACCTCGGGAGGACAGAGTGGGTATGGCCAGGGTGGGCATGGCCAGCATGACATCACTTATGTCAGGGGCGCCTATGCTGGCCCAAGTGCTTTGCCAGCTCTGTTTTCAGATGCTATGGTTTCCTGCAACCCTCTGCCATAGAAAATGGAGCTCAGGAGGGCTGTGTGTGGTCCTGGTGAGCTCTGTTTTCACTGGCAGAAGCACTGGAGGGTCCTTCACTATTTCTAGGGCAGCCTCATGGGCCAGATCTAAGCACTCAACAGACCAGAGCCAGCCTGCGGGCCTTGAGTTTGACACCCCTGCCTTAATGGAATGTAATATAATGAATTCCAATATCAGTAAGGGTTTGTTATAAATACTCCCTCATAGGACTATGAACTATCTCTTTTTGATAATGTAGAGAGACACAGAAGTAATCTTGGAGAAACTATATAGCAACAATTACAAAACTATGCTTTATGTCCTGAAAATGAGAGAAGCATAAAAAGAAATACAGAATGATTCTATCCTAAGTCTCTGGGATACAAGAGGAAGGGGAAGAAACATATGAAGATTACTTCTTCAAGGTATTGAAATCAATCTTGAAGGAAGAAGTCTGCCTACAACTGTATTGTATTTTCCTTTCCCTCTCTCCTATACTTCAGGGACTTATGGAAGAATCAGTTTGATTTTTTTTTCTTATCCCTTTCTCATTTGTAGGATATGTTTTTATAATGATCACTGCATAGTTTCTGCAAGGTCATCCCTGTTGCTCTCTATAGATAACCATTGTAACCTTCAATCCCCACAACCTATTTTAATACTCTCTGTTATTATCAGTTCACAATAGTGTGAAGTCACAGCTGCCCGTGCTTTAACTGGTATTGGCCTTCATATGCATCAGGTTCTTCTGAAAAATCTAGGATATTGTAATATATTGGCATAGTATATGTGTGATTCAAGCCACTGAATCTTTTGTAAATGGCAGATCAAAATTTTGTAAATGGCAGATCAAAATTTTCTCAATGCACAGATTTTCTAAGTGCCTTCCAAGATTTTTTTGGTAGGGACATAGTGAGATGATAAATACTGGAACCACCATGGGTGGTTTATGGCACAAACTTTCAATTACAATTTTCAGATCTCAATACTTTGTGATGTTCTCCAACTCTTTTCTTTTCTTCTGCTATCCTTTGATGCTGCCATATCAAGTATCCACATTTTCTTCTTTTTAATCTGTTTGTTGCACAGTCAGCCAGATGTTTAGACTGGATTTGGCATTTTTATCCACCTATTGAGCCCTTCCCAAGGACCTTGGGTTGGTAGATATTGATGTTTGATGATGGTAAAGGTATTATTGTAGGTTGTATTTTATTATTACTATTATTTTATCTTCAAAAACATATAGACTTTGTCTTCCTTCTTATCTCTGCTATCAAATCTCAGTTCATGCTTTCCCTGCTTTTTGCTTGTCTAGATGTAATAATTTGCAATGTCTGAAAATGACAATCTCCCCTAAAAGACTTTTTTATTGCTGTTTCGTATGATTAAAACAGTCTCCCAAACGAGTGGCTATTGGAATTATGTTAACCAGAACAATAACTATACACACATTAGTCTGAACATTAAGGAAACCCGTGGGTTCATTTATGGTTCACTGTATTGTAAGAACACAGCAAACTGGCTTGAATAAACTATGGTAAATTAATTCAAAATTCACCTTTTTTCATTAACACTCCAATACATCCATCTCACTGGATTCTGGTTTCAATTAAGCTTAGGCACATTTAAATGAACCAACCTCATATTGCTTGTCTGCTTATCCCTCTTCCCACTTTGCTTCCCTTCCTCTATTGTTTTTATTTTTAATGTTATTTTGCATATTTTTTAAATCAGGGATATGCCCCTTTGTAAATTGCAAAATAGCATTTAGATTAATAGTGCTATGTGATAATGTTTATTATTAGTTGCTCCACATTGCAGTAAATCACTGCTTCATATTACATTTCAAGGAAGCAAGTTGAAAACTGAGAGGTATGCTAAAATAACCAATTACTGTAAGTAGAGCAGCCAAAGGCTAAGAGTGATAAAGGCCAAGACAGAAAGAAGAGAGAAAAATGAAGCATGCAGATTGCTGAACCTTGAAGCAGAGAAGTACTGTTGTTTTTCACAATATCATTGTTGTCAGCAATATTATCCCTAATACACATAAACAGAGGAAGAGGAAGAGAAAGAAATTATTTTTAGTCAAAAGCATAAATTCTAGGTGCCCATATTGAACATAGTATTCCATTTTTATCTGTAACTTTCTTACATAGCATACTGAGGGTTTTTCTGGAAAAAAATTATTCTCCTTCAAAGAAAGGACTCCTCTGCAGTGTGAAGAAGCCTCACTAACATTTTTTAGATGACACAATCTTATTATATTGTCTTCACATCCTCCCCAGCCCACTGTAGGGGCAATCTAAGTACAAGTATCTATTTCAGTTTTAAAACAGTGTTTTCCTCTATTTTTCCAACACAAGCTATACCCACACGAATGATCTACAGATGCTTGTTTAAAATGTTATGGGCACATCTCCTTCCATCCACCTGTTAGGCATTTAAATGTTGTTGGGTACTTATTTATTTATTATTTATTTATTTAGCTTGAGATGTCACATAAACTAGACACCCGGTTCCTGCAGATAAATCTGCCTCTGCAATGCCTGAATGAACATTATCTGGGTTTTTCACATATATTGCATAGGTTTAACACTTTTCTGGTAAATTGTTTTTCAACAAATATTTTTCAACAAATGTTTTAAAGTGCACTCGACCGGTTTTTAAAAAGTGGGGAAGGTCAAGTGCTGTGGTTGATTTAAATTAGGAAAGAAAATTGGGTTACAATTTTGAACAAACAACTATCCTGTTTGTTGTCTGTTTTATCAGGCAACAAATCAAATTAGAGCATTACAAGTTTTGTACTTTTTCCACTGAATATGGATTTAATCTGGCTCTATTCACCAATGGTTTTATTATCGATTCTAGACTTTATAGATCATTATCGAATTCTAAGGAAATTTTCAAAATTCTTCTTGTCTTTTAGCTCAACTCAGGTACATGGGAGAACCAGGATTTCCTGGTTACAGCCACTCGCTGCCAACACTGACATCGCTTTATAGCATTTATTGATTTCTTCCTTCCACTTCAGTCTATGCCCAATGGACAAGTCTCATGTAGGGTGGAAAAGCATAAGATGAAGCAGGCATGGGCTCTTGCAAAAACTCCCTCATGCTTCATCCTATATGAACATGTGACCTATCAACCTGGCCTAATTTTTGGTTGTAGATTTAGCATTTAAAAGGTATTCAGAAGATACCTAAGTCTATGTTCATGTATGGCCTAGATGTCTGCTCACAAGTTAGTTTTGTGTCTGCGCACATGTGTATTCATTCTCAGTGAATAATATCTGTCCCAAAAATTTGTTTAAAGAACTTTAGCTGCTTCTGTTCTGTAATATACTAGTTCAGATACCTTAAGTTATGTTTTTTCTTCAAAAGAGTGCTACTGCAAGTGGAATTGATAATGAAAAATCTGAAGTGCAAAGCAATTACTCATATGTGTCTTAGTACCTATCTTTTTATGTGTGGGATTACTTCAGTGAATAAATTATATCACAGCAAACCTGTGTCTTTACCATACTGTAAAAATAATCTAAAGTAAGCAATGCTAATAATAATATGCTAAACTAAGCAATCCTAATATTGACTGTATTTGTAATAGGGTGTTGCAGTGACAAACTGCCTGCTAGATAGGAATACAAAAATGTTTATCTCCTAAATTTAATGGTGTCTACCATAGAAGAGCACACTTAAGCCAATACTTTTTCAGTTTTGTATATGTGGATGGATGGATAGGTGGATGGATGATTGAGAAAAGGTAGATGGATAGATAGATAGATGAAACATAGACATGCAGAAGTGTGCTATAAAATGAATACATGTCCTTTCATGATACAGCTATCTAATGCATTAAAAAATCATAATAAGTTCTTTAGGGAACGTAAGATCAGTAATGTCTACAGACAGCACAGTCTACCGTGCCACATTTTTCTTCATTCAGTAGTTGAATTGTGGCCTCAAATGTCAAGAGTCATCAAAGAAGCAATTATGACGTTGGGTCTTCCTGTCTTACCCCTTATCTGCCATGCAGTCCAAATTTGATTCCACGTAAATTCAGCCTTTTCCCAATATTGAAGAAATATCCTCCTGGGCATCTGTTTGATTCAAATGAAAAAGTAGAAAGAACTGCCAAGACTTGTTTGAGTTAGAGTAAAGCCAACACAAAAGAGTTAGCTCTTTTGTGTTGGCTTTAAGAAGCTCTTCTGTTGTGTATAGGCATACGGTAGTGATTATGTAGGTAAATAAAGAACTATTTTCCATAACTATTTTCATGATTTATTTGTTAAAATATTCTTATTTAAAATTAAAGTTACAGACAAAAACACATTATTTTCATTCAGACTTTCATATAAATAAAAGATTAATTGAAAATAATTTTATGACTCATTCTGGAAACAGACATAAAATGTTCTTATAAGACATTGTATTTTTTGCATTCTAAACAATTTTTGATCAAACTGTCTGCAGTTATTATCTTACTTCTTCTGATCTAGCCTCATTAGAATCAATAGGGCATTTCAAAATCTAACAGCTTGTAGGGTGAAACAACTGTGTTATGAACAGAATGCTTAGGCTATGGATAATAATGAAGATATTTTTCTTTTAAACTTTGAACTTGGATTTATATCAAATTAAACCACTTTATAAAGCCTTATTGCTTCAAGAGAACATATCTAAGAACCAAACAAGGAATTTATGATTAACTCCCTGCATCTTACCGTCTTACCGTCTTTCCCTGCATCTTACCATCTTTCATTGTTCTGCCTCTGATATTGTGTCACAGTTACACAGGCTAGTTTTAAGGTAAGGGGGTAGGAAGCTATCAAATTAGCTGTCAGAGTCTTCTAGAAAGAATTTATTTCATTTCATTGGTCTGTGATCACTGATTCTATACCTGAGTCACTAATATTTCCATCCAAACTAAATTGTATAGATAAATATTTCTCTACACAAGTGTTGATGGAATTGATGTCATGTCTTACTGCTATCAGCCATCTATGATTAGTGAAATACACTATTGGATAAAGATGAGAAAAGTAAGATACAATTAAGAGACAATGCTCTTGGAAAAACACTGGGCTTGGGTGTTTGGGGGGGGGAGAGGAGAGAAGAAAACTCACCAATGCTATTTATTGGGTAATGTATGGTCTTTCTATATTTGCATCTAAATAAAGCTCAAAAATTACCTGGTAACTTAGTATTTCTACTTCCTCCTTAAGATATTCCTTAATCTCCTCTATAGTTCAGAGACACACTTTGATTGTCTTTATCACTTTTAAAATAACACTTTATTCCTTACTCCAATGATTCCATGACAACCTTAATGTGATAAAATCTATTAGGTTTCATCACCCATAACCATTCTGCCAATCCAAAAATATGTGGTAATATTGCATCTCATTTATGAAAACCACTTTAAAGCTATCATAAGAAAAGTTTAGCAGGTGCTCAGGAGGCAGAATAGTTGTATTTCACATTTATTTAAATACCATTGTATATATCTATGCAAGAAGAAGAGATAAACATTTATTTATTGAATTAACTGTGTATATGGTCACCCACTAACAAAGGCATTCTGTGTAGCAGCAAGATAAATGCAACTATCACAATCATAAGATTTAAAAATATCATAAAAGGAAATCAGCCAGGACTCTAAAATATCTCATAAACAACATGCAGACATTAGAACTATGGGGGGAAATAGTCATGGTCAGAGTCATCAATATCTTAGTGAGGAGGCTGTTCCACAAGACATGTACATTAACACAGAAAGTGTTGTGGCTCCGACCCCCGAGGCCATCGCATCAGAGGAAGAAGGCTCCGAACATGAAGGAGAGGAGCCAGCCAGGCCTCCCTCCCCCGGCCCCTCCTCTCTGGCAATTCCTCAGCTGCCGGCCGAAGGAGAGGAGATTAGCCAGGAGCCAGGTGTCTCCGATCGGTCAGAAAGTGATGAGGGAGACAGGCTGTGGCTGGACCCACATCAGCGTCGGCGTACTAAAAGATCCCAGTAAATGAGGAGGCGTGCCAGGGATTAGCTGAGTCACTGGACCACACCCCACAGGCTATATAAAGGAGTGGGGTGGCAGTTTGAATTCTGTGACGGACAAAGTTTCATTCTTGTTAGTTTCTTGGTGTCAAACCTCAGTCGGCTTCAAGGATTGGAATTTGGACTGTGTTTTTCCCAGCTGGTGTGTATGTGTTTGTTATCTGGTGAAGGAATACCCGCCCCCCTTGTTTAGTAAAGAACTTGGCAGCCGGTTCCCATAGGGCTGCCCAAGCCTTGATAACGAAACCTCCGTGTGTGCCAGTCATTTAACCCTCATCTGTCTGTGTGGGTTTGTGCATGTGGGGGATGGGGACAGAACAGAAAGCATGCTCCTAAAGACTTCCAAACAATTTTGCTTCACTAATCAAACCAACATCACATTGTCCACTCTGCCCAATCTAGTGAGACAAGCAAAAACATCACGGAGGGAGGGCCATGAATAACTTGCTTCATGCCATTTAAGGTTTTAAAGATAACATTCAGAACCTTCAATTAAACCTGAAAGTCTACTGGAGAACCATCACCCAGTCTGTCCAGAAGAATAGCATTACAAGACAGGACATGAAAATCCATTCCACTGGGATGCTAGTACTATACTTTATTGGTAAGCTATGCTAACCTGGCCATAGTAGGTCAATGATGGCGAACCTTTTTTTCCTCAGGTGCCGAAAGCACGTGTGCGCTTGTGGTGACACCCATAATGCAATGCCCCCTGCAGGCCCCGCCCCCACATGCATGTGTGATCACCATGCTCCCCCACCTCCGTGCATGTGCATGTGACCCCCATTTTGTGCTAGCAGGCCTCCCTGAAGCCTCCTGGAACCAAAAATAGGATGGGGGGCACCCCTGTGCATGCACGCACATGCATGCACATCTCCCGGCAGAGACCCGAAAATCAGCTGGCCGGCAGGAGGTGCACAGGCATGCGTGGTGGAGCTGACCTGGGTGTCAGCTCTGGTGCCCGCAGAGATGGCTCCGTGTGCCACCTGTGGCACGCGTGCCATAGGTTCACCATCACAGTACTAGGTTAAACTAACAGAATCTTGCCAGTCTGATTGAGCTTTTACCACCCTTTCCCCTTGAGTCTCTTTTCAATGTTATCTGTTTCCCAGGACTTGAGGAATCTTCTTGTCCTATTTGCTTTTGTAACAGTTTCAGAATGGTTGCTGAAATATTCCTTGATCTATAGAGAAAAAGGAAGGAGTGTATGTACTATAGATTTGAATTGAACTTCTCTGGTACTTGGAGACAGATCAGTGGTGAAATTATTATTTTTTTTTACTACTGGTTCTGTGGGTGTGGCTTGGTGGGGGTCGCTGGGTGGTCATGTGAGTGGCTGGGTATAGCCAACTCAATGTCACTCCCACCCAGTCACATGACAACCCTCCCCAGCCACACCTACCCAGGTTTTGTGGCGCCCAGTGTTTTCTGTGAGAAATGGGTCATGTGATTAAGTGGGTGTGACAACTTGATTGATCTCACCCTTAGGAAATTTCTCCTTAGTCCAACTCACAATAAAATAGCACTGTTCCAATATTTATAATAGAATAGAATAGAATAACAGATTTGGAAAGGACCTTGGAGGTCTTCTAGTCCAACCCCCTGCTTAGACAGGAAACCCTACAACACTTCAGACAAATTATTATCCAATCTCTTCTTAAAAACTTCCAGTGTTGGAGTATTTACAACTTCTGGAGGCAAGTTGTTCCACTGATTAATTGTTCTGTCAGGAAATTTGAGGGGCTCCTACAAAAATGAGGGAGTTAATCTATTTTCCAAAGCACCAAAAGGCACAAGAAGAAACAATGGATGGAAACTAACCAAAGAGAGAAGCAACCTAGGACTAAGGAGAAATTTCCTAAGGGTGAGACCAATTAACCAATGGACTAGCTTGCCTTCAGAAGTTGTGGGTGCTCCATTACTAGAGGCTTTCAAAAAGAGTGAGGGAAGTACACCCCAAAAGGACAGTGCCAGGAACCACTAAAACAATGCAGAAAACTTAAAACAGCCATTCCCCTTTTTTTAAAAAGTCAACCCCAATGCAGCAGCTGAGAGGGAAACTAAGCAGCTGCTCAGGCTAAGAGAAAGCCTGGGCGTGCTGCCAAAACCCTTCCAACTCTATTATTCTATGTTCTCTATGTTCTAAATTGGGTGCTTCACACCAGAAGTAATACAGCTGGCTGGACCACATATGCATTAAATTCATGCCCTGTATGATCAAGCTGCATCATTGTACCCTCCTATATCTTTCCCCCCAAGAAGAAACATGAAGTAGCCAACACTGCAGCAGCTATAAAAAGTCTTGGGAAACTCCAGGGAGTATCAGCTGATCACAGAAGTATTACTTAATACTCTTTATAATGAAAATGTTTTTAATCTCCTTCTTCCTGAAGGGAAGAGGTTAATCCCATCCCTAGATGGGTGATTGATGGGTTTCCCTGTTCTAATCCTGTCAGTTTCTGTTGTTTATTGACTTGATTTAGCATGTATCGGCTGCATTCCAGCTGCAACTGTTAAGTGGAGCTATTAACCGAACAGAGAGTTGAGAAAAAACCACCTCTCTTGCACTTTATTTTTAACTTGTTCTCCGAACTGCCTAAGCAATTTACTAATGGTTTGGGAGAACCAGTGAGAACCAGCTGGATTTCACCTATGAGACAGATCCTTGTTTTCTCTAAGAAGCTCTATAACTCAAACAGACTCAAACTTATGCAAAAGCTTCTGTTATGAAGACAAATGAGCCTAAACATTTTGTCTGTCATAGAGGTTTATAACTGCCAAATCAACCAAGACAAGCAATAAAATCAGAATGTCCATACAAAGCAAGGATAGCAGTCTTTTTAAAAAAATTACATCGTTAAAATAGTGTGTCTCATTATGTATTGCTGAATATGGTTGTTTCAAGAGCATACTTTTGTTCTTTTTCAATATTCACAGAAAACATGAAAACAAATGACAAACCTAGACTGGAATAAGAATGGCAGGGCCAGAATGAATGACATATCCAGCTGCTTACTTTGTCTTTGGCATCCTTTTACATGTGATAACTAATGTTGGCTACTTTTACAGGTGGAGTTGTTACTCTCTCCCTTTATTAATTTGATTACCCTGAAGCAAAAATTAACCATTTTACTACTATGATTATTAATGTGTCTCTTGAGTTGCATTAAAAAAAAGTAGATTTTAGATTTAGATTTTATTATATTTTTATACCGCCCTTCTCCCGAAGGACTCAGGGCGGTGAACAGCCATAATAAAACAATATACAAGACAAATTTAAAAACCATATTAAAATAATCCAATTTTTGGCCGAATTTAAAATTCCCATTCTAAAACCCTTATAAAACCATGTTAAAAACCCATATTTAAAACCCAATTAAAATTATTGTCCCATCAGACCGGCTTGCTGGTATAAGAGAGTCTTCAGCGCACGACGGAAGGCACGGAGGTCAGGGATCCTTTGTATATCCGGGGGCAATTTGTTCCATAGGGCAGGAGCCCCCACAGAGAAGGCTTTCCCCCTGGGAGTCACCAGTCGACATTGTTTGGCCGACGGCATCCTGAGGAGGCCCTCTCTGTGGGAGCATATTGGTCAGTGGAAGGCAGTCAGTGGCAGCAGGCGGTCCTGTAAATATGCAGGCCCTAAGCCATGGAGCTTTAAAGGTGGTAACCAACACCTTGAAATGCACCCAGAAGACCCCGGGAGCCAGTGCAGCTCACTCAAGAGAGGTGTTACATGGGAGCGACGGGTCGCCTCCATTATTGCTTACGTGGCTGCATTCTGGACCAGTTGGAGCCTCTGGGTGCTTTTCAAGGGGAGCCCCATGTAGTGAGCATTGCAATAGTCCAGATGGGAAGTGACAAGGGTGTGGGTGACTGTGCAGAAGGCGTCCCGATCCAGAAAGGGACGCAACTGGGAGATCAGGCGAACCTGATAAAAAGCCCCCTTGGCTACGGCCGTAATAATAAGCAGAATCGATTTTTCATTCTTGGTGGCATATTTCTATAAATTTTCAAAAGATACTATAAGTCTCAGTTATAAATGGCAATTGTTTTAGACATACACTTAATTTATCATTTTCTACTCACAAATACATCAGGTTTTCTTCCTACCAACTATTCCATTCAGGTATACTTTCAGGTATATTGTTCTGCCAATTGCTTTAATTAAAAATTTAGTTTTATCATTGTGAAACATTCATTTCCTATTACTATGTTGTCATCCTTCCTTCTTTCTACTTTTTAAACAAGCAATAATTACATGAGCTTGGCTTAAAATGCTATTATTTTAATTAAAGGAGAAGATTGTGTTATTTGTGTGATACCCCAGTAATAAATATGTGCTTTCCCATGCCTTTTATTTATAATTAACTTCAAACTGTATCACCACCTGATGCCAATCAACAAATTGGGAAACATTTTGGCATGATCTGGATTCCAGCAAAATGTGTAATAACTTCAAAATTAAAACTGAAACATTGGGGAAATGGGAGAATAACCACATACATCTGAAATTATCATAATAATGGCATCATTCTGTGGTTGCAATATTTTAAGATAGGAAAGGGAAACATGAGGTCTGTTGGTCACCTCCAGTTCCTAGCATTTTTTCACCAATCCTAGCAAGGAAATTCAGGTTAGGCTTTTACTAATCTGTTTTTGTTTATTTGTGCCTTTAACTCACTGTCATTTGAGAGAGAGAGGGAGGGAGGAAGGGAGGGAGGGGGAGAGAGAGGGGGGGGAGGGAGAGGCTTAAAGCCACCTTTCTGGCTTTAGTGCCTTAGGTGGGACTAGAACTCTCAGTCATCAGTCATTGGTCTATTATGTTATGTTTTTCTGTGTCTTTGCTCAATTTGCTGAACCATTTGATAATTTTTTCAATTCTGACCTTGATTGCATTAGTTTGGATATATTGCGGTTGAATAGCCTTCATTTTTTTTTAAGTTTTAAAAGTTAAAGCTTAAAGTTGTAAGCTACTACCCAGGGTCATCTTTATTCACTTTCCCATTGATATTTTGTAGAAATTGACTATGTAATGCTTTTCTTTGCCAGCATCCTGTTTGTGTTTTTATGACATTATTGACTATTTGTTACCTCTGCATTTTGTAAGTTCTAATTTTTAATTTGCAGCAGTGCTTGTTATTGGGTGCTTTTTACAAAAAAAACCCAGCCAATGCATTATATTCTTCTTTTTACAGTTTAAAATTAAGTAAACCTTATCCCCCATCTCTGTAGGGCAGGTATAATGTATCCACATAACTACAGGAATGTAATGCAAAAGTGAATAGTCATCAGTTTTCTTGTGTTTGGTCCAAACTGTCCAATTCTGCTTGTTACTGGTTAATAATTTAGGCAGTGTATTGTATCAGAGGTATGGCTCAGGTATTTATGGCTTTGTTGAGGTTTCCTCCATTGAATTTTGTCTTTAGCATTTTTCTCACTCTTTGGTGTATTCTTTACTAATCACATTTTTAACATTTCCGTGCTTGATGTTATTCAACTGTAAAATATCCAGATAATTCTAGGCTTCTTCCTGAGAGTTCCTGATGGTTTGGCCATTTGACATTTTAATTCCATTACTGTTTATGATTTTACTCTGCTTTATTGCTACTATAGTACATTTGCCTAGGCCAAATTCCACTGTTATATCTGTGCTAAAAGTTCTTACAGTGTTTGTCAATGACTGAATTTTGATTCCTGATTTTCCATTAAGCTTTAGATCATTGATATAAAGTAAGTGTGAGATTTAATTAGTTTTTGTTGTTTAATAGCCAAGATTTATTTTATTCAAAATCACTGTAAGTGGGATCATTGCAACGACAAATAAGGTGATAATTGAGCCATCCTGAAAGAATGATGATGATGATGATGATATGATGATGATTTACATTTTTTCATCAATTCTACACTGCAAGGAAGAGATCAACATCTTCATCAATAGTTTTTATTCTTTTCTTGGATTTATTTCATTGAAGAATCCCTGAATGTTTCATGATCTTTATAGAGAGAAAGCTAAAAATTGATGCAATTGGAATTTTTAATACCAGTCTATTAGTAAATGACATCACTGTATATGTATAAAATAAGCAGTTATCCTTATTGGACATAGTTTATCTTCACTGACTTTTTTATTGCAAGATAATGACAGCAATAAGTCAGAGGCAAAAATAATGTTGCATGTTGATATGCCTGTCTATAATTTTCAATATGTGTCTTGAAACATTTACAGGAAAAGGTTTAAATGTAACAGAGAACAATACAGGGAAATGATCTGCTGTGGAAGGAAAAAAAGTTTAATCATAATTGTCTTGACATAATCAGGTATAAGCTTCCTATTTTTAGAGCTGAATCAAGCTGACTATTTGAAATATAAACTAGATTATGTTTCTTTCTTCATGGCAGCTTTTTTATGTGTGGCTGTAGGCAAATTCCTTTTACTAAGAAAAACTATCAGGGTTATTTTTATTCGACTGTTATGTACGTTGACACAATGGAAGATGTGGAGATTGTTATACAGTGATTGATATGTGAGTGACATATTTTTAGTTATTTAAAAATTTCACATTGACCATATATACCTTATGGAAAAAAGTTTGATTTTACAATACAATGAAAACGCATCAGTGCAAAATGGAAAAGAAGGGAAAAGTAGCAATTACTAAGTAAAATATAATTCAGTGGGTTATTACATTTCAAACAGAAGAGAGGATTGTTTGATTATTTGCCATCAAATTGGTGGTGATTGTTAGCGACCACATAGACAATTTTTCTTCATGGAGAAAGGGAGCAACCTTAATAATCTCTGAGGACTATCAGGAGACTGAATCTACAGTTAGAAAAGAGAAAGATTCAATATATACATGCTTTTAATTCTTTGGCTTTGAATTGGCACACACGCCTTTGCTTTAGGAGTCAGGAGTTCAATGAGAAAAATCAGAAAGCCAAAGAAGAAAACAGGCACTGAAAAACTACCCCAAGTGTAACAAATAAAGGGAGGGAGGGAGGGAGGGAGGGAGGGAGGGAGGGAGGGAGGGAGAGAGAGAGAGAAACCATCACCCTTATAAACAACTTATTCTAAGGCTTTTGAGACATTCCTTCACCCTGGGGCAAGTTCACAAAAGACTACCTAAAGGCTAAATGTCTTAAAATTGTAATTAAAATAAATTTTCCATTCAAGGCAATGAGCAATGAATGAGATTGTAACCCAATGAAACTTTCAAGAGGATTTCTATATGTTAGCAACCGGGTGTTTACATATCAGCTTCTTCACAATGAAAGCATTATCTGTGGAAGATGTAATGACTTTAAACCTGAGTGAAACAATAGATTTGAGAGAGATGGAGGAGGTAATACAAGTTTATAATCTTTCTTTCTTTCTGGTTCCCTCTACATTCAAAGTATCATCTTATCATGTTATTTTTCTTCGGAATGCAAAAAGATGGATAATTTCCCATAGAAAGAATTCTTAATTTCAGAATGTTATTAAATCCATCTACACTTTTAGTCCATTTATAATTTTCTATAATTAACAGTCTTACCATCCTTTGCTCTAAATTACAAAATAAATAATTAATTTCCCTAAACTTGTATTTATCCTTCTTTTGTAAAGAATTGAAGGAAACTGACCCATTTTATACCATTAAATTTGCTGTTCCAAAGATTTTCAGTGTTTAAAAAGCAATGCAAAATTAATTCCAAAACATTCAAAAATGAGAATCAGTCAAACCTTGAATAAAAATATTACGCAGTGACTATGAGGATATGATAAAATCCCCTAACTCCCAGCCACGCGATTTACAAACAATTCTTAAAAATCTCACTTCCTGCTGTCTACCCCTAAAGAGCTGCTATATGCAATACATCTGGGTGATATCATGATCTCTCCTTTTTCCAGAGAGATTTTGCTGACTGGATCCCATATCTGCCCATCAATTTCAACTGTAATGTCATCCCTACTTCTTCAGGGATGTCTTCAAAGTCATCACGTCTTCACTGGAGGTCGAGAAACAGTTTTTCCAATGCTAAAAAGCTAAGGTATAAACATAATGTTAGAAATGCAAAAAAAGATAATGGGATGCCCCATAAGAAGTACCTATTGTCCAGCAAAGAAAATTTAGGGAATACTTCATTAGAAGCGTGAATGGTCATTTGTTAGAAATACAGTGGAAGACTAGAACTTGAGTGGAAGAATTTGTGACAGGTATAAAACACACACACACACACACACACACACACACACACACAAAACTGTTGCCTTGTGTCAAAATGGGTGGCAAACAAAATAAATAAATAATGAATAAAAACTATCCATATTTTAAGTGAGTTATCATGCACTGCAGCAAAATGTACCCGAATCTTAATGTAACAAGAGCATCTTGTTTCTGAATTATGGAAAATAATTTTAACTTGTTTGCTTAATTGTCAATTTGATACGGCTGTTCTGTCACTATTATTATAAATAATGCAAATATTTGTTAATTCTGAAGAATAATACTGCAAGGAAAGTCAGAAAAGTGGGCATCAGTGTTTTGTATTATAAGTTGCTTCAGTTTTTTTTATTATGTTGAAAAAGTTTTTATTTTATAATCAAACAAATGTACAATTCATAGTCAATCATACAATGTATCATCTAAATACATTTTTATATCTTCTTCTTGTTCTAACAATATTTGTCATATCTTAATTTTATCATCTCATTTATTGTGACATTTCCCCCAATTTCTTACTTTACTATTAATACGTTTATCTGTACTTCAATTTTTATCCCCTCCCATCCTTCAACCCCCCTCTCCCACCCCCACCCCCCGATTCCCAGAGCAGAAACAGGGTATAACATTTAACAAACATAAACTAAAATAAGCTAACTTACTACAGAATTCAAAACTCCCTCTCACTCTTTAACTCCTCTTTTAACAATTATCCATCAACCTACCCTTTATAGATTCCATTTGTTAAATCATGTCTAACTTAAACATTTCATCTCATATAACTTTTAAAAATCCCATAATCTTAAATTGGACATTTTAAAATCTCTTAATGCATCAATAAGACATCCTTCAAAATATAAATTTCAAAACTTTTACAAAACTATCCATTAAAGTTTAATATTAACACTTCAATAAATTGGAAAAAGCTATCCAATTTTAATTAAACATTTTTACTTCAATAAAACAATTAACTTATCAAATTTATCACTGAGATCCTCTTCAAAAGTCTATATTTCCCTCCCCAATCCTTCCTCTTCAATAGTACTTCTTCAGCATTACTCTTAAATCATGTCTGACTTAAGCCTTTTATCACATAAAAATCCCATAATCTTAAATTGAGCATTTTAAAAATTTCAAAACTTTTACATTCCATTAAAGTTTAAATTAACCATTTTAATACTTCAATAAGTTTAAGTTTAAGAAAGCTATCCAATTTTAATTAAACCTTTTAACTTCAATAAAACAATAAACTTTTCAAATTTATTACTAAAATCTTCCTCCAAAAAAAATTAATCTCCTGTTCTTCTTTTCTTTCTATATTTTTTCCAATCCTTTCTCTTCAGTATTTTTTTTCTTTTTTCAGCGTTGCTCTTCCCCCTGCTTTTATTTTCGAAAATTTTTGAGTTTTAAGTTGAGGTTGATGTATCTTTAAGACTCTTTCTCCTCTTACAGTTGTATCCTCTAATTTGAAACTGCAGTCCCAACTCTTCCTGCTCTTATAATCAATCGTTTCATCCCTTAAATGTTGATTCTCTCTATAAAACCAAAGATTGTCACAATATTTGCCATTTTGCAGTGAAGAGTCTGATTGCTGTTTTCCTGTTAATTGCAATGCCTCTCTATCCTGTGTAATAACCTCCATCTTAATCCTGACAACCTCTTTTTTGTCCTCCAGAGTCATATTAGTTAGATTGATTTCATCATCTTTTCCAGCCAGCAAATCTTTGTTATTATTCAAATTATATTTTTGAAAGGTTCTTTCAATTGATTCTATTATGACAGAAGTAAAAGAGTTTAAAAGTTCTTGAAGAACCCTTACAGTCACAGCTTGTGAATTTGCTGACTCATATGATGAGAATCCTCCAGCTTTATTGTCAGCCATATTTCAATCTTCAAATTAATTCTGCTGTCAGGCCAGTAAATCCAGTTATTTTCCACCAAGTTTAAAAAATAAAAATTGATTAAAATCGATTCCTTAGTCTTTTCCTTTCAGCTTCCACTTGCAATCTTTTTCTTTATGTGTAATCCAGTAGCTTTAACAATGTTATCAGCATTAACAAGCACTTTCAATAGTAAGTTTCGTTTTCATGCCCTCAGGTGCCATTCCCCCTTTGTTGTTTAAAACGGAGTTAAAGATCAGTATATACAATTTCTTTGTTCTCCTGAATTGTTCTGCCAGCATCCAAAGTCGAAGTTCTTATAATCCTTAAAATTGCTTGTTGGTGTGGACGCGACGCCTCATTCTGCATAGAGCAGAATCATCCCGGGTCCGGAGAATGAAAGGCTTTCAGGGAGCTCTCATCCTGCAACCCCCAGGCTTAGAAAGAAAAACCTGGGGATCTAGGGGAGTTCTACTCAGACCCTTCTACCCTTCCCTCCTCCTTTTCCCCAGGGGGAGAGTTTCAAGTCGCTAGACAGCTGGTTTTTGCTGTTCTAGCGACTAAACAGAATCCTGGGACTGGAACTCCTGAAGGAGCGTCCGTTCGGCATGCACAGAGCCACAGAAACCTAAGTTGCTTCAGTTTTGAATGTAAGGATCTTAGCATTGTTGCTCCTGAAGAAATGTGTACAAGTGATACAAGATAAACATTTTTATCTGACCCATTCAAAGTTCAGTAAAAGTCTTGCTGCTTCTAACAAGATATTTAAGAAACATTGTTTAACAGAAACAATTAATCTATAATTATCACAATGAAATCATTGCATTTATTATCTGCAACAGATTATGGTTCAACTAATTCAAGCTGTTCCTTGGTATTTAGTTTAAATAAATTCCCAAGGAACTCCTTGTTCCATCCAATACCTTTATTACTGGATTGTAAATATGAAATAATTAAAAGCTCTGGAACATTCATTACTACTTAAAAAGGAATATTGATTATTAACTTGATTATTAACACACTCTCTGATAATCCTTTTTACTTCTCTAGCTCTCCTTTCCTTCTAATACATTCTTTATCTCAAGGAGTAACTTTCAAAGAAAGGAAAGAAGAGATAGCTCTTGTCAAAGGTATAGATTAGTAACTGGCAGAGCTATTTTGAAAGTAAGCCAAAAATCTATAGAATTAAGCCACAAAGTACATTCATCCCTGGAGCCAAGGGTTAGCTACTTCTGCTTTATGCTTCTAATTAAATGTACAGTATCAACCCATAGAAAAAAAAATTGATCCAGCCCTAAATGGCAATTCTTCCTGTTATCATCACTGTTCTATGTTATGGATAATAGTGTGAAATAGAAAGAAAAGAAAATGGAATAGGAACTTAAAGACTTAATTCAAGATTATGATAAACATAACTCAAAAGCTAAAGTTTAGTTTTAAAACAGTTTAGAGTCTCAAATATATAATTTTTTTCTGTTACAGAAAAAAAGCACCAAACCAAATGAATAAATAACTATACACTACAGATTGATTAAAATCAAATTAACTTATTTTTGTTGTATTAATACAAATCAACATTTGACATTCAGTGTAATTATCTCTAATAATAATAATAATAATAATAATAATAATAATAATAATATAAATTAGCACAGCCCAGATATCAACCTCAGTTTGAGAGGAACAGTATACCAATGAAAAATTATTTTTGCACCTTCTAATAAATGATGATCTAGATTAGAAGTCAAGAAAATCTTAATTAGATTTTTTACAGGTAAAGTGATGTAGGAATCAAGCTTTTCTGGGCAAATCACTTCATAGAATGGGAACCACTATCATATGCTGTTTTGAATATACAGTAGGGTATACTGTGTTCTGGGAGGGAGGATTTGAGAGTATCAAGTAAATAAAAGTTCCTACAACTTGCACCATATAAATATTTACAATGTCTGTAACTCCATGTAGGTGTCTATAAATTTTTTAAAAATGCAATTAATTTGTCACTTTTTTTCCTGCAAGATAGAAGGTGTACTATATTCTGGGATTCTTAGTTATGTTAAATCAGACTCCAAATCTATTTTCTCATCATTTAAGGTATTCATCACTTTGCCTACTGTGCGTAATTCATTAATTATGTTTTATTATAGGCCAGATTTGTCCTTTGGCTTACTCATGATGTTATGAAATAAATATGTCAATCAATTTAATAGGGGAGAAAAGAAGCAATTTAATGTAGTGGACTTATTTACTTTCAGAAATTATGTAAAACAATCATATTAATTGAGCCAGATTCTTTGGTCATTTGCTATAATAGTGATGTTAAAACATCTTTTTTTCCCCAAAATTATTTATGTTTTTCATCTATTTATTGTTCCATAGATTCTCTTACCCTGCAATTCACTCAAACTCAATTTAAAGAACTGCAAAGAATTTTAAAGAGTCTCGAGTAAGAGTTGTAGAAATGTTTGGAACATAGAATTAGATTTGGTTCATCGAATCACTTTCAAATTGATTTATTCATATGAAGCTTTGCACAGCCTTGAAGTTACTATGAAGTCTTCTAATTGGACTATTGGCAATCAGAATGGAATGGAATGAGAGCTAACATTTTCAGACAAATGTATCATTAATGAAAAATGAATTGCTTTCCAGATTTGTAGCATATAATGCTTAACCACTGATTTCCTAACTGATAATTCAAAACAATAAAGGCCAAAGGGACCTTGTAAGCCTTCTAGTCCAACTCACATAACTCTCCAGATAAACAGATCCAATCTTTGCTTGAAAACCTCCACTAATGGGACATTATTCCATTCAGTTACTCCACTATTTAATAGCTTTGAGTCAGGAAATTCCTGGGTTAATACAAATATGGATATCTCTCTGTAAACCTTCTACCATTGATTCTTGTTTTAACTTTGGACATTGCGGAAATAAAGCCACAATATATCCCCTGGTATGGTTCCTTAAATATTTGAAAATCATGAGTCTCTCAGGAAAAAAATATGGAATACTCTCTGTTCAAAAGGGAGCTCTATAGTATACATTTAATATAAGGCAGACCTGTCAAACTGGCTGCCCATGGAGAAGATATGTCATGTGCAGGCCACACCTATCCCGGCTCCACAAAGGCAAAAAAAGTCATGATACATCACAATCCGTCCCATGACGCGATTGACATTTGTGATATAGGGCAATGCTATATACTAATGTATATAACGTACTAATATAACCCACTAAATTAGTCTTATTAATACACAAAAGTATCCAATAAACCCAATGAATGTGCATGTGTACATACAAATACACACATGCACACTTCTATATATCTGTATTTATAGTACAAAATAATCCTTCCATGCAAGATTCCATGATAGAATAAACTGAATAGTCATGAATTAGTTGACTAATCAAAGAATTTACATACAAACAGGCAAAACAGCTTCAGGGTAAATTTGACACCAAAGTTACCTCTGCAATTTCCATCCAGTTGCAGTTAATTAGCCTTGATTTCACTAAGTCTTGGGAACTTCAGAAGTGTCTCAGCATTGAACAATCAAAAACATAGCACACAAGAATGGTGTTGTGAATGAATTAAAATACTGTTTATTTTTAACATTGCATTTGGTAGGAGTTTTACTATTGCAACAAAATGACTATGTAAGCAGCATGTGGACAAAGCAAATAAACAGATCTACAGATCCCCTTTCCTTCTGGTTAACTGTCATAAACAGTTTGGAAAGCAGTAAAAAGCAGTAAACCTCTTTATGACTCTTAATTGCTATTTCCAACAACAACTAACTCTTTTTCCGCCTCTAAATAATAGTCCTTCTGAAGTCAGTATGCACTACTTGCATTTCAAAGGCTGATGAGTTTCCTCTACCCCCAATTTCAATATGGGCAATTCAGATGTAGTGTTAAGCTTAGTTATTTGATAATTTACAAGCACATCTATGAGAAAATGTCAGTTGGTACAACACTTTGCCTTATTAATCTATTCCGATTTGTTTCCAATACTCCTTTGTGAGTTGTATAAATCATATCTTTGTTAATGAACTCTCAAAAGAAGCTACTACATAGGTGTGGTGGTAGAAATCTCATGACCTTTTATAATCTGATGTTAAACTCTTTAAAATAATGGAGCAGGTATAATAGTAGTGGTCAAGGCACCAAGTTAGAAACCAGGAGAGAGGGAGTTCTAGTCTCATTTTAGGCATGAAATTTAATGAGAAACTTTGGGCCAGTCACTCTGTCAGCTCAGGCCACCATATCTCAGATTTGTTATTGAGGGGAATATAAGATAAGAAAGGAGTATAAGTATGTTTGCTGCCTTGTTATTATAATAATAAAGGTGTGATAAAAATAGAATAGACTTAAGAGATATTGCTAAGAATGTGCTCATCTATAACTCCATACATGGCAAGATGGGAAGGAAGTCAAATTAGGTGAACTACAAATCGTTTCTGTCCCTTGTATTCTGTGATTCTATTAAAATTAGTGGAAATCCGTTAAACATCAATGTTATACGTGTTTATACATCCTCTGCCACGGAAGCAGGAGTGAAGTCACTAAAGAATTCTACCAAGATGCAGGAAATTATAATTGCACTAGAAGAATGATAACGTATTCCTATCCAACAACAACTGAAAAGCAAAAATTGTAGAAATAAAGGATCTTGTATTACAGGAAAGTTTGAATTGATTGCATGCAATAATATGCAGGTGATAGGTTAATAATTTGTTGTGAAGAGAATGCTTTGTTAACTCCCTAAATCTGCTTCAAGCAAGATAATTACAGATACATGATTAGAATAATTTATGTGAAAGAGGACCTGATGAGTTACGGACAGAGAAAATATACAGTACATTGCAACCTGCATACATATACACACACATGTACACCTGTACCCAAGTAAAAGATCTAAGTAGCCTTCATGACAATCTCTTTGTGAATGAGGGAAAGATAAAAAATAAATTCCTAGGCAACAAGAACAATGTACACTGACTGAATGCAGAAAAGATAATAAAACACAGTATCTCAATAAAAGAATTATCAACAAATAGAAGAAAAGACAAAGAAAGGATTGTTATAGAAAAACAGAAAAGTCCCAAGAAACGCTGTAATTAAGCTAGGACTATTCAAGGGTAATTATAGAAGAAATTTAATAGAGGCAAAAGACTTTAATAATATTGCAACCCCTTAGAATGGAATTATAGAATAACCGTTTGTAGAGAAAGAATATATTCTGGAGCTGACCTGTAAAAAGTAAGGTTCAAGTGCCAATAGACCAACTGCAATAGACCAACTCCATCCACTGCAGATATAATATTACTGAATTATTTAAAGCATCAGGTGAAGCAGCAGTTAGGATGCTAATAGCCTGTGTCAACACATTACAAATATGGAACAAGACTTGATGACCTAGTGAATGTGAAAGATTGTATATAAATCTGTAGTGA
>WNWU01000016.1:28567890-28587984 GCA_012654045.1 Ptyas mucosa | reverse complement strand
TCTATTCTATTCTATTCTATTCTATTCTATTCTATTCTATTCTATTCATCCAAGACTGAGTGGCTGTGGTTTCCGACGTCCCGATATAGTCAGCTGGTACCATCGCTGACTATCGGGGGTGAATCATTGGCCCCGGCAGAGAGGGCGCGCAACTTGGGCGTCCTCCTGGATTCACGGCTGTCTTTAGAGGAGCATTTGACGGCCGTGACCGGGAGGATTTTTCATCAGGTTCGCCTGATTCGCCAGTTGCGTCCCTTTCTGGATCGGGACTCGTTACACACGGTCACTCACGCCCTCGTCACCTCTCGCCTGGACTATTGTAATGCTCTCTACATGGGGCTCCCCTTGAGGAGCACCCGGAGGCTCCAACTGGCACAGAGTGCAGCCGTGCGGGTGGTGATGGGAGCGACGTGGTGCTCCCATGTTACTCCTCTCCTGTGCAAGCTGCACTGGCTCCTGGTGGTCTTCTGGGTGCGCTTCAAGGTGTTGGTTACCACCTTTAAAACGCTCCATGGCTTAGGACCCAGGTACTTACGGGACCGCCTACTACCACCAATAGCCTCCCACTGACCGGTACGTTCCCATAGAGAGAGGCTCCTCCGGGTGCCGTCGGCCAAACACTGTCGGCTGGCGGCCCCCAGGGGGAGAGCCTTCTCTGTGGGGGCACCCACTATCTGGAACGAGCTCCCCCCAGAGTTACGGAGGATCCCGGATCTTCGTGCCTTGCGCCGTGAGTTAAAAACTTTCCTGTTCCACCAGGCGGGCCTGGCCTAATTCTTCCCTTTTCCCCTTCTTTTGTAAAATAATTTAGAAATTTTAAATTGTAAATATTTTAATATTTGGGGTTTTAATATTTTAAATTTGGGATTTTAAATATTGGGGCCAATGTTTAATTCGGTTTTATTTGGCTTTAAATTTTGTATATATGTTTTTTACTTATGGCTGTTCACCGCCCTGAGTCCCCTCGGGGAGAACGGCATTATATAAATCTAATAAAATAAATAAATAAATAAATAAATAAATAAATAAATAAATAAATATTCTATTCTATTTGCATATGATGCCCATCTCAAATAATTCTGGATCATTCTCTATAGCTATAAAACATAAGCATAAAACAATTCAAAATAAAATGTTTAAGCAAAGGGGAGGGGAGCCTGTGCCTTAATCATCACCTTAGAATTTTCCACAGCGAGCACCAGTTGGCATCATTCCATACTATTTATGCAATCTGTCTCAGGACTTCAGTAAAAAGTTGGGTCTTGATGACCTTCTAAAAGCTGAAATGATGGGGCCTGCTGAATATCCAGAGGAAGGATGTTCCATAAGGTGGGGGCAGCAATGCCAAAAGCATGCTTCTAAGGACCCACTAGGTGACAGGATTTCAGAGTAGAGTCCTGGAGCATGTCTACACTAAGTGACCTAGTTAGATGAGCAGATGTTCTTAGAGAAAAGCAAATATATCTGCAAATACGCAGATCTTGTGCCATGTAGACTACTTCAAAGACTACCTCAAATGTCTGTGGAGATTCACAGTCATCCAAATCATGGTTGTCTCAAAGATGCTTTTTTTCTTGAATTGTACCTGGAATGAACCTTGGAGCCAGTATAACTTGCACAATACAGGTGTTACAAGAATAAATATTTGAATACTGTGATTACCACTGAATTTTGGACCTGTTGTAACTTTCAGTGGGCAGCTCCATGTAAAGCCATATTGCAGTAATCTAAATGAAGAATTGACTCAGGAGGCAGCTTGAAGTAATTAAGGTTTATAACTATAGGAGAACACCCACTAATACAGAATGGAGAAAAAAATATTTTAATTCTTGAAGAATTCAAGGATATTTGGCAACAGTATCCCAGAACTTTCTCTTTAGATCATCTGATACAATAAAAATGGCCTGAAAGAAGAGACAGAAGAGAACAATAAAGGAAAATATTTATAGCTTAGGGTTGAAATGAGGGATCCTTGGTGCTCTCTGAACTTGATTGCTTGTATGTTAGAGGAGAATATAACTTAAAATAGGGCTGTTTTGTATATGGATTGTTGACAGAGTACAAGAATGATACTGACAAAAATATATTGGTACAAATAAAAGCAACTGAGTTTTAATAGCTAAAAGGTGCACAAAATAATAATCAAAAGAACAACTTGGATGTGTGGATTCCAATTCAGAAAACCTGGACATTTTTCTTACTTTGGACTTACAAAAGAGATGTGCTATATTCCAAATTTCTGAGAAAAGATAAGAGTGAAGAAAGAAAATCAGCTCTCAGAGCATTACCTAAAACAAATAAACACCAAGGCATTCAAATCTTCATAGTTAACTTATGTGACTAAGTTTAAAATGTATATGATTCTTCTTTTTTCTGACAGTTTTAATGGGTTTTTCTTGACTGAGTGATAAGGCTTTAAAGATTTATTTATAGATAAAATATGTGAAGAAGAGAGTTTTTATTGCACTTTTAGAGGATGTGATAAGCTATAGTATTAAAATTTATAGATAAAGAGAAGATGAGAAGAAATTAATTTGTGAGATATCTTTGGAAGAGATTAAAGATGGTTTTTTTTAAAATGTTGTTTCTGTCAGTTCCTAATCGAATTTTTCTTGATTAAGTTTGAATGATGAGTTTTAAAACATTTATTTAAAGATGTGAAATAAAAAATGGGAAGAAGTTGTTTTTTTTTCTTTGTATCTTTAGAAGAAATGGCAAGGTACTGATAAATAAAGGAAGAAATACGATTTTTAAAATTCATTTATAGTGAAGATATAGATAAACAGACGATAGATTTTTTTTTCTTTTGGTTACTCTTAATGGACTCAAAATATTCTCTGGCAGTTATTGTTGGTGGCTTTTTTTATAATACTTCAAGCAGCATTTGTTGGTAGTAGGATACTGGGGAGAGAAATTAGATATAGATATTTTCACCCTTTCTTGCTATTAACAATACATGACTGGGCTATGTTGACTTCTTAGACAGCACAGCAATAGATAGTAGCTTACCAATAATCACTCTTCAGTATATCTTCTGGAAATTTAGCTTCATGCTGATCAGTGAGTTAGAAAGATTGATAACACAAAAGCTTTCCCAATAAATGCCTCTCTTGCTTTGGGATCCAAATTTTGAAATACTTCCTATCACCCTTTACAGAAAATATTTGTACATTTTACAAAAGTTATAGACTGCCTATTGAACGATAGGAAGGACAGGTTGAAACTTCCACCAAACCAACAGTACATATTTTCTGTTGCCTGAAGGCTATCTTGAAAGTTGTGTGGTGTGTTAGCACATAGTTTATGAATAAATCCTAATCTTAGATTTTAGTCTAAATCCAGTGGTGGGATTCAGCCAGTTCGTACCACTTCGGGAGAACCGGTTGTTAACTTTCTGAGCAGTTTGATGAACTGGTTGTTGGAAGAAATCATTAGGGCAGAGAACCGGTTGTTAAATTATTTGAATCCCACCACTGTCTAAATCCTAGACTAAGCTCTAAAGAACTGTATAGATTCAAGGTTATCTATCTTCAATTTTAACTATGTGTGAACATGGATTTATACAGGGAAAGGCAAAGAAAAAAAACAATAGTCTACTGAACAAGAAGTAAATTTTTGTGTTTGGATGGAAATTTATGCACATAAGTATTATCTAAGTTAACAAAATAGAGTGTTGTGACCCCAACTCCCAAGCCTGTCCTATCAGAGGAAGACGACTCAGAAGGTGATGGGGAGGAACTGACAAGACCTCCCTCTCCAGGACCCTCCTTTCTGGCAATGCCTCAGGTTCCATCCGAAGGCCAGGAGGAACAGCCAGGGATGTTCCAGGAGGAAGGCATATCAGAGCACCCATTGATAGGGAGCGATGATGATGAATCCTGGCTTGATCCCAGGCAGCGTCAGAGGGAGAGGCGTGTGCAGCAAAGGAAGAGGCGTGGGAGGGCCAGAGATTGAGCTGAGTCACTGAGCCATGCCCCACAAGGGATAAAAGTGGGTGGAATTGCTCTTCAGACTTTATGACGAACAAAGTTCACACTCTGACAGTCACAGCGTGATTCCTGAACTTTGGCTTGGATATATTTTGGACTGAACTAAACTCTTGTACTGTGGATAAGTTGTTGCTCCTGGAATGGACTGAAGATAAGCCCTCTCCTGTTTTCTGGGAGTGCAAATGGACTTGGCAGGAATTTTGCAGTTAGCTGCCAAAACCCTCGTCTGCCAGGAATTCTAATCTGTTTACCTAATAAAATATTGGTATTACGTTTACCTGTGTGAGGAAGGGGGACAGAACATAGGGATTCCATGTTGATATAAATAAGGATCCCATGTTTAGTAGCATTCAGGTACCCAATGAAATACAATATATTGATGGGAGTTGTCAAATTTTAAGATGGAAGGGGGAAACAACCCTAGCAATCATTTAAGCAAAGGAGAATCATAGTGTTGCTTGCTGATAACTTCTTCAGGGGTGGAGGAAGCCACAAGTAAGGATAACGTATCATTAACTGCATAAACAGAAAAATAATAATTGTCATGTGTTGAGTGACCATACAGATCTCAAGTAAGATGCTCACACAGCAATTCCAGTTATAAACTGTTTTATTGAAATATTTTCATTACAAAACAAAGATGTTGCATTGGTCCATATACTGATTGTCATTTGCCAGAAGAAGCACATTACTGTAGTCCCCTGTTGGTTATCAGTAAGCTTCAGGTGCAATGCATAAAAACTTTGGCATCTACTTAACTAGAGGACCACATTCTCCCATTAGAATCAACGGAGTCCATTTGATGTACTGGTGCTTTTAGAAATTCCCCAATTTAAGGAAGTGAAGGGCGGGTCAAAGGTCAGCAGTAGCAGCAGTGTTTCTTGGAGTAACCTCCCACTGGAAATTCATTGGCTCCCATTATGATTACTTCCAGAAACTGACAGAGTACATTTGGCCCTTGATCCTATCTTGGTTTGGTTAATGTTATTTGGTTAATTTTATTTTATTCATTGTTTCTTTGTTTTTTATTAGTTTGTAGAACTCTTCTTTATATACTTCGTTTATTTCACATTGTATCTTATGTGTCTTACTCCTATACACTGCTGAGACTCATTTGCTCTATACATGTAAATGATAATCATAACCCAGTGAATAATATATTAGTTTGGTATTTATGTATAGGAAGATTCTTGAGCAGAACTAAGGAGATTGAACAATTGGAAAATAATCAGTTTATTATTTATCAAGAAGATGCCCTTTAAAATAATTTCAGAGAAATATAATATGTATGCTATAGAAAGCAAACAACTGAAGAAAGATAGCCAAGTAACTACCAGTTGGATCCACTATTGAAGCAGAAGATGGATGTTTATGTGCCAAATAATTCCTCAGAACATAACAAGAAATGTCATGATTATTATCCCTTGGCCCATAAATATATCAATTAATATTTCAAAACTTTAAACAAAACAGTATGTATGAATTTGGAGTTATTCTCCACACTTACTCAAAGAGTGATGTGGTCTCATCCATCATATTTCTAAAACTGTAACTTCATAATTTTAGCAAGATCACCCAGGAAATGCAGCACTTTAAATGTACTTCTATAAATGTCAAATTCATTTTGCTGGTCCCTTATTAAATTGATTTTTAATTTTGAATGTCATTAATTGAAGTGGTACACTTATAAATTATTTAAAGAGGGACAAAAATGCACTTAACTAGGAAAACAAGCATAAAAAACAATGTTTAGACTGATGAGTTTAAAAGAAATTCAGCAATGATTTGAAAAGTCATTCACAATTCAAATGTGAATAATAGTGACTTAATGGACGTGGTGGTTCAGTGACTAAGATGCTGAGCTTGTCGATTGAAAGGTTGGCAGTTCAGCAGTTTGAATCCCTAATGCTGTGTAACGGGGTGAGCTCTCATTACTTGTCCCAGCTTCTGCCAACCTAGCAGTTCGAAAGCACGTAAAAAATGCAAATGGAAAAATAAGGACCACCTTTGGTGGGAAGCTAACAGCATTCTGTGCTTTGGTGTTTAGTCATGCCGACCACATGACCATGGAGACGTCTTCGGACAGCGCTGGCTCTTCAGCTTTGAAACGGAGATGAACACTGCCCCCTAGAGTCGGGAACAACTAGCACATATGTGCGAGAGGAACCTTTACCTTTACTTTTAATGGATTTAATGACTGAAAATGAGATGCATGAAAATGGAATGCTGTGGTTTGTTGCAGTTAGTATTATTTAAATCAAAATATATATTTTCACATTTATCTTTAAGATTAACCTGCAGGTTCTTATTTACAAAGTTTATTTTTTGATTTAAAACCAAGGTTTACAGTATACTTGGCAATTCAGGGTAGATATCTTACTGTATTGTTTTTGTTTTGTTTTGTTTTCAGATCAACCGAGTGTTGATTCATTGGTTGTGATAAGAACTGACTAACCTTGTCACCCCAGCTTGATATCATGAGCATCCAAAGGATGATATTATGTTCCAATTACACTTAAGCTCTTTCAGGATAACCCACTAACTCAGTTCCTCATGGGCCTCTGGTTGGCCCTCCAGTTTCTTGTTTCACTTCCTTGGAGAGGATACAATCTAAATTTGCCAGAGTGAGCTCTCAGGATAACTCACAGTGTATCAAATGCATATTTATGACTGGAAACAGGCAAGATAAAAGTTGAATAAAGAGTGTGTCTAGCTTCTATTAACCTTTGGTTAAAGCTTAGCTTCTATCCTCAAGGCCTAACACCATTAATTCTTCAAGATAATTTTCAATCCACATGGATCAAGGCTGTTAAATCTAATCCTTTAAATGTAGGCTACTCTCCCTCCTCGTTTCTTAAGATGGAATATGATCAGGCGAAATGAACCCCGAAGGAAAGGATAAAGGATACATAGAGGCAGGCAGATCGAGGGAAGTCACCAGTCTTCCTGTCACTAGTACACAGAAGATATATTGTCATTATTACAAACTATCTTACACATATTTTAACTTTATCTTAAACTTTATTTTGCTTATCATCTACTAAGATAGATTTTATGCACGTGCACACACACACGCACACACAAAACCACACAAAGAGAGCATGCTGCTTGTACTGGTGCACAACAGCAATACACTGAATTGAATTGAATTGAATTGACATCATGGATGGTGAGAATGTAACTACCCGAAATCTAATGTGGGAGTTGAACTCCCATTCTGTTTTCTAGTCTGATGCTTTAACCACTAGACCAAACTGGATCTCTACATAAACTTTATTAATTATGCTAATTTTACAGATGCCTTTAGAGCAGTGATGGCTAACCTTTTTGCCATCATGTGCCAAAAGTGGGGGGAGTGCAGGGGGGGTCAAACACACACATGGCCACATCCATAATTCAACCCCCCCCCCCCAATGAAGGCAGGTGCAACCTCCCACCCTCCCCCACTTTTGGCACGCAATGGCCCGGCAGGCCCATTTTTCGCTCTCCCCAGTTGGGAATCGGGCCATTTCCAGCTTCCCCAGGCTCCTAGAAAGGCTCTAGAGTCGAGGGAGAATGAAAAACGGGCCTTCCCCAGCCCTCTGGAGGCCCTCCGGAGGCCCTCCGGAGGCCAGAAACAGTGTGTTTCCTGACTTCTGGTGGGCCCAGAAGGCCTGAAAATCAGCTGGCCAGTGCGCATGTGTGCACCGGAGCTGAGCTTGTGTGTCCACTGATATGGCTCTGCGTGCCACCTGTGGCACGCATGCCATAGGTTCGCTATCACGGCTTTAGAGCATTCAAAATCACTACAGAGAACAGGGAGAAATAATTAGCAAAACAGGGAATAAGAACATAAGGCAATACTGGGTATGTTAGCCATCCCACACTTGTTAGACGCCAATATTTAGCAGAAGTCCTTCAACAAGATTACATATGGTAGGTTATAAAAATAAATTAAACAGATCCATGTGTAATCTCCTTTCTTATCCCAAACCTGGCTTCTAAATATAAAAGGGCAATTTTCAGTCACATGGATAGAGCAACAAAGTATAGATTCATTGCATAATGCAATCTAAATTTAATCTGAACAAGCAAAGGGCAACAAAATGTATGCATTTTGCAAATTTGTTTTGATAATGGACTAATAATAAATGATGTAGTCCATTCTGACAGTTGTGAAATGGTTTTTAGAGGGAAGAGAAAACAACTTCCCAACAATATGTATTGTTGAGAAATGAAAGGATTTTCTACCTGAATTCAATACTTACCATTTGAATGTATTTCAACTGCCTATCTCTCATGAGTGGATGATAGAATTCAATGTTAGGAGTTTGGGCTACAATTATATTTCTGTGAAGCTTTAGGAATATCAATTATATGACTCAGAATAGAGTGCAAAATTGATTTGACTAATCTGTACTCATCATTCACAACACAGTAGATGTTATTTTTATGGTATGAACTTGCTGCTATCACCTTGACAAACTAGACGATAAAGTTAATACATGCCTGGGCAGGTAGTGAAGTCTGTGTGTTTGTCTGTGTGTGTATCTTACATATTTATAATTACAAATGGGAAATGGCATAGGACTCCTCCCTCAAAAAGTTACTGTCAACTCGCAAAGCATTCCTGATCTGCTCTCGAGTTGGGGCATGGGGAACTGAGCCTTGCAGCTCCAGTGAGGGAATTGCACTTCAGTCAAAACATAAGCACATTCCAGCCATCTCTATGTCAAGGCCATCTCTACAGAGACCCACGGTGGCCAGAGGGAGGGACTTTTACAACCCATGAAATTGCTTCATTGGGGGAATGTGACCAATGACACACTTTGGGGGGAAGGAGGTAACAGGGTCAGAGCTGGGTCAGAGTGAGGTCAGAGTTGAATTAAGTGAGATCAGAGTTGGCTTCACTTGGAACATGCCAACATGAAGCTCCTAATAAATAACTGGATTTCTTTTGAAGCTTGGCTCAAGGCTCATTATTTAATTAGGGCATCGGTCAGAGCCCCGACACTTAGGGTATTTCACTAGGATAGTAGGAAATAATCTATGCACAAAATAGTCCATTTGAGGAAACGAGAAATGTAATTGCATTTTTTTGTGTACAAGTGTGACTGCTATTCAGTCCTTAGTCCCAAGCAAAAAGTATGTCAAGCATATATAATTATATTTCCATTTTATCAAAGTGATTTTATCCAGTTTTCTTTATTTTTCATTCCCCATTTATTCCTTTTCATTGTTTAGTGAACAACTCCAATTATCTAAATATTCATTAACTAGCAACCATTTTAGATTCAGTTCATTACTTTGTCAAATACATGTACTCATAAATCACTTTCATCCTGTTTCTGCACCATGTGCAGTTTAAAATTATATTTAAATATCATTTAAATGTTTCTTAAGGCAGATTTCTTAAAGCAGACATTTATAAATATATTTTCTATAACGTTTGATTTCTTTACTTCATACTTATAACAGGATCATATTTATACAGTGTTGTAGACAGTTTTCTCAGAAAACAATATAATAAAACTGATTTCAGTTTAACATGCATTAGCAGCCATGATTGTCATAAATCATCAAATTCTACACTCTTATTTTTCAATAGATACCGTGTTTTCCCCAAAATAAGACCTTATCCTATATTTTTTTGAACCCTGAAATAAGCACTTGGCCTTATTGCCATGCGCTCAAAAGCCCAATTGGGCTTATTATCAGGGGATGTCTTATTTTGGGGGAAACAGGGTAACACATATAGAGACGTGTCCTTTCAGACCATCCAGTTATATAGTGACACAAATGTTCTGTGGACTTTTCTGCTTATTCTACAAACTTGTTCAAAATGTTGTAGGATCCATAGGAGCAAAGATGTAAGAAAAAGATTTAGGAGTGCTCACAGAAGATAACTGCAAAATGAGCAAGGAAGCCGAGAAGGCAAACAAAAATTCTGGGATATAGAATCCCAGAATCCTAGAAGGATCACCAGCAGGAAAAAGGAGGCTCTATTCCCTCTCTATGGGACTTTAGTCAGACTCTATTTGGAATACTGTGTCCAGTTCTGGTGACCATATACATACATACATACATACATACATACATACATACATACATACTTACATACATACTCGAGTGAATCCTGAGACGGCTAACAAAAATGGTGCAAGGTCAGAGGACAAAATGTATGAGGAAATATTGGAGGACAAAAGGAAAAGAGGGGGCATGGTTGAAACCTTTAAACATATTAAAGGTGTGCATAAGGTTCTAGAAGGCAGTATTTTGAATATTAATATTGAAAATCAAAAATCAAGAACATAACATAAATTCTAACTGACAGGAAAGTTATTACTTCAGAAGAATGAAGCTTTGAACAAACCTCCAGCAGAGGTAATGGGTGAATCAACAATAACCAAGTTTAAAGATACTTAGGATAAACACCTGTCTATCATCTGACAAAAATTAAAACTAAAAAAATGAAATATAAATAAATAAAATATAAAACTAATAATTAAAAATGGTAAATAAGTTAATAAATTAAAAAAAAGAAAAAAGAAATAAACTTAAAGGGCAAATGATGGATTACTATGCATTTTTCTGCCATCAGTTTTCTATGTTTCTATTAAACTGCAAATGGAATATAAAATAACAGCCTTGTCATTATGCAAAGTTATCTGATTGATTTACAGCAACTAGGCCTATAAGTTGTTTCAAATGCTAGTGATTAAGTGGCATCACTTATATAAACTGAACTGAGTCCAATTTCATTCAAAGAAAGCAAATCAAAATTATTTTTGTATAGAAATGTATTACCAAACCAATAACATGAACAGTATTATAACACTACAAACATTTTCAATCTAACCAAAAATCAAAACACTTTCCACTATCAGATAGTGTAAGACCACAGCATTTCAGCTCCTGATTGTATAATGGAATTACTATGTTCTAATGAATTTACTGAAAACTAGGATGAAAGGTGTAATCCAGATATCTGCAGGGATCCTGTTCCAGAGAAAGGGAACAGCAACTGAGAAGACTCACTTTGGTGGTACCTGGTGATAGCATTTTGTAGGGAAAAAAGGATCAATGAGGAGCCATTCCACTGGATCTTGTTTGATGGCAAATCCTTTTGACAGTAATTGTCTTTTATTAGGGTTTTTTTCTCCCTCCTTTTATCTTCTCTTATCCTATCTTATCCTGTCTTGAATAGCTAATATACAATTCCTGGACAATGTAACAATGTAAGAAGAAGTTCAAATAATATTCTTTCTCCCCCCCTCCTCCTCCCCCGTCCCTCTCTCTCTACACACATACACATCAGGGGTGAAATGCTCCTGGTTCGGATCAGATCGCCCGATCCGGTAGTGATGGTGGCGGGTGGTTCAGAGAACCAGTAGCAAAAATCCCTACCCCCCCCCCCGCCCAGCTGAGACGCACGATCATCAGAGGCTGTTTTTTTTTCTTTTAAAAGCATTTTTTCTACAACCTTTTCGGCTGAAAAAATGCTCTGAAAAAAATGCTCTGAAAAATACCTCTGATGATCAGGCAACTCAGCTGGGATTGTCAGAGACTTTTAAAAGCATTTTTTCTACAACCTCTTTGGCCGAAGAGGTTGTAGGAAAAAGAAATGCCTTTAAAAGCCTCTGGCGATCCCAGCTGAGTTGCCTGATCGCCAGAGGCTTCTAAAGGCATTTTTTTCTTCAGCTGAAAAAATGCTCTGAAAAAAAATGATCTGAAAAAAGCCTCTGATGATCAGGGAACTCAGCTGGGATTGTCAGAAGCTTTTAAAAGCATTTTTTTCTACAACCTCTTTGGCCGAAGAGGTTGTAGAAAAAAAATGCCTCTAAAAGCCTCTGGTGATCCCAGCTGAGTTGCCTGATCGTCAGAGGCTTCTAAAAGCATTTTTTTCTGCAACCTCCTCTGCTAAATAAGTTGTAGAAAAAATGCTTTTAAAAATAATAATAATAAAAAAGTTGGCTATGACCACCCAGTCACATTACCCCCACCACCACCAAGCTACACCCACAGAACCAGTAGTAACAAATTTTAGATTTCACCCCGATACACATATATACACACACATACTCACACAAATTTCACACATTTTGCAGATGAGAAAGGGGGGTGGGGGAGAATGCTGAATCCTATGAGTTGAAACCTGAATACTTGACAAAACAAGATAGTCTATAATTGTCTATAGTATATAATGACTTTTTCTTACTTCCAGCTACACATTTATCAAAACTCTAGAGCAAATCATTGAAAATATTGTATTATAGTTGCTAAATTGACTATGTTGCAATCAGTCAACATAGTTAAGACATGATTATTGTTTTGCTATATGAATATGCCTGTCAGTATGATCTTATAAACACTGTTCATTGTCTGTTCTTTCTGTTTCTTCTAGGAATCAAGGCAGCTAAGAAAGCAGCAGGGGTAAATACAAGGCCCAAGGCCTTATTGAAACTTCATGTAGAAAGTACATTATCATTCCTTTCAAATTTCACTGCCAGAGAACAATACTACCAATCACAACCACAAACAGATGGATCTGAACAAATTAATTTTTCATATTTCTAGCAGCTTTCTTGTAAAACACTGTATACAATAATTTTACTCTGGCAGGAAGAAACAATGAGCTTAGCTGGTTTCAAAGATTACATGGGTTGAACCAATTAGAAAGAATTATTAATATGTCCATTAACTTTGGTTGATGCTATTAAAAACAAAAGAATTGTATATGTTAGAAATATGCTACGTTCATTCTACAGCAGATACTCTAGTTCATTCACTAATATATTAATACTGATTAATTCAGTTCAACCTTGTAATATTATGGCATAAAGTACCATGTTTCCCCCAAAATAAAACCCTGTCTTATATTTTTTTGAACCCTGAAATAAGCGCTTGGCCTCATTGCCATGCGTTCAAAAGCCCAATTGGGCTTATTATCAGGGGATGTCTTATTTTGAGGGAAACAGGGTATAACTCACATTCTCTTAAGGAATTTTCTTCTGGAGACATGGTACAGTAAGAAGAAAAGGAAGGAAAGAATTCACTATGTAATATATTTAATTGCTGCCACTACTTTTTCTGTCACAATTTCCAGACAGACCCATTTTTATGCCAAATAAGGGAACGTAGGGGCTCTTAAAGTTAATGCGTGAAAAAGAATTGTGCATGTGCTAATAGATTGAAACATTAAAACAGATTAAAAATTGTTCTATTAATTGATTTGTTTTCCATATTTTCAAAAATAAAATGAGCAAAATACTTCAAATTTTGAGTTTAGAGGGGGCATAGTTGTTGCTATATACACTTACACTGAAATGTGTAGCATTGCACCTTGACTGAAGGGCTGGTTTCCCAAATGTAACAGAATGGGATAATTAGGTTCTTTACAGCTGATTTTCAAAACACTGTTCCATAAGTATCACTTCTCCCTTTCATATCAAACAAATACATAAATAATACAGTATGCCAGTGATTTTCACCTACTCCATTCCCCCCACCCACCCCCACAAACTAATAAGTAGGATAATTCATCTTACAAAATATATATATTAAGAGATTAGACAAAATATTTTTGTTTTCAAAAAATGGGAATCAAAAGAAAGATACTATATAATTTGATTTTAACATTTAAGTATAGGGTATATAAACATTTAAAGAATAAAAAGAACCATACAGGCTCTCACATTGCTAAGAGAAATTATTATCAGTGACAGCTGATTTTAGAGAATAAGCATCTTCATATGACAAAAATTGTGATTTACAGGTTTCCAGTAAAATATATGATTAATATTCATAATCTTGTATAGAATTAACTATGTATTAACATGTATTCATGAATCTTACATTGAAGAGTCTAAAATTTAAACATCAATCATGTATAGCTTATATATGAAATCAAAGAATATTTGTTTTTGTGGGAAAGAAGAAAAAAGCATTTATATTTTAGGTATTTGTCAGTTATGATTATAGCTAATATATATTACTATAGAAAATGTAGGTAAAATATTGGTATCTTCCTTTTTATCTATTGGAAATCTTGCTGTTTTTATATAGTGTTGTTCTGTCCTTTATCCATTGCTACTATGCTTCAACTAATCTATGATATACTTTGTACTAACAAGGAGGGACATACCGTATATACTCGAGTATAAGCCGACCCGAATATAAGCCGAGGCCCCCAATTTTACCACAGAAAACTGGGAAAACTTAGTGACTCGAGTATAAGCCAGGGGTGGGAAATGCAGCGGCTACTGGTAAATTTCAAAATAAAAAAAGACTGGTCAAAAGTGCGAGGACCTATCAGAAATCACTTTTTTCAGCCCTCTGGGTAGTCCTTTTGTGCATATGGACTACTCAGAGGGCTGAAAAAGTAATTTTTGACTGGCCCTCGCACTTGTGACCAGTCCTCAAACTTACGACTGTCCTCACATTTTATGTTTTTGCCCTATCTTATCACCATGGTGAAGAGAAGCAGCTGTGAAATGAGTGACATGGTTGTGAAGAATGCTACAATGGGCATAAATGATGACCAGTCATAAGTACGAAGACCGGTCAAAAGTGCGAGGACCTGTCAGAAATCACTTTTTTCAGCCCTCTGGGTAGTCCTTTTGTGCATATAGACTACTCAGAGGGCTGAAAAAGTAATTTTTGACTGGTCCTCGCACTTGTGACCAGTCCTCGAACTTACAACTGTCCTCACATTTTACGTTTTTGCCCTATCTTATCACCATTTCTCTCTCCCACTCTCTTTCTCATTCTTTCTCTCTCCCCCTCTTTCTCTCTCTCTCTCCCCCACACTCTCTCTCTTTCTCCCCCCTTTCTCAAAGAGAGGTGGTAGGTTTGAGGAGAAAGATTGCTGTACAATAAAAAAGATGAAAGGAAAGAAAACCAACCCCAAACAAATATAAAGCTATCAAGATAAAGAATGAATTGTTAAACTTTAAAGAATAAAAGAGAACAAATATGAATAAATAGCAATAATAAGAAACACACATATAAACATACAATGTATTTTCTTTGAACAGAGTATTTGGCCGGTTCACAAATTTAAACAGTGTTCAGTCATTTCACTTAAATGTACAATTTCTATATTTCCTTTTTGCCATATTTATTCCTCATCTATTTTTTAAAAAAACGAATATTACCCTTCATCCTCATCTCTAATCTTAATCAAATTCAATTTTTCACTTCTATTCTATATTATACCCCTTCCCATTGTCATCTATTTTTATATCCATCCTCACATTGGTTAATTATGTAATATTACAGTTGTTCAATACAAATTCAACATTTTAATATAAATCAATTAGTTATATAACTATCTTTTTTGTATATTAATCAATATGAACATGAATATTCCAATTATTTCCATGCAATCCAATTTCTTACAAATCAATTAATTATATTGCTTAACGCCTTGTAAGCCGCCCTGAGTCTCCGGAGAAGGGCGGCATATAAATCAAATAAAAATAAAAATAAAAAATAAAAAATATATTTACCAATAATAATAAACCAATTAATTTCCCCCATATATTCTTCCAAACCACAACTTAACCATTTCTGCTTTCAACACAATATACAATTAATAATATCTCAATTATTACAATTCCCTAGTTAAATAGAGCTTTTTTTTCTTTTGTGTTTTAAAATCTTGAACCTCCTCTTTTGCCATAAATTTCCCATTGTTTGCAGTTTTCCACCTACCTTTTTTGGTGAGGAAAAAGAAAAAGAAATCTCTCTCTGCCTCATTTTGTCACGTTGCAGCAAAGACCCTGCTTTACTTTCAGTTTCGCGTTTCAGCATGGCTTGGGGGGGGGAATCTGCACCTCTTTGCAGCTAGCAAAACTGCTGAGAGGAAATCAGCTGAGGGTCAGGAGGCTCTTCAAAACAACTTATGGTAATTAACCTATACTGAAGCTGAAAGGGCTGTTTTTTCTATTTTTGCAGACATGGGTCTACTCATTTGTTTTCTTTTAAAAAGGCTTTTTTTTCGTGACTCGAATATAAGCCGAGGGGGGCTTTTTCAGCCTGAAAAACGTGCTGAAAAACTCAGCTTATATTCGAGTATATACGGTAATCATTTTCACACTTTTATGGGGATCTAGCTTTCAGGTAGATTGACTAGCTAGGATTCATAAAAGTTGAATCCTTCACATCTTCAATATGTCAATATATCAATCTCAAAATATAGCTGCCCATGTCTTTCTCTTCTTTAATGATTCACTGAACATATTAAAGATATATACAGACTTTTCATCTTAACCATATGATTAATTTATCATATAAATTAAGCAGCAATTGCTTATTCAAACTGTTGAACATTGTATTCTTAACATAAACCTTGAAAAGAGAAGGCTGATAATGATAGGTCAGATAATATTAAAGAGAAATACCATACAATTCATATAATTATGCATAGGTATATACATATACATAAACATATACATGTAGGTGGGTGGGTGTGGGTGTATTCATGGGTAGTAATAAAATGATATTTCAGACTGAATCATTTTTAAGCACTTGGAAGAACTTCACTTCTGTTAACAGTATCAGTCAATACATTATTCCAAGAATGAGACAGTGAGACATATTTAAAATCTGCTGATGCCTTGAATCTTTCATTCCTACTTTTTTTATAACCAAACTTCTACCTATTCAGATAAAATAGTGCTCTCAGTACAATATGAAAGGGATAACAAGATAGACAATGAAAGATAACTGTTCATGAGTTTTTCACTGCTTAATGTTGCAGTGTTATAAATAAAGACTGAAAATGCTAGATGTGTTCAAACACTTCTTAAGTTGCTGATAAGTTGGAAACCTTCAGTATTCATTTTGGCACTCATAAATTAAGAGATAAAATGTGGTGAAAAGACACATGGGATATATTTTGAGGTACTTTTAAAGGTTTTGTTGCTATAAATAAAGTGGAGTTGGAGAGTGTGAAAGCAGTTTATAATTTAAGCCCTGTTTCTTAAATGTTTGCTCATTTATTACTAACAATAATAAATTAAAATGGCAGATATGGATTTTGACAGAAAGGCACAACCCATTTACCATTAAGTGTTGCTGTAGTTTAATTAATAAATTTCCCTCAATCAATGCCAGATAATTAAAACATAATAGTTCTTAGCTCTGTTTCTAGGAAGACAAAAGACCTGATACTGCTTAGGGTTTTACTTGTTCCAGGAAGATAATGTAATAATTTATTCCCTAAATGATCTAAAGATTTTAAAGGACTAATTACAGTAATGTATCATTTTGAATATATTTGTATTACCTGGGAAACAAAATGTATCAGACCAATCCCTCAAAACAAGTAGTCCTTGGTTAACAGCAGTCATTTAGCAATTGTGCATACTGAACAAGTAGTACTTATGACTGGTCCTCAAATACCCAGGATGTGCAAAAGCCTCTTCTTTATTATATTTGGGAAACATGAAGTTTTGGTTCTCTCACTTAATGGGTTCATTTTACAGAAATGATACATTGATTACCAAACAAGGTTCATTGAAAATATTGTCCTTTCTGCATCTGACCAGCTATCATTTTTGCTTCTGGACAGTACAATAAATACTTTATATGAAGTAGAAAAATCATTAATTTTATCCTTTGTATCTATTTGTGTTTTTTCTTCCTTCTACATCCTCTTTCCATTTTTTGATTAAATGTTCTGTACTTTATTTTTTTTTGCACATCTAATAAAGCAAGGGCTAACAATTTATATTTTATTATTTATATACTAAAGATATATTTGTAATTGTTCCAAAGTGTTGGAAAACTGAACCTCGGGGTTTATTTACTTGAATTATCCAATTAATCACTAAAGAACATATTCCTGAACAAGCTATTCAGAAGAGGCTAACTGGTTTCTCTATGTCCAAGAATAGGTGATTAAAGCTGCATTCCTAACTATACTTAAGTCCCAATGGACAGACTTTATCTTTTCCTGAACAAATACAGTACAGCGGCCACAGAAATTATATACTCAAAACTAGAAGTTTGTCCTCATATCTTTAATTCAACATATTTTGCTCCATCTGTATTTGTCTCTTCCCTGGATCTTGCAAATGTTGAAAGAAATAACATTGACATTGGAAGCAATATCATTTTAATTTACAATGCATATAATGTGCCTAGGATCGCAATATATTCAGACAACTACAAGGAGAAAAGCATTAATTTTAAGTGCACATTTCTAAATTTTTTTTAGAATTAAAAATTTTATTTTTTTGCTTACTTTGTCATTAATTAAAAACTATTTAATGATGCTTCTTCCTCAGATAATAAAGCCACTCACTGAAAGTCTAATGAACTGCTATTGAATGGAGTGGGTCTTTGTAAAACCTGGATTTCCAGAGTAATGTGGACAAGTTACAAAGAAGGAAAACTTATATTCTGGAGCATGGTAAGGCACTGAAGCAAATACTGAGAGTTTTCTCTCAACGCTTCTGAACTAAAGAAATTCCCAGACTGCATTCATGTAAATATTATTTGTTTAAATAACAAATGTTATTTAAATATTTATAGAAGCTTATCTAGAGGAGAAATCACATTGCTATAAACTTGTAAAGATAGCTGTCTCTTTTTTGTTGTTTGATTTATCTTTATTTCACCTAGCCAGATAATTAATTTATTAATTTAATATACATCATATTACCATCCAAAATAACAGCATAGCAAATAGCTTTGAGAGGAGGGAAAAGGGAAAAAAACTTTAAATGTGTTATAGTGCTTTAGATCCATATACTAAGTCCTAAATGCCAGACTCATCATGAGAGAATGCTGTATTATTTATGTGGGGTAAGTGCTTAAATGGCACTTGGATGGAAGTGTTATCTTTTGTTTTATAGATTTCTATAACACACTTCCATAGAAAGAAGGTCCCAAATTAAAGTTTGTCTTACAGAAATTTTAAAAGATAATATAATATGCAGTAACACATTGTAATAAATTACCCTTATAATATAAAATTCCCAACAAAATAGTGATAATGTCATCTATGCAATGGGCATGAGTTTGGGCAGACTCCAGGAGATGGTGGAGGACAGGGGGCCTGGCATGCTGTGGTCCATGGAATTGTGAAGAATTGGACATGACTTAGCAACTGAACATCTGCAACAACTGGTGAAGCAAATACATCTGTATGCCACTCAGGGGTGGGTTCTAAATTTTTTTACTACTGGTTCTGTGGGCGTGGCTTATTTTGTGGGCGTGGCTTGATGGTCATGTGACAATTCTTTAGGATTTAGCAGAGGTATTGGTCTACCAGATTTTTAACTGCTTGCAGAGCTGTACCGCTCTACTTATTTGTTTTTGGAGGCACTGGTCTACCCATTTATTTTTGCAAGCACCAGTCTACTCATTTGTTTTTGGGGCAGGGCTGCTGCTGCTGCTGCCGGAGTGTGTTTGCAGTAGCTCCTCTTGGTTTTTATTTTATTTTATCATTTGTTTTTGGAGGCAGCGGTCTACCCATTTATTTTTGCAGGCACCGGTCTACTCATTTGTTTTTGAAGGCACCGGTCTACTCATTTGTTTTTGGAGGCACCGGTCTACCACCACACTGCCTTTTAACACTGATCAGCTGTAGGGCGACCCTTTGAAGCCCCGCGGCAAGAGTTTAAACAGTTTTTTTCCTTCTAGCCGATCAGCTGGGACTCAGGAGGCAGCAATAGATTGGGGGTGAGGCCAAATAAAAAGTAAGAATAACATGGGGGGGCAGGGGGTGGGGGGCAGAACCGGTTCGGTGATGTCATATCGTCACCGCTACCGGCTCGGCGGAACCAGGCGGAACCAGGCGGAACCCACCACTGATGCCACCCCTATTGAACATTGCCACAGTCATCAAAAGGGATGTGCATTATTGCTCATTTCACACTACAGAATTGTAGGAAACTCTTACGTGTTACTGAAACAAAATTAAAGGTAGTCTTTGATTGATGACTAAATTTTCCGTGATCATTCCAAAGCACTTTAACAAAGGGACATGACCCCTACCAGATGTTACAGGTGCTATTGTACAGTGGTGGGTTTCAAAGATTTTTACTACTGGTTCTGTGGGCATGGCTTGGTGGGCATGGCTTGGTGGGCATGGCTTGGTGGGCATGGCTTGGTG
>WNWU01000016.1:28541862-28558535 GCA_012654045.1 Ptyas mucosa | reverse complement strand
ATGGGATGGGATGGGATGGGATGGGATGGGATGGGATGGGATGGGATGGGATAGGATAGGATAGGATAGGATAGGACAGGACAGGACAGGATAGGACAGGACAGGACAGAACAGAACACAATAGGAAAAGTTCATGTACAGTAATTATGATTGCCATCTCCGCTTAAAAGTAATCTTGGAGATTTCTTCCCTGTCCCTAGCAAGTGTGTGCTGGTGACTTATATATGAATATAATAGGGCCATGAGACACTTTAGATGCCATCTCCAAATGATGCTTCCTAATATGGTAAATGAAAATGTAACATGAGTCTTTGCTACCATAAAACAGCCCTTTATAATTCAAACTGACACTTATGAGTTTGCAACGCTTTTACAGTCTGTTCCAAAGTTGGGTGATCATTAGCTTCCCTGTGCATTTTTTTTCTTGACAGCTACTTTTACCCAAACACAATTATTCTGTTTTTAACATGGAGATACCTTTCAATATTGGCAGTATCACAATGGTGTGAAAATCCTGCTGAATTTTCAATTGTCCATAGAAATTTTGAACACATACAGATTTCTCACAATTTTCTAAGTGCAGGGTTAGGTGAGCACAATTCTTTTCCAATTATCTCATTTGTATTTCTACCTTGGAGAAGAAACAAGCGGATGCTTTATCATGTAACCCAGAATATTTCTTGTCCTTATGCTATTTACCCAGAAAATTTTCTCTCCTCCAATCAGGGCCGTCCTTTAGAACTTCCCAACTTGGTTGAATCTAGCCTTGGTGATAGCAAAACTTGTATGTGATGACAACTTTGGAGGAACTTTTTGTCCTTTACCTGCATTTCTTGGGAATGGGGACAATTAAGCCACAATAACAGGGTATGCATTCCTTCTTTGAGAAAAGAAATCTTACAGATCTGCCATGCTAGCTGGCCACCTGGACATTTTGAAATAACTAAAATGATCCATCTCCTTCTCATTTTTGCTATCCTTGAATCTAAGACTATCCTCTTCAATGTAGAAGTAATTATGTGTTCTTTTGGGAATATATAATTATTGGAAATTAACCAAAGTTGGAGGACTATTGATACATCATTTTTCAGGTCCATTTATTGCCTTGCATAATGTATAACATGATATGTCCATTGATATGTTCAAGTTGATTCTATAGTAACTTTCGATATTTCAGATCTAGTAAGATCTTTAATCACTGTATTTCCATTACTTGAAATTTTTCAATTCTGATTTTTTTTAGGTGCCACACTTCATAGCCATAGGTCATAATTGGCATGACTATAGACTTAAGAATATTCATCTTGCTATGATTTAAACTTTCATATGATTTAAACTGAGTCATGCCATGTTCTTCAGGTATCTTTTGATCGTTTGTGTCTCATTGGTCTCCTGTCTAAAGTAGGTGTTATTACAACTTTGGATCATGTCAGCCATCTATGAGACATAGATACAAAATATGGAAAAACCTTGGACCCACATACAATGCTAATGTTCATTAGACTGTAACACAACCTTTTGGCAGAATCTCTTTGGTCACTGAAACTCCAAATGAATATGTACAATCAAATTACTGAAATAAGGAAAATAATTGTACAAAAGACTCATTGGGGAGAGTTTATTTGGTTTATGATTAGATTTAAATATGATAGAAGACAGACAGATCTGGGTAAGACTGGCAAAATATTTGTCATCAACTCGTAATAAGATCTTCTCATCTATACCCTGTTTTCCCCAAAATAAGACATCACCTCATAATAAGCCCAATTGGGCTTTTGAGCACATGGCAATAAGGCAAAGTGCTTATTTCAGGGTTCAAAAAAATATAAGACAGGGTCTTATTTTGGGGGAAACACGGGTAGTTATAATGTTAGTAGTCAGTGGTTTGGATGGGGAGAAGAGAAAGCTTTCAGATCTTTATTTTGATGAGCTTGGTCATCTACCCCATGCAAGCTTCCATGCTTTGAGAGATTGATCCGAAAACTGCTCATTGTATGATTTCTATATTAAGAAATACCTATATTAAAAAATTCTTAAGCAACTTTCTATTCTCTTCTATTTTTATATTATTATTATTATTGCAACAGAAACAGATACAGCAGGATAACCCTTTCCCCCAAATTTGCACCTTTGGGGGAATTTATTTTATTTATTTTAAACATTTCTTTCTCACCCATCTTATAATTAACTCTGGGTGGTTTGATTTTCCATATAACAGAGAGGTTTCTGATTTGATACACCTAATTTCTAAGCTGATATTGCATTTAGTTTATATCCTTTTTCTTTTGAAAATATTAATGGGTCAGCGTATTCAAAGTACATTTCATTTGGTTTATAAAGCTGAGATCTCTGCATACATTTTTAAGTAGAATACATTTCCCTTTTTATTTCATCTTTTATTTTTAGATTCAAACTTTATCAAGCTAATTTCTTTGTGAGAAATGTAAATGAAGCAATAATTATGTTTAGTTATAAGTCTTTAGAATAAATTGTATAATATGAAATCATTGAGTTGTATCTGCATTTGCAAAAGAATGAGTTTGGATTCCATTGTAGTGTATTTAAAGCAAATGATAACATCCATTTAATAAAAATGAGCTTTATCTTGCTCTTTAATAAAATGCAGTTAGTACAGTTATTATTTTCTCATTTACCTTGAGTGAATGGAACATTTTAGATTTAGTTTTTGTTCTTTTAGCAACATAATGTGGAAATAAACAAAATATGAAAGATATAATTAGAGGGATGATATCTCTTATACCTGAAGAAATGAAATATATTTAATCAAAGAAAGGAAACTGGGACACGTTTCACAGCATTCTGCAAATATTTGACTTTATGTCCTATAGAAGACATATAACCCTCTGAAAGTTAGGCTGAGAGAAAATGATGGACCCAAAGTCACCCATGTTAAATATTTATTGTCTTTATAGTCAAATTATTCTTAGATATTTTTTTTTGTTTGGATTTATACAAACCTTCTATTCCAAATTTTATTAATTCTATTCCAATTTTATTAGGTCCAATGACTTCCATAAAACTTATTTCCGATTTAATATAACTTATACTGCATATATTTTATACACACACAAACACACACACATAGTATGTATGTGTGTGTGTATTTGTGTGTGTGTGAATGTGTGCATAATGTGTGTGTGTACATTAGCATTAATTTTGGTTACACTGCCATTAAAACTATGTTTATACATATTAAATTTGTGAATACTTAGATCTAAAAATGTATCTTAGAACTTCACAACATGTCTGCTGGTTCAGGCTATGGTCTCTTCATTGTGTACCCTTGAAAAGTCAATCTAATCATTTTAGATTCCTCATAAGCAAATGGTAAAAATCTACTTCTCTTATGTCATTGCGTCTCTGCAGCTTCTATTTGTAGACAAACATTAAATCTCATCAGTGATATATTTGTTCTTCATAAATATATACAATTTCCTTTAAAGGATCCAGTTAGTAATCAAGCCTTGTGATAATGGATTCCAAAGTTAATTATGCGGTGTGTAAGGAGATTCTTCTTCCAGTGAGTTTCAATGGATGATTACTAGTCATAGTGTTTTGACAAAGTTCTACTTCTTCTCTGCTGTGCATGATTTGACATGCCATAGTTATACTTTTCAAAGCTAAACAAAATTTAAATATTCAGATTTTTTTCTCATAAGGAAGGATCATTTATACTGTCCTCTTCTGAATGTTTTCTTAGCTCTGTAATATTCTTTTTTCAAATGTAACATCCAATATTGTACATAGTATTTCAGATGCAGGCATATCAGTGGTGGGTTGCTCCTGGTTCAGTCCGGTTCTATAGAACTGGGAATAAAACCGGCGGCCCACCCACCACAACATCATTATGTGTGATCGGCGCATGTGCAGAAGCTTCTACGCATGCACAGAAGCGTGCACGCTCCCATTGAGAACCGGTAGTAAAGGTAAGTAGAACCCACCCCTGAGGCATACCATGATGTTGACAGAGTTGTTTGCAATCTAATGATCTCCAGCATAGGGTTTTATCATTTTTACAACTGCCACACATTGATTCAATATCCTTATTTTGAAATCTACTATAATCCCACTATTGTTATCCTAGTTCCGTGATGGCGAACCTATGGCACGGGTGCCACAGGTGGCACGTGGAGCCATATGGGTGGGCACGCAAGCTCAGCTCTGGCACACATGTGTGTGCTGGCCAGCTGATTTTTGGGCCTTCTGAGCCCACCAGAAGTCAGGAAACACACTGTTTCTGGCTTCCGGAGGGCCTTTGGGGGGATGGGAAAGGCCGTTTTTGCCCTCCCCAGGCTCCTAGAAAGGCTCTGGGGCCTGGGGAGAGCAAAAAACGGGCCTACCAGTGCCATCATGTGGCAAAAACGGGAGAAGCATGGGGGGGCGGGTCACATAGAATTATGAATCTGGGCACGCTTGCGTGTGACCCCACTGCGCTCCCCCTGCTTTTGGCACACAATGGCAAAAAGGTTAGCCATCACTGTCCTAGTTATTAATAACCCAGCCCCCAATGTGTGTATTTGAAACAACAGAATTTTCCTCTAGTGAGGAAAAACTTCCATAAATTTGAATCATAATTACTATTTCATTTACTATTCATTTTTAAAAATTATTTAAATAGCTCTTCATAAGCACTTCTTGTTTTGAACACAATGAATAGACTACTATTATCCACAGATTTAGCTAGAATACTGCTTTATTCCTGAGTCAGTATTACATACCGTATTATAAAATGTTGAACTAGCACATAGCCTTGAAAACTTTCACTTCTTAGTTCTCACTGTTGAGCAAAGTGCTTTTTATTTCTATTGCTCTATTTCTCTCAGATTCAGTTAAGACTCTATTACAAAATAGTTCTATGAACTCCAAGTACACTCAAAAACTTTTGAAGAGAAAGTTTGTGAAATGTTTTTGAACATCCAAATTCAATATACAGCAATGATCTTCATCTTTGTATTTCTTTTGAATACTCCAAAAATGTAGAAATCAATCAAAAGATTTAAAGATGCTTAAATAAGAAATAGATGAAAATAGATGAAACCTGTTTAAAGTTTGTGTGGTTTACTGCAAAGTTAAACTCTATGTTTAACAATATGTTTTCTCCAATTTGAGTGTAGTTTTATGATGCCGAGAAAGCACCTAAAATCACAACACGCACAGAAGAATATCCTTTTCATGTTATTTATGGCACAAGCAGTTAATGTATTTATAATACTTGTACCATGCCTCAATCAAATGACTTTCTACAACTTACAGGATATATAAAGAAAAAATAAACTATCCATGGTGAGGTTAAAACTATTAAACAGTCATACCCATAAAACCGATAACCATATTAGTCTCCAGCTAAAAACACAGGGGCACAAACATGACAAAAAGAAAAGAAAGAATTATCAATAAACAGAAAGGAAGATGACATCAAAACAAGTCATAAAAGGAGCAATTTGAAAAGGAAACCTGGAAGACCTCATCTCTAAGGGAAAATAGGATCAAGCTACTAGTTCTCCCTCCAAAAAACCCTGTAGATTATTTTTTTTATACTAGTTGCTATGCTTTCATTATTTTTATGCTAAGAACTGTACAAGAGTCTGCTTGTATTTTTTTTTTCTAGAAAGTAAGATATTGGGCTTTTCCTTAGTTTGCTTTTTGCTTTTTTTGTTTTGTTTTGTTTCTTGTTTCCCTACCAACCTCTATGTTAAATTCAGGAATAATTTGTAATTATGGATTATTGTAACTAGAATGCCTCAAAAATATGGTTCTACTTTTGAAATTAACTACAAGAGGGAGTAATATATTATGATTTTACAGTGATTTGAATAGGAAGCCACTACTATCCTATTAAGAGATAAGAAGATAAATTGGATAAATTAGTTTTCAGCTACAGAAAGTAGAATGATACAAGAATAAGTCTCTCTCCCCCCCCCCTCGTGTGTGTAGAGACCAATACATAACAGGAATGGGATAACTATCCATAGCCATGCTTATCTGAGGACAAATTTGTATATTTTGTATGTTTTTGTATTGAACAAAAAAGTTTCTTAACTCAATTAATGACAAAATCTCTATAAAAACTACAATCAATGTCCAAAACACCACAAAAGGTTGAACTTTTTGAAGACAGGGGTAGACTATTTTTTATAATAACGATTGTGTATCTGAGTACAGTATTTGATAAGCTATCTAACTCTTGGACTTTGTGCCTTCAAAATGTAAAAATATGAATTAATCATTAGATCAATAGACAAACAGTTGAGTAGTTTTCGTTCAGATAATGTGTGGTTAGGAAGATGAATTGCTCTGAAAAGTTATGGTATGTGTACAAAAGTGCCCTCTCTCTGGTATTTTCTGTGCAACTTTATGATATTTCAGGAGCCTTTAGATCAACTTTACTCATTTTTCAGAGGTACTGATTTTTTTAAAAGACGCAGGAAAAGGAGGAAATGGGCTGCATGAATATATAATATCTATCCCAATGGAAACTCCACTGGCTGCATTAGTTTTCCCAGGATGTATGATAAAGGGCAATATCATTACTTATTTATCTATTGTTGCATTCTTTACAAAAAACTGTTATTATGAAACAGGATAGCCTGTGCCATTGTTTTCCAACCATTTTACAAAGAATATACTGTAACTCTAGAAAAAGCAGACAGCATGATGTAATGTTCTACTCCTGTAAAACTTCACTTGGAGAACTAAATTAGCTTACAGTAATATTCTGTAACACAATAATATTCTCCTTTGAAGGAAAGGGGAAACTTATTTCATTTACATTGTTGTTATTCTATTGTATTTTCTTCACTAGATTTTTTCACTTAGAACTTTTATACATTAATATATATATAATATATCCTGATCTCATGATAACATTACAGAAGTGCTAATTTGTTTATTTATCCTGCCCATCAAGATGTTACAAATTGCTACCCAGCTATTTAGTAGTAATTATTTTTATCATAATTTGGAGAGAGAAGAGGAGAGGAGAGGAGCTTGATAATTGCACAAGGTTCATACACTATTAAGGTAAGGTGTTTAGGGTACTTTCTTCAAATGGACTATTCCTTGGTAGAGCCTTTATTAGGGTATTGTTTTCCGCTTGATTGTTTGCCTGATGTTAATCCCTCTTTATCTGGTTGTAGCCTGCTGACAAGGATGTGTTCTGGTCTTTTTGTTTCCTTCTTGTAAATGTGGTTTATCTCTATTAATAGCTAATTTGTTTAAATACCAAATACCCAACATTCTTGGATTTAACTCGTCTAGGATGCCTGTCCTGTTCCTTTTGTTTTGTGTGTTTTGATTTCTGAGATGATAATTTTATCAAAAAGTGCCTTGACTCTCAAACCACTATAGCACTACAGCACTACAACCAACTCAAACTATGTAAAGCAGTGGTTTTCAATCTTCCTAATGCCGCAACCCTTTAATACAGTTCCTCGTGTTGTGGAGACCCCCAACCATAAAATTATTTTCGTTGCTACTTCATAACTGTAATTTTTTACTACCGGTTCTGTGGGCATGGCTTATTTTGTGGGCGTGGCTTGGAGGTCATGTGACCGGGTGGGCATGGCTAGCTGGTCATGTGACCAGATGGCCATGGCTATGTGTATAGGGACTACTCAGAGGGCTGAAAAAAGTCATTTCTGACAGGTCCTTGCACTTTTGACTGGTCCTCACACTTATGACCATCCTCACATTTATGGCGGTGCAGCATTCTTAACAACCATGTCACTCATTTCACAACTGCTTCTCTTCACCATGGTGATAAGATAAGGCAAAAAAGTAAAATGTGAGGACAGTCGTAAGTTCAAGGACTGGTCAAAAGTGCGAGGACCAGTCAAAAATAATTTTTTCAGCCCTCTGAGTAGTCCATGTGCATAAAAGGATACAGCAATAGAGAGGGATGAAGGAAGGGAAGGTAAATTAGAGTAGGAGTGAGGGTAAGAGAGGGAGGAAGAGAGGATGAGAAGAAGAAAGGAAGATGAAGTAGGGAGGAGAAGAAGAGGGGGGGAAGAGAAAATAAGAAGGAAAGAAAAGAGAGAGGTGGTAGGTTTGAAGAGAAAGATTGCTGTACAATAAAAAAGATGAAAGGGAAGAAAACCAACCCCAAACAAATGTAAAGATATTAAGATAAAGAATGAATTGTTAAACTTTAAAGAATAAAAGAGAACAAATATGAATAAGTAGCGATAATTAGAAACACACATACAAACATACAATGTATTTTCTTTGAACAGAGTATTTGACCGGTTCACAAATTTAAACAGTGTTTAGTCATTTCAATTAAATTTACAATTTCTATATTTCCTTTTTGCCATATTTATTCCTCATCTATTTTTTTAAAAAAACGAATATTACCCTTCATTCTCATCTCTAATCTTAACCAAGTTCAATTTTTCCTATTCTATATTATACCCCTTCCCATTCTCATCTATTTTTATATCCATCCTCACATTGGTTAATTATGTAATTATGTAATACAGTTGTTTAATACAAATTCAACATTTTAATATAAATCAATTAGTTATATAACTATCTTTTTTGTATATTAATCAATATGAATATGAATATTCCAATTATTTCCATGCAATCCAATTTCTTACAAATCAATTAATTATATTTACCAATAATAATAAACCAAATAATTTCCCCCATATATTCCTCCAAACCACAATTTAACAATTTCTGCTTTCAACACAATATATAATTAATAGTATCTCAATTATTACAATTCCCTAGTTAAATAGAGCTTTTTTTCTTTTGTGTTTTAAAATCTTGAACCTCCTCTTTTGCCCTAAATTTCCCATTTTCTGCAGTTTTCCACCTACCTTTTTTGGTGAGGAAAAAGAAAAAGAAATCTCTCTCTGCCTCATTTTATCACGTTGCAGCAAAGACCCTGCTTAACTTTCAGTTTCGCTTTTGTTTTGGTTTTTGTTTTTGTTTTTATTAAATTTATATACCGCCCTTCTCCCGAAGGACTCAGGGCGGTGAACAGCCACAGAATAAAAAACACATACATACAAAAATTTAAAATAGAATAAAAACGAATTAAATAATTTGGCTGAGACGAATTTAAAATACCCAATGATTTAAAACAAATTAAAATTTTCATTTAACAGGGGAAAAGATTTAGGCCAGGCTGGCTTGATGAAATAGAAAAATCTTAAGTGCGCGACGGAAAGTGCGCAGATCCGGGATCGTCCATATCTCCAGGGGGAGCTCGTTCCAGATCGTAGGTGCCCCCACAGAGAAGGCTCTCCCCCTGGGGGCTGCCAGTCGACATTGTTTGGCCGACGGCACCCGGAGGAGCCCCTCTCTATGGGAGCATACTGGCCGGTGGGAGGCTATTGGTGGTAGCAGACGGTCCCATAGATAACCAGCATGGCTTGGGGGGGAAAAATCTGCACCTCTTTGCAGCTAGCAAAACAGCTGAGAGCAAATCAGCTGAGAATTGGGAGGCCGATCTAATCAACTTATGGTAATTAACCTATGCTGGAACTGAAAGGGGCTGTTTTTTCTATTTTTGCAGGCACGGGTCTACTCATTTGTTTTCTCTTAACACTGATCAGCTGTAGGGTGGCCCGTTGAATCCCCCCGGCAAGAATTTAAACAGTTTTTTTTTCCCTTTAGCCATCAGCTGAGGCTCAGGAGGCAGCAATAGATTGGGAGTGGGTGGGGCAAGCGACCAGCGACCGGTGATCCAACAGAGGCAGAGGGTGAGTGAAGGCGTGGGGGAGGCGAGAGAGGGCTTTGGTGACTCCAAAAGGGTCTCGACCCCCAGGTTGAGAACCGCTGATGTAAAGGATGACACTACCATACATCAAAAACACCTCAGAAACAACCAACAGACTACTACAATCACACAGCATCACTGTAGCACTTAAACCAACTAAAGTCTTCAAAAGCATCTTAAATAATCTAAAAGACCCAGAAGCACTAGCATTTGTTAATTCTTGTATTAGATGTTTATATTTGGAATGTGGATGTACTAGGGAACTCCATGTTGAATTCAGAAAAGTTGGAGATACCCAGTGTCTTACAGGAAATATCTAATGAATAATTTAAAAAAAGCAGAGAGTTTGAAAGTACATATATTATGGTCTATTGATTTACATGAATACTGGGCAGACCACAAAAGACTGTGATTAGTGCTTTAAAAATAGCCTATCAGCTTAAGAATGTGTACGATGATTAGGAAGCAAAGGTTAAATAAAATACATAACTAAATATTTTAAAATTGGGAAAAAGGATTGCTCCTAACTTAGATACCATTTCCTTATTAACTTTATATGCAGAATGTATTATGAAGGGGGTAAAAACCCTAACCTTTTGAATCGGGAAAGGTTGACTCAATCTTACCTGCTTTTGTTTTTTGCTCAGTATGATTTATTCTATATTTCATCAATGCTAGCTCAGCCTTTAATTAAAATTCACTAAGGCCATACAGACAAATTTGTATTAACCATTTAATACAATGCTGGTTTATCTCCAGAGGGCTTGGATTAAAGGAGGAAGAGGTGAAGCACGGTGGGGGAGAAGTTCTATTATTGTCTTTCTGAGAGAAAAAAGGAATGAAATACAATGTGTCATGATCTAGGGTATCTATTTGTTAAACAGAAGAACACAAAAGGAGCACACAATAAATCATCCTGAAACCTGGCCTAAATATATATTTTTTCTTATTTCTATTCAAGAATAGAAATATAAGAGTGCTGTACTGCTTTCAGTAACACATATACTATTTCTTCAAGGAATGTAGCCATTAGGTGCAAATGAGATGCACCTTGCTAAATAAATAAAAATTGATATTAACCAAAAAAAGGACACACTGAGACCATAAATGTAATAAAATGTTCCTCTCTGTAACTAATGCTCTAAATATTGGAATGTTTATTAATGGTAGTCTTGAAAACTTTATAATTCTATGCCCAGTTTTTATATGTGCTGTATGTAATATCAGAAACAATACCTTCCTCTAAAAAACAGCTTGCCATTTGGAATTTTAGCTAAAAGTGACCAAAAATACTGTTTGAAAAGTATTACTATTATTGTGGTATTCAAGCTTATATATTGTAAAACGTCCAACATAATTATTTTTATTTATATGAGTTTATTTGGAATATAATTTTAATTTAAAAAGCAAATGCTATCATTCACTGTGAGAAAGAAACCACCTGAACCAATTTTGATAATGCCAACTTATAAACTTCTAATTGAAATAATTTACCATTAGAAGAAGTGGTACCTTCCCTTCTATCCCAGAATACCAATCACCCAACAAGTCCTACAGCTTCCATGAATCCATAACACAGGAATAGTTCAGCCATTTATCCTGATTCCAAAGACCTATTGAAAAAGCCATAACTCCAAGGTTCTTTACAAACATGATAGGGCAGTTTCTATAACCAAGTAAAGGTTATTCCAGAGAAAGGAGCCATCAATTATAAGGCTGAAAAGTAGAGTCCCTAGAGATGACATTCTTTTAGCATACAAATTATGCCCATGTGGATCAGATAGGATTTAATCCATAGAATATACTACCCATTCATTTGAGATAAAATGCTATTGATAAAGCAATCAATTCTTTTCTACATCATCCCAATGGTGATACATTATGCTAATTAATTTACTTATTTATGTTTACATTTGGATAAACATTGTACAGCTTTGCTGCTATATAGTTTATACAATCCCAATTTGCATATCTTTCACTAAAAGCACACCTTTATTGTTATGTAAAATGCCTAATTAATTTATCTACTCAGTATTATTTTCTGTAGAGACAAAATCTTAAAACTATACCAGCACAGCAGGAAAATTATGTTTGTGTTATGTGATGTGCATGTATTAGAAGACAAGAAACCAAATGCTTGTTATTACCAAAGCATTGTTTTATATATTACATTTCCTAAAATTAGTGGAGAAAAATATTAATACATCCAAAAATCTGTACTGTCTCAATTTAGAAGTGATTGTCATTCATTTCAAATTTGATAATGGCTAGACAGAAAAAGAAATAACTCTTTGCTTTGTTTATTAATAATATTTGCATTAATAAATAAATTTAATTATGTTGAGCTCTTTGATAAAAGTTACCCATACAGCATTGTAGTAAAATAAATTATTCAATTTTCCCATATGAGATTTGGTTGCTAGTTTGGCGTGTAGCTGAATTTCTCATTTTTCAGATTAAAAATTACACAAAACAGCAAAGCTAAAAAGAAAAGAAAATGGTTTTGTGCTTGGGAAGCAACCAACAATTCACAAAAGACCTTTTATAACTTTCTGCTGAAAAGTGCATTTTAGCTAACTTTACTATTATTGATTTAGTTTAGAAAGTAGCATTAATATACTCAGAAAGCACACTATTTTCCATAGCTCAGCCATTTCTTTCCTGATTTTTCTTTCCAAACTGTTCACTGATTTACATGGGCATTGGAACAGCACTGCAACAAAGGGAAAGCACAATGATCTTTCTTTTTTTTCTTCTTCTTTGCATCTCCAATTCTATACTCTGGGATTTATTAGGAAAAAGAGACATTTTTCCATTTTCAGATACAATCAACTCCATTCCTGACCTAGATTCTGGATTGAATAGGATTACAGATTCAATACAGACATCACTTATGATTCCTGAATTTTTCTGTGTTCTTACTGGACCAGGGTATAACTGGGTTTTTTCTACTTCTTTGAAAATATTTTATTTGGGGGAAATCTCTTTGAAATCAATTTAAGATGCATGTGCCAATAATCTATCCTTGCTTTATTATCCTATTATTGGGATGGCAGGATAATGATAAGCATTGAAGGCAGATAATCCATATTGATACCTGAAAATCAATTATTTTTACGTAAATATCAAGATTTTACTGAGATACACTTTCAAAATCAGAGTATAAGTAAATTGCATTGTAGAAATAGTGAACACATTTTTAAATGATTGCTCGAAGAAAGCAGTGAGCAACAGTGCAATTAACTGAGTAACCTATTGAGAGGCCACAGCAGGTATAGTGGAATGAAATTAGCACCTGTCTTATTTTAGCACTCCCTCACAAATTAGCATTTACTGAAGCTTAAAACTAAAAAATAAATGCACAGGAATATATTTGAGAATGACAGCTATGGGCATCTCTAACATATTTTATTTGTTTTCCATAGACTGTTGAAGTTAAAAAAAATAGAACATGTTCATGTTAAGTTCAAACATTCAAACATGAAATTATTTCAACCTATGTTTTATGCTTTATTTGTAATGCATTGTTCATACATGTCAAGGAAGAAAATGTACCTGTGATTTTGATGTTTTACAAAACAGTAAACAGCACCAAAGACCCCACAGTGTTTACATAATAATACAGTAATCTGAAAAGGTGCTTGTGGCCCTAAAATTATTATTTTTTTAGATATAAATCAGCTGTAATAAACCAATACAGGAAAGTGGTTTTTAGGTAAAAGCTTGGTGTGACTTAGTGAATATAAGAGTTCATCCTTTTGGAATGAAAAGACTGAAAAAAAATGACCTCTGAATATAATAATAAATATGTTCCAACTTATATATTAGCAAAAGCTAAGGAAAATAAATAAATACTTGTATTTCTCCATGTACAAGGTGCCGAGGAGCCGAGGCGAAGGCCGCACCTCCCGGATGATCTTCTATTTTATATGCAGCTCCATCATTCTTCTCTAATGTAGTTGTTTCCTGTATCACATTGTCACTCTAGGTTTCATCTCTATTGTTCATGTGATGCATTTCCTGTTCTTGTTATATTACTCACTCTTAACAAGAGGACTTCTGGACAATGATGGCTTATAGTGTACTTACTACAAGAAGCTACATGAAACATGGGGGCATCTTATATATGGAAAAATATGGTAAATAAATAAATAAATAAAATATAAAAAAGCAAAAGCAAAAAATAATAATTTGCTGTATGAAAAATGTAAATGTAAAGACTCTACATGAGAGTCATGGAAAGAATTTTCCCTATACTTTATAAAAAGCCTTTTGCACATCAAGCTATACAATTGTAGCATTGCTTTTTCCAATTTTGAAATAAATAAAATCTACTGCTAGTCTACATCTACACTTAAACATAGACCTCACTAGTTGATATTAGATCAGATACTTGCTTTCAGATCAACTCCTACTTCATAGTGTTGATTTCTTATATGAAAGACAAAATATTTACTTATTAAAGCAAACATTAATACTGTTAGATTCAGTGGTGGGTTGCTACCAGTTCGCCCCAGTTTGGGTGAACCAGTAGCAGCGACGGAGGGAGACTCCGCCCACCCGCCCAGATGTCATCAAATACGATCTGCACATGCGCAGATGGGGCTTGCTTCACTTGTGCGCATGTGCCAGCAAACCGGTAGCAAAAGTAAGTGAAACCCACCTTTGGATTATAGATTCATATCTGTTTTTCTTTATTCTGTTTAAGTAAATGCCACAGTCAGTTCAGGGTAAAAGAAAAGATGATTGACAAGATTCAAAGTTTAAGAATTAAATTGTTTTAATGAAGTGCTTAACTTAATCTGTCTATAAATGGAATTTTAAAAGGTTCATTTTTGTTGACTTACACCCATTGTTTCTTTGATTGCTAACATGAATATTTAATATGGTCAGTATTTTATTACATTAATAATTAGATTAAAATATTGAATAATTTATAATGGAACTATATAAGAATATTTAAATTACTATATTAATTAATAATTAGGGGCTGACATTAGGTATGTCAGTCAAATATTGGTACATTATGATGAAAAGTACCTATAACAGATGTTATAGCATCTGTTCCTCAGTACAGACTGTAGCATCTTGGGAAAGTTTCATCTATTTCTTACTGTTCCACAAAAAACAATTCCATGTTTGGAATCTACCATAAGCTGAATTTGGGAAAAACACTTTAATTCAAATAATGATACACATAAATGAGAAGACCCCCAAAATGCAGCAAATGCTATGTTTTGTTTTACTGCTTAATCTGAGCATTTTAAAATATCCATCTGTTTTCATATATAATGTTTTCAGTAAGTCATAATATAATTAAACCACACACAGGAGTAATCCGCACATTATGTGCAAATATAATGCCAGAAGCTTGACATTTGTGCTAGTAAGCTATGTATTTCTGATGTAGATATGAACTGGGAACCACAGAAGAATGAACTGCAATTTTTTTCAGGGAAAAAGTGATCTAAGTCATCACTTTACTTTTCTACACTTTTGGCAAGGCTAGATAAACACATAGTATTAACTGAATTAATAACTGATTTGTAGAATAAGGCTCACATTTAAAATTAATCAATTTCTCTTCTGCATATACATAGAGAAATCATTCTGCCACAGACACTGTTTCATATACATACCTATACACAAGTACACACAAAAGCATAAGCTTATAAGGTATAAATCAGAATGATGCAAAAAAAAAGAGAAGAAGTACTCTCCTAATGTCAATCTCCTTGTCTTGTTTGCCTACCACAGAAAAACTCCAGAAATGTGTGATATAGCAGCTATACATACATATTCAATTTTTCTCACAACTAAGTATGCTTAAGCTGCTGCTATGCTAGGAATGGATCTGTGTAAATCATCTGGATTCAACTAGGGAAGATTGACACAAAACATATGTACACAAACTACAGAGAGATGCCACATGATAGCATGCAGAAACATGTCTCATGAACATGCACAGGCAACATGTGGAAATTCTCTGACTATATTTTGAAAGAAAAGCACTTGCATACAAGAATAGAAACCTAAATTGAGGGAAAAGCAATATAGGAAACACAAATGAACAAATACCAGTTAGGTCAAATGCACACATACAATCAAACCAGTGGTGGGTTGCCCCCAGTTTGGACTGGTTCGTAAGAACCAGTAGTAAAACCGGTGGGAAGCCCTGCCCACCGCCCTGGATGTCATCATCAGCGATCTGCGCATGCGCAGAAGCAAGGCGCACACACTCACTTTGCTCATGCATGTGATCCCGTTGCGAACTGGTAGTAAAGGTAAGTAGAACCCACCCCTGAATCAAACTTATAGAAATGTTAAATGTGATATGAGTAGAACAAGCCCCAGAAACAAATTAACTACAATAAAATGCTGTGGATCACAGTGCATCCAACAAAACAGCTTTAAAAAAAACATATAAAACATAGCAGTATAGTTGCATTTATCGCTAAAACACTTTTCTTGCTGCAATATTTAAACTTAATACTTTTAATTCTATTTAATAATTTTAATTATAAGAGGAAGCCAAAAAGCAATAGGTCACATTGTTAACATGTTTTAAAATTAATATCAGATTATAAAACAATTTATAGTAAAGGTTATTTCTAGTATTTCGATTTTTGGAGCTCATATATATTTTTAATTAATCTTTTCAGGATTCATTCAGAATTGATAAATCCCAATAATGAAGACAGCTTTTGCTATTAGAAAATAATATATATTTTAATTGTTCAAGAAAAGTGAAATCCTGTCAAAGATTGTTTGCTGCTAAGAAAATTCATATAATGTAATTGTCGAGCCGTGAACAGGCTCGCCATCACTTATGGGGGGGGACGGAGATTAGAAAAGGCAGAACGCAGCCAGAGCTGTCGGACTTACAGAGTTACAGCGACACTCACAGCGGCACTTCACAGCAGGA
>WNWU01000016.1:28513573-28541852 GCA_012654045.1 Ptyas mucosa | reverse complement strand
GTGTTCCAGTAAAGAGTTCTGGCTACTCCTTCTTAAAGTGTGGAGTCATTTTTTCACATCAAGCTCGGGCGAGACGACAGGCTGAGAGTAATACATATAAAAACTTAACTTTAAGATTATGTAGATCCTTATACAAAATCATGCATATTTATCAGTAGTATGATCAAGTAAATGCTGTTATCTTCATAATTGATACAGAGAATGAGAGAAAGAAGTCTGACATCAATGTATTTTGTGTTTTGCTGAAAACAAAACTTGGGTGAACAAAGTATCATTGATTGCACATGAATGCTCAAAGGGCACAAAAGCAAACTCTCAAGCTTAAAAGACTATCAGTTAAAGCTACAGTGATCTCATCTGTCACAGCTATATCTCTGCAGCATAAAAAAAAAATTCCATCTACATCAGAAATCCATTAGCCAGTGATCCTTAATGGAAAAAGCTACATAATGGATGGATGAGCTACAGCATACTGTGAATTCATTCTCTGATTTCTTCTTCTTTTTTTTTATTCTACATGCTATTTGCAATACAGACATTTCTGGATCAAGCTACACAAAAATAATTTAAAAAGTCACTAATTAATCTGGATTTCCCTAAACAAAAAAAAATCATGATCATATTTGGAATTAATTAGTTTCTATGATTAAAGGGAAAGGAATAATGCAACTGAATTCAAGATAATTTTAATGTATTGCTTGTAGGTAAAGAACAATTATGCAAAGACTATCAGCCTTTCTTCTATTGCTTTCTCTGGGTGAAGGCATGCTTATTTCTGCAGAATACAGAATAACATAGTTGGAAAGGATTTTGCTTAAGCAGGAGACCCTATTCCATTCCAGATGAACGACTATCCAATCTCTTATTAAAAACTTCCAGTGATGAGCATTCACAGCTTCTGGAGGTAAGACTTTCCACTGGTTAATTGCTCTTGCTGTCAGAAAATTTCTAGGCTGGATCTCTTCTTGATTAGTTTCCATCCATCCTGACCTCAAGTGGTTTGGAGAATAGGCTGGCGGCTTCTTCCAAATATTGGAAGACTGCTATCATATTACCTCTAGCCTTCCATAGACTAGACATACCTAGTTCCTGCAACCATTCATCATATTTGCCTCTAGATAAGTATTTCAATTATGACTTCTGGACAGAATAAAATATTTTTTTTAATAAAAGGCTGAAACAAGGCATTAAAATATTGATTAAATTATCATATTCATTTTGACTTAGTACATTTTAAAAAAAAATAAAACCACTATGGATATCACACACACATACTTTAATTGTGTTAACCTCTTATGCATTGCTACAAGAAAAACACTCAAAGTCCCAAGCTGGATATAAAATGTGGCTCTCAACAAAATAACAGTATTCTAGAGAATTGGCCAATTTATTATTTTACATTCTTTCTACAACAATAGATCCTGACAACTTCTGCCTCAGTGGGAAATTGTTCAGAAATGTATTTCCCATGTAGCTATTTTTATTTCTAACAGAATTCACAATAAAGTGAGTGTAGGAAATTGAAAGCACATTCCAAAATTTTGATTATTAGAAAACAAAAGTAAACTACTTACATTAGGATTTTACAGAACTTGAAATACACCATATATTATTTTAGCACTATGTTCACTAGATACGTGAAATAGTAAATGAATTATGACCTATCAACTTGAGAAAAGGCTCAAGGGGCATGATTTGTGCTCAGGGAGAAATGCAGTAACAAGCATTCAGTACTAAAAGCTAGAGAATGTCAGAACTTATAAGATGGGAAGTGGCAAAGTCTAATGGCAATTTGGAAATCTTCAGGTCAAAAAGTATGGGAAAGGGATATTCAATAAATGCTGTAAATTTTAAGTTTTTCTTCAGAACATTGCTAACTCATTTGTTCAAGTGACATTTTCTTTCAATACATGCATAATATTAACAGTGAGGCCAAGTGACTATGAAATAAAAGGTTCCAAATATAATAATTCATTATGAAACTAAAGTGCATACAAGATATATAACAGACTAACTTACTGCCATAATATTGGTCTGTAAAATTCTAGAAGACAACACAGAGTAGGTCCCTTCTTAACTGCTCACTATTATCTAGTAGTTGCCCAGGATAAATATCACTAGTTCCTCCCATTTGCTTACTTATTTCTAGTTCCTTAAATTTGACTTTTCCCTGAATCTAATCTATTCACTCAAAATTCTTCTTATAGAGTCCAGAACTTAACATCATATACAATAGTGATTTATAGTCAATTTCAAATAAATCGTTGTTTCAGTTTCCTCTCCCAAATGTTAATATTTATTTACTGCTAATACTTCTGTTATTTTCAGTTTTAATAACCTTTGGAAATTGCTAGGAATTTTCTTTCTAAGATATTAGCTATCTTACCCAAGTTTGAATCATTTGTCAAAATTAAACTTTTCAATTAATACTATTCAAACAATGTAGCGTAATATGTCTATGAAGATTCTCAGTCATCCAGGCCATGGTTGTCCCAAGGTGCTTTTTTTCAAGAGGCAACTGGACTTTCTGGTTCTTCTTTGAAGACGTTTTGTTTCTTATCCAAGAATCCTATCCAGTCAGAACTGAAGAAGCTTCTTGGATGAGAAGTGAAACATCTTCAAAGTAAAACCAGAAAGTCCAGTTGCCTCTTGAAAAAAAAAAAGCACCTTGGGACAATGTACCATAATAATATTTTTATATATATGGTAACTGTTTTTCAATCTTATATTATACAAATTTAGATGACATTTCAAAACACAATCAGGAACCCAATTTGAAGGAAAGAAAATCTCAAGTAAATACAAATGGAAGAGAATATTTGTACACTGATGATGTTCCTTAGTCTGATAATAAAACATCTGCAAGAAAACAACCAAACTTAGACAACACCAAGGATCCCACAGTGAATACGAATTACAAATACAAGGCATGCTTTGGTTTCATGTAAATTTGCAAAACAACGCTAATTAATTAAGCATTATGTCCATGCCGCTAAATTAAAATGGTTTCCCTGGTATTATACTGTAATGTTTAAGACCTCATCTGGCATGTTCTTTTTCACAAGTACTGCACAGATGCCTCTTCTGATTACAGAAACTACCCTGGTGAATGATCTCAAAATGAATTCAGTAAGGAGACTCACAACCACTTTGTACTGTTCTAATGCTCTACAATATAAAGAGCGGCTTGTACGTTAATTATGTGAGCCTGATTCAAGATCTGGTTCTCCTTCAGCACATTTTATTGAATGACCTACACTATGTAAGTTTAACCTTGTGGTTGACTGGCTGTTTAAAACAGTTTATGGAAGAAATGGCTGATGAAATTTCATATTGCTTCTCTTAGGTTTTTTTAACCGGGGGGGGGGGGGCTAAATCTAGCTTACCTTCTAATAATATAAAGGATTTCACTCAATACATGCACACACACACACACACACACACACACACACACACACTTACAAAACGCTGCCTTCATTAGCTAGAAATAGATGAAAGTTATATTTGGTTTGATCTTTGCTTCAAAAATTAATGCTTTCTTTAATTGGATTGGAAGTACATGATCTTTTTTTAAAAGAGTTTCTTTTAGGTTTATTGATAAAGAAAAGAACCATTAGTAATAAACATTAATATTTGCTATTTCATGTTACTTCCTCTGAATTAGAATATATTGTTGTAGGCAATTAAAAATAATTAAAACAAAATAAAATACAATGTGTTTATTATCAGCCTGAAGCTCTCTTGATATGCAAAACATTAAGCAATATCAATATTTCATTGTTTGAATAATCTGCTAAAAATAACAGAGAAAAATATCATGCATTCATAAATATAGATAGTTAGCTAGTTTATGCATTTATGTACTCAAATCAGAGTTGGAAGAGAACTCTAGAAGGTTCAAAATTAAATGCCCCACTGAAGCAGGATTTGTTAAAGTATTTTAGACCTATGGCGTTTTGCCTCTATTTGCAAATTTGCACCAACGAACAAATATCTCTTTTTATAAAACAACATATTGCCATTTTTAACTGAACTAATATCCAATTAAAAGAGAAATAGGCAGTTTCATATGGTGGGCGGTTATATAAATTTGATAAGCAACTAAAAAAAAACCCTATTGCACTAGTTGACAGCTTATACCCGTGATGGCAAACCTATGGCACGGGTGCCACAGGTAGCACGCGGAGCCATATCAGTGGGCACGCGAGCCCAGCTCCGGCACGCATGCGTGCGCCAGCCAGCTGATTTTCAGGCCTTCTGGGCCCACCAGAAGTCAGGAAACACACAGTTTCCAGCCTCCGGAGGGGCTCTGGGGGGGCGTTTTTGCCCTCCCCAGGCTCCTAGAAAGACTCTGGAGCCTGGGGAGAGCAAAAAATGGGCCCACCATGCCATCACGTGCCAAAAGCGGGGGGAGCATGGGGGGCGGGACACGTAGAATTATGGATATGGGCACGTGTGCGTGTGACCCCAGCGTACTCCCCCCACTTTTGGCACGCGATGGCAAAAAGGTTAGCCATCACTGGCTTATACCATCAAGAATTTTTTCCTAAGATCAAGGCTAAAACCATTTCCCTCTAACTTTAACCCACTAGTTTTGTTCTGATCCTGTGGGGCAACAGACAACAATTCCAGTTTTTAAAAGTCTGTAGAGATTCTCAGTCATCCAGATCATGGTTATCCCTCCTTTTTTTCAGGAGGCAACTAGACTTTCTTGGGTTTTTTTTTTCTGAAGACATTTCCCTTCTTATTAAAGAAGCTTCTTCAGCTCTTACAGGATAGTGGAGAATGGAAGATTTCCACAGGAAAAATTGCAGACTACAGGAACCAGGAGCACCACTCAGGTGACCCTGAGAACACAGATAGACCTCCAAGTGCTTCAATGACCTTCTAAAAGGATGCAAATGACCAGCTGTCTGCAAGGAATACAAATCCTTCCATTCCCCACTATCCTGTCAGAGCTGAAGAAACTTCTTGGATGAGAAGCGAAACGTCTTCAAAAGAAAAAAAAACAAGAAAGTCCTGTTACTTCCTGAAAAAAGCACCTTTGGGAATTCCAGTTTTTCCTCTATATGATATATAATATATTTATATAATTACTTTTACATATATTATGACCTTCAGGTTATAAATTTCATTTAACTGCTCTTTCTAAGACTTGATTTCAAGTCCCTCAGCATTTAGATAGATCTCCCCCAAACTTCTTTCATTTTCTGAATTATCTTTTTTGAACTGCAGTACCCAGAACAGTATGCCACTTTCTAAATGGGGCTTGAAATGACAGAGTAGTGGAATGATCACTTTCTATAATCTGGATTTATAATACCTCCCAAAATAGTATTTGAATTTTTACCATCTGGATCATACTTGTATTTTTGTGAAGAGGGTGGGAGGATGGGAAATATAGAACTTATTTCTCCTTCCTCTTCCAGGAATTTCTGATCTCCAGAGATAGAAATCATCACAAAAGTATATAATAGAACCATTCCACATGTTTATTATGTCAACTTGTACTACAATATATTTTTCAATTCCATTGCATCTAATCAGTGTGCCTCTCTGATTAACATGATTTCCCCAACTGATGTAAAATGAGAGGCTATCAAATTAGTAATCAAATACAAAATATAATTCATTATAGAAATATTTCCCAATGTGAAAAACGCAGTAAGAGAAGTACTGTAGCAACAAACAAGATAGAATAAAGCAACCAAAGTGAGGATTTCAACACTAAGCACACAAGCACAACTTCATACCTATAATTTGCCTTCTCTTTCTATTTCATAACTCCAAATATTTGTTTCTGGCTAGCTGGTTTTTATCAATCTCCTCCTGGAGTATTGTTACCATTTAGGAGAAAATTTGAGGATGGATCCAATTATTGGGGGCAGGTTGTGACCATCCAAGTTCATGTCCTGATTGTTGGCATTTTAGGCATCAGTGATTATTTTATCTCCTACGGATTTAGAAGGCTTTTGCTATAGTATTTAGTTTATCTTAGCATGCACTTTTTTCAATTCATATGCCTATGCTTCAAGATGAAATCTATGTATCTCAAAGTTAATTAAGCTGCTTATCCATCATAGTCACTGGAAGAGCATATTTGCTTAGCAAGCCTGCAAAAGGGTGACATTCAGTTCAAGCATGGATTCTCCTGGTTAACCTAGGCCTTGGCTTCTGCATCTTCAAACAACCTTCCAACACAACCAGTGATCTATTAAAATTTTCAAATGATTTTCATGTGTACTCATCTCAAACCAGGTATCTTCCTTCTTAAATTTGTTTTTTTTCTTTCCTCTGCACAATTCACATTCTCCTATTAAATTTCATCCTGTACATCCTGTCATTTTGGTGTGCTAATGAAGTCTGTCTAGATTTGATAAAGTGGTAGCCATTTCTCTTAGTTTTCTATCATTTACAAAATCAGTCATTGACAATTCTTTCTTTTCTTCTCACAATTGAACAAATAGAAAACAAGTTTCTTTTACTTGTCATCTTGGTTTTGGTATATTTGAAAAGGACTTGAATTGTTTTGGGCATCTATGTTAAGCAATAGCTGAAATTATACTTTAGCTTTTCTGACACAATCCATATGTTTTTGTGTGGTTGGGATTCTTCATCACTCATTTCATAAATTGATTCCTCACTTTCATTGCAAGCATCTGTTTTCTCTGGGGGGGGGGAATTTTCCCTTAGATAAATGTTAAGAGGGCTTGCAAACAAGCTTCAACTTGCTTTTACAGTTGTTTTTTCACCAGTAATGGGCTTTCTATTTTTCTGTTAGCTACATTTCTTTTGTGCCTGACTTCACCTCTCTATTTAAGTTTGGAAAACTTTTCTGTTCCTTTCTTGGGATTTGGGTTACTTTCTCCTAACTTCTTTTATTTATTTTTATTGTAAGAAGGCCACCCTCCCCAGAATAAAATATTTTTATTTTTAATATTGAAAAGAGGTAGACTAGAATATTTCCTCTAAAGGAGAAGAGGAGAGAGAAAAAGAGGCAAAAAGCAGCCCTAGTCTTCCTGCTATAGGAAAACAGTCTCAAGCAGAAACCTGAAGAGACTAGTCTTTAGGAATGGATATTTTATGTACATTCAGAAAGCTGGGTCACTCTATTCATAAGCAAAGAGCAGCCAGAAACTCCAAATAAGCAACACAATAAGTATGGAGCTGAAACTGACAAGATTAGTTCAGAGAAACAAAACACTTAGGATTTGCATTTCTACCTTTTGCCTGTAGAGCCTACATGACCCCAAAGGAATCTGACAATAGCCATTAAAATATTCCTGCACAGGAACAGGCATCTCAATCACAAAGCCCCAAAGAATGTATAAAAACCCACTTACTCTCAACCCCATTTTGTCAGCCACCCCAGAAACATGCTGCCATCACTAGTTTCTGGCTACCAAATAAAAGAGACCTCCTTTCCTGCAGCCTGCCTCCATTTTATTTCCAGTATTTTTCTCCCGGCTTGGAACTGGACCAGATTTTTCTTCCAACATTATTAACACTTAATACCATTCCTCTTTACTTGTTTGGTAATTAACTGGCCACATACTGGGATATTTGTGCTTACTACCCCATCACAAGATAGACAAGATACATTCCCTACAAACCCCATATATTTTGTACTATTTTTCATTGGTAACTGGACCTTCACCAAAGGTAATAGTTATGTCTTCCCAAAAACACATGTCAGGACTGTTTAACAAGAGAACTCTAGTGTTAATGTCATTCACCTCTATTACACCAAGAATTTTTCTTCCATTTAACCTTGCTGGTATTTTTCCTGCATTTTGGAGGTTAACAACCAATAAACTGTTTTAGATCTGTTTTGTAGAGATTCTGCCAACTTGACTAACCCTGTCACACATACATTTATTCCTACTTGCATCACTACCTTGAGTTTTGGCTGACCTTTTGGCATATTGTAACCAAGTCTTTTCTCTCCTGCTCAATCTCCTTTTTTAGGAGTTTCACTTTTCTGTTAAACTATGTCTTTTCACATAACTAATTAGTTTCTCTTGGTGTCATCTGTCCTGTGAGCAATCAAATCATGCTCAGCCAGCTGTACTGCATGATTGCCTGTTTTAGAGTTGTGCTCTTTTATTCAATGGTGCCCAGGACCTTGCAGACCTTGTAAGAACTGTTCAAATACCATTTGTGTTATAGCTCGGGAATAACGAGAGGCACAAGCAAGCTAGTGACAACAGCTCTTTAATTCAGGGTGAGACTTCAGCAAAGAAACACAGGCAACAGCCTTCCTTATATACAGTTCAGAAACAACTGTTAACCAATCAAGAACAGTTCCCAATTCAAATCTCCCGCTCAAATAGATACATACATAACAATTTGTTCTACTCTTTCCAGTGAATTCTTTTTCTGTGATTATAAGCAGAGAACATTATAAGATTATAACCTAGACTGCCATTCAGGCCTTTAATTCTCTAACTCCTTCCTGAACTACATATGGACTTTCTCTAAATCTGCCTGTATGCATATTTATTATTTCATATTATAGAAAGCCACTTTGGTCTAGTGGTTAAGGCACCAAGCTAGAAAGCAGGAGGCTATGAGTTCCAGTCCCACCTGAGCCAGGAAAGCCAGCTGGATGACTTTGGGCCAGTCACTCTCTTTCAGCCCAACAGGGTTATTATTGTAGGGAAAATAAGAGGAGAAAGATGTGTTAGATATGTTTCCCATTTCTGGATTTGTAAAAATAATAAAATCAGAGTATAACTAAATAAAATAAGTATTGCTATCAGACTGATTCTTTTATATTTTACTACCTTTACATCTCTGACAAACTGGAAGAAATCTCTAGGGGTTTTCTATAAGGATGGGTGCTAAAATGAGAACCCATTCCAGTTCTGGCTAATAACCTTAGGCTCTTCCTTGTCATGAGGTATTGAAGATCTTGCTCCTATTTTTAGACTAGGTATGGTATATCTTTAAGTGTCATTTGCATCTATTTAAATTCTTCTTAATGAATTTCTATTCACTCATGCCCTAATCTCTCATGTCTCACACTTTCTATTCAGGGTCTGTTTTCATCTTGTTGTAACATTTGCTAGAACTTTTCAGAATCACACTTTGCAGCGTTTCCTATCATTCTCAGACACATTTCCCTTCTGAATCTTGCAGTGTTGAATTTGACCTACCTTCTCTTGAATTCATTAGATTCTACTCTTCTGAAATTCTTTTGAAACTCGGTATACTGAGTCTGACTCCCCCATCCTCCCTTTAATATTATGACCTCGAAAATACATGGGCACCTTTTCACTCAACTTCACCACCAATCTGTCTCTGTTGGTAAGTTTAGCTCCAGGATAGCAAGACTCCTTTGTTCTTATACCCTTTGATGACATATTAAGTTATCAGCAAGACATGGCAGGAATTGTAGAATTGCTGATACTTGCTGAGTTAGATTTCTAGCTTCTTTGCATACCTCCCTGAAAGTTTCATTCCCGGGCAAAGGCCCAATCCATATCTTCTCTCTGTCTGTTCAGTTTATAAAAAGAATCTCCCACAATAATATTTATTGTGGATTCCTCCCCCCCATTTTATTTGTATTGAAACCCTCTAAAGCATGAATTTCTGTACAGGGATAGGTTTGCTTTATGAACTATGTGATGACTTTTGAGTAATATGCAACCCTCAAGGCCCTTCTTTCAAATATATGTGCCATTCTACCAATTTCATTAATGTCTGTATCCCCAACATTTGTCTTTCTGAGATCTCCCTATTTGTCAAGATCTCCTATTTGTTTCCCATATTCTTTTTACCACTACAAAATTACCTGAGACTGTAAATAGCACTAAGCTATTGGCTTCACTATTGTAGTTGAAACTTTAAGTCTTTCCTATACTCTCATGTGTCTCCTTTACATTCTGCATAATTGGCCTCTGTCATTCATTTCAGGGCTTTTACGATTCTTCCCTATTTGGTTTTTTTTAAAAAAAAATTAGATTTAATTTAATAGTTTCTCAATTAGGTGTGTCCAAACTCTCCTCAATCTTTGCAAGATGTGATCTATTTTCTATCTGGAATCCTCCATGTAGATAGCATGGTCTATGTTTGAAAAAGCTAGAGGAACTGGTTCTTGGGGTTCTTGGGGTTCAGAAACTTCAAACATTGTCCCTGTTTAAGAAACATGAAACCAGGTGAGATGAGACCACATCTGTATTGACAGAATAGAGTAAAGGATCCCCTTTGGCTCATATGTGGATAAGAAGTCTGTGAGAGAATAAAAAACGAGGAATGTGGACAATTGGGAGATTGTTATTAGAAGGCAATGCTGTGGAGAAGGCTGGTGAATGAATGAATGAATGCTTGGTTAGGATGTGTTCCAAATTACTATTTGTTCTGGTTGGAGATCATAAGTGTAACTGTAAAAGTGTTTGGATAGATATAGGTATGGGGGCATAATAAGAAAGGAAGATTATGGTAACAAGGAGAGGCAGGGGAATAGATATTAAAAATATATAGGCAATCCATACTTCACGTCCCTGTTCATAATTCAAGAAAATAGATTGCGGAAGTCTTTAGACTCAGGTTTATGTCAGGACTCTTTGTAATAAACTAGACTCATCCATGACTTAATTGTCAATTAGAGGCAGACCTAGTTTGTATTATCAGGTTCATTCTGGATAAGTAGAGTGTTTTCTTCTCACAGATCTGTTTGGTATATCACTAGTGATTCAATTCACCTTGAAAGAGGCTATCATTTGTCCCCTACTGAAAATGCCTGCGTTGTTCTTGTAAAATGTAGACAGTTGCTGTTCTATATCTTCCTGGGACAGTTTATGCTGAAGGAGGCAGTATGGCAATTTTAATGGACCATAGAATAAGCAGATTATCTGCATATGGGCCTGAATATGGGTTGAAAATCTCACTGATTACATCATGTCCAGCCTGAGACATGTAAGATTTAGTAAAATTTCTAATGCCCACCTGGAGGGTGTCAGTTCTGGCTGCAGAGAAATAGAGCAAAAATTATCTCAGCAAAACAGAATAGCTGTCAACTCGCAAAGCATCCCTGCTGACTCTTGAGTTGCCATCGGCAAGAAGTGGGGAGGGAAACAAACTTCACAGCTGTATCAAGGAGCTGGTATCATAGTCAAAATAAGGCACATTCCAACGATACGCCAAGATTGTCTCCATGGAAACCCATAGTGGCCAGAGGGGAGTGATCGCTACAACCTGCAAAATTGCTTCATTGGAGAATGTGACTGATGACACTTTGGGGGGAGGGCGGAAACAGAGTCAGAGCCGGGACGTAAATTAAGTGAGGTCAGAGTTGGCTTGCTGTCAGGGTTCCGACCAATGCCCTAATTAAATCATGAGTCTTCAGCCAGGCTTCAAAAGAAATCCAATTATTTATTAGGAGCTCCATTTCGGAATGGACCAAATGAAGCCAACTCTGACCTCACTTTAATTTATGTCCCAGCTCTGACCCTGTTTCCCCCCTCCCCCCCAAGATGTGTCATCAGTCATATTCTCCAGTGAAGCAATTTTGTGGGTTGTAGAGATGATGCCCCTCCAGCTGTGGGTGTCCATGGAGACGACTTCGATGTATCGGTTGGAATGTGCCTTGTTTTGACAGAGATAGCAGCTCCTTGATACAGCTGCGAAGTTCATCCCCCACCTTGCCTATGGCAACTCGAGAGCAGGTCAGGGATGTTTTGCGAGTTGACAATAGCTATCAATTCCAGGATCATGCAATTTTCAATTAGATGGGACTGTGTTTTATCTGAAAAGGCAACTTGGAAGTTAAGCTGGACTCTTGGACTCACAGGTGTTTGGCCAGTTCTGGCTGATACCTTGTAGTAGCTTTTCCTGGAGAACACTCACTCATTTCCGTATCATCTCTTGATCGTTTATTTTAATTTGTTCAACATGAGACTGCCAGTTAAAAAGTGCAAACTCCTGGAAACATACAACTGTCAATTTATTTCTTAGTTCAATTTAAGATGCTGGTTATTACCTTTCTAGCACTTTATTTTCTTTGTTCCAAAAATTAAACTGAAGGAAAGGTTCTTTTTTCCTGAAATCTGACTACATTACTTGCAAAGCACTTCTGAAATCAGCCTGAAGCACGCTGCCCTAGGTTGCAGATTATTTCTTACTCTTAATGTAGATTTAAAAAATGAACACGGTAGCAGAAAGTATTTCATAAATGTCTTTGATAGCCATAAACTTTGTCTCTACATTTCCCCATGAGATTATGGCTCTTTAGAATAAATTGTGGTCATCAGCCACAATTGCTAGTGACACTTTTGTTTGCCACAAAAGTTACTTAAGGGAAGGTGTCTATCTTTTTCTTTAATGGAATGCCTTATTTCCTCTCTTATCCAACATATCTGTGCTCAACTTTGAAAACTCTGAATCATGCCATAGGCATGATGTCTACAGAGAATCTTATCTTTTTTTTTAATAACATCATCAGTTTACACAATGTGATGGTTCCTATGACTTTTTCAACTGTAATACCTCAAAAAAGATATCATCTGAAGAATCTCTCTATCTAAATGTGCATAGAAAGTTTGCAGAGCATCGGTAAGGGTTTATCAACAAATATATATCTATTTGTAATGGTAAATTATCAAAAAGACTAATTTAAATGGCTTCCTATTATTTGTTTACATTCTATGTTGCTCTTCCACACAAAGGAAACTAATAAAATATTCACAATAAAATAAGTGTGTTTAAAATCAATAAATATACACATAAAACAAAAGTAAAAGTAAAATAAATACCTGGCAAAGCTAAAGGTAATCTGAATTATATGTATTACAAGGAACTATCTGTATAGTAAGCAGAAACAGCAAAAGAAATGACTTCAGACATATTTGTACGTGAACCCTGTTCCATCATTTCTTCTAATTAAGTTTCCCACACCTGCAAATATCAATTGTTCCTTTTATATAGTTATGGAACATTTAATTATCTTCATGAGTACTTTATTTATTTAAGTCATAATATAATGAGAAAATTTAATTGCAAGCCTGGAATAGCTATCATAAGAAAGAGGTTTATTTTCAGGAATAGCCTGACAATTTCAAAAACAGTTTCCTTCTTTTTTAATTTCTCCTTGAATGTAAATGCAACATTATTAATTTTCTGGAGAAGAACAGAGAAATAGTCAACTCATTTGCAAGAAATATGCCAGGTTAGTACCTATCTCAGTAAGCTTTAATATTATCGCACCAACACAGATGTTGGCCTGAAGAGGTAACATACCCACTGTACTTGGTGATTTATAGTGCTGTGATCTCTAAGCTTTTTGAGTAGCTTTCTGTAAGAACTGATAAGGAGGAAATATTAGGAGCAGCCACTCAGGACACTACTCTAACCATCTTGAAGACATTGGCCTCTCAATGGCTTGCAAATTGACTGCACATGAATAGGGATTCTCACTTGATTAATTCAAAGAACCATTATTTGCCTGAAAATATTATTCATTTTTACACCAATCATAAATAACTATTTTAAATCACAATGGTTATTTTGCTACACAGAGCAACAGAGTGATTGTGTTTATGTCTTTGTAGTGAGATACCTTCTCAGAAGTATCAAAAAAAGAACCATTTTTCCTTATCCTGTGTTTTCAGAAATAAATCCCATTAATTAGTCCAAAAGAAGTATATGTAAATCACTGATCAGAGAAGAATTCTGGGTAAATATGCATGGGCTTAAGCTGTAAATGATTAAAACCAAGAACGTTATATTGTCTGAAAGGCTTTGCTGGATGCATTATTTTGCATGCAAAAGAATTAAGGTTCAATCCCCAAGATGCCATAGGCAATAGTTCTTATAGTACCTTAAATGAATTTCAGTCTTCAAAGATAAATAAATTATATTCCAGGTTATTGAAGGAGTTTGAGAAGTGATCTAAAAAGATTCCTAGAGAACTGATAAGATGCCAGAACAGCAGAAAACAACCCAACCAACCTATTTTTGATATAAAAAGAAAGGATGAGAAATTATATTGATCTATAACCGTGATGGCGAACCTATGGCACGGGTGCCACAGGTGGCACGCGGAGCCATGTCGGTGGGCACGGGAGCTCAGCTCCAGCATGCATGCATGCACCAGCCAGCTAATTTTCAGGCCTTCTGGGCCCATCAGAAGTCAGGAAACCCACTGTTTCCGGCCTCCGGAGGGCCTCTGGGGGTGGTGGGGAAGGCCGTTTTTGCCCTCCCCAGGCTCCTAGAAAGGCTCTGGAGCCTGGGGAGAGCAAAAAACGGGTCTACCGGGCCCACCGTGCCATCACATGCCAAAAGCAGGGGGAGCACGGGGGGATAGGGCGCATAAAATTATGGATGTGGGCACGCGTACGTGTGACCCGTCCACGCTCCCCCTGCTTTTGGCATGCAATGGCAAAAAGGTTAGCCTTCACTGATCTATAACATGCATCATTTTTCTCTGCAAGTACTAGATTTTTTTAAGCAGCATGACTATGATCATTTAGAAAAGAATGTTGTCATTCCTAAATGACATAAATCATAAATTATCTATAACAAATTGTGTTGGGTTAAATGATTTTTTCTTATCCAGGCTAATTGCCTTGGTAGACTGAGGGCATGTTGTAGATGTAGTATATCTTGGAGATAATAGATTTATATTGGTTGAAGTGACTCATCTGCCAGGTTTTTTTTAATCACTCTGCTCTAAAGTTACCATGCAGTTATTTTTCTCATATTTCTCTTTAATAATCCTGTGTGAGATGAGTACTTGAAAGAGAATAACTAGTCCATAATCACCCTTGTTAAGGATATTGGAATGGTTATGAAGCAGAGTGTAGAGTTTTGCACATGGAAACAGTGCTGAGAGTAATTGTGAATAAACTGCATACAAACTGTTTTTTTAAAGTAGTTTACTTATAGAGCAAAGCAAATTCATAGTCTTTTACCAATCCAAGTCTTAGCCGTGCATAATCAATCCAGAGATACAAAACTTCTTACTGGTTTGTATAACAATACATGAATCATTCAGGAACGATATAAAAACAGTTCATAAAAACAGTAATAAATAAACCATGATCAAATTTACCATGTAAAGAGATCAGCAATATCTACAACATAGCAGCAGGTAACAATATAGTGTAATGTCCACACTGACCACAATCAAGCTCTCCTTATCTACAGTTGCTACAGAACTCATCCAATCAGGATGCAGAATGACTCAGCAATACTCTTAAAGCTATGTTATACATATTCATACTATAAACATATAATGTTGGCATATAATGATCATTTCCTAACAACCCTACAAGAAAATATTGCCTTGAACATAGGTTTAACTGGTCATAGTCCAACACTTTAAAGACTACACCACACTTGTTCTCATTTGCTTTTTATGTCTACAGAACACACCAAACTAAAAATATATAGGATAAAATCATGATTAAAAAGAATAGGCTGAATTTCAAAAAAAAATGACTCAGCAGAATTAATGAAAGGGATCTAAGAGTAACTAATGTACCACAATGGCAGCATTAAGGGAAATATTCCATCTGAATTATAGAAGTGAATAGTTTAATTGTTGATTAGACCACACTTTAAGCAAGATATTGAAAAGCTGGATGATGTTCAGAAAGGCACTAGAAAAAGTGTCATCCCGAAGATAAGAATGGTCTGCTTCTCATTGAAGGTTTTGTAATAGTGTCTGAATAGATAACTCTTATGAAAGTTTAATACATCCCTACCCTAACCACAGTAATGAACATAGATTAATTGTGCTTTCAGAAACTCTTCTGAATGCTATACAAGTTCATTGCAAGTTATGTGCACACAACATCCCTTTGCCCAGGCTTTGTGGAATGTTTAATGCTGAATGTGTAGTTTCATTGCAGTCTGGCAAGCAAGCCAATATTGATTCATTCACATTATTTTATTATAAAAACTTGTTGCACTGGAATTCAGTTTGCCCAAATCAGGCAATACACTCTATTGATAAGCTATGCTTAGCCAAATGGTTGCTGTACAGATGCTTGAACATAATGATTGGATTATGTCTGGATTGGAACAGTGTGTTTAACACTAGGTGCTAGTTCAGTAAGAAAAGACTGCACAATTTATTCTTATTCTTTTGTTGGGGATATTATTTGGAACCCTGACAGATTGTTGTTGTCATGTTGGTGTAGTAGAAATAATTTATCAGATATATTTGTTTGCTTATTTATTTTATTTTATCTAAATTCAAGGCTGCCCTACTTTGAAAATTTGAGGCAACTTAAAGATAAAAGAAAAAACAATACATCTAAAAAAAGAACATAGCCACTTGGAAAAACAAACCGTAATCTAAATTAAATTGAAGGAGGCTCCACAACCACCCTATCCAAAAACCTTGGAGAACAATCAAGTTTTTAACAATTTTCAAACTGTTGTAAGAGTTAAAGATAATTTAATCACAGAAATCTCTAGCATGACACAAAACATTGTAGATTTTCTTAAGCATTTCTTGTAATGGTGATTCCTTAAACATAATGATTATTCTAATTACTTAGAGCATTAGGCAGGGGGAAAAATAGAGGAACGGTTAATTGTCTCTTCAGAAAATAATTCAAATTCATGAATCAGTATCTTGTGAACTATAGTCAAGCCACCCAAAAGCTATAACACTCTATCAGTTTAGAGCCGTTATGATGGCAGTAAATGTTCTTTTTCCTTATTGCAGATAGTGAGGGAAGAAAGATTTAGTAAAGTAATAAGTTCCACATACCCAGCTCTAGGAATAGAAAGACAAAAACAGTTCTCTTGAACCAAAGAATAAAATTCTCAAAGGTAACAGCACCTCGTCAAGATAATATGAGGATAGCACCCAATATCCTTTTCCCCTTATGGGTCTGTATGAAACTAATAAATTGGGCCAGCAGATTTAAAATATACTTCTACCATGTCTTTCTGTAATGATAAAAGTGATGCTATAGAAAATGGACAGATATTCTGGGGAAAAACAGAGTTGTCATCAACTTGGTACTTCTAATTGATATAGCCTAGAAATTGGCTTAGCAAATAAATACAGCAGAAGTTATTCTTCAGCGATGGTTAAAACTGTTATGGAATGTATTTTTCCAAAATCAGTTCTGAAAGAAGACAATAAAATATGAGAAGTACATTTGGCTAGCTTAGGATTAGGAGAACATGATCAGTTATACCAGATATTTACACAATGTAACAATTATTTAATAAACAATCATTTCTCTTTGAAATGAACCACTCAAGTTCTTATTTTAACAGTATACAATAATGTAATAAATAATGCTTTCTTATTCTTATTTGATGTTATAGTGATATATATATATATATATATATATATATATATATATATATATGTATATATATAATTTGTATATGTATATTATTTGGAATTGATTAGAATTTTGTTTACACTGAATATTTTAATTGTTTTAAATGTACTTCAAATATTTTCATTTCTGTAGAATATATGAACTTGAAACAATCACAATCATATCACCATGTCACAATCATAGTTTTTGTTTGTTTGCAAGCTGAACATGCCCAATTTTTTTTAAAAAAATTATTTATATGCCGCCCTTCTCCGGAGACTCAGGGCGGCTTTTAAACCATTCTTCATAGATTTAAAGTTTCCAGTCATTTTATTATTTTGTAGTCATTGTAGGAGAAATGTTTATGGTGAGAAAAAAAAACAAACCCAGAAAAAAAATTGTAACACATTTTATTACAAAGCATAAGCTTTTATAAACAGTTTATTTCATACTGTAATAAAATCTGTTAGTCAAAAAGGTGCTACTAGACTCCTGATTTATTATTTTGACAATCTTTAGAATGGTATATATGGTCCACTTTTTAAGTAATCAAACCAGACATATAGCATGATGGATGTCATGCCCATTTCTCCAGTTTTATAGTGTATACTTATATTATCTATGAGGAGGCTGTACACAACTGGTTTTGCCCTTTCTTGGGACTTACCTGGATAGCTCTGAAAGCTATACAGATCTTTCTGTAAATGCAATTTACAGAATTCATGTAATAAATACATGAATTTATACAAGAATTTTACGGTAGTAAAAAAAAAAGCTAACAGTTCCTCCGAACTGGTATTTCTGACAATCAGCTGTGTCGCGCGATTTAAAATTGCTAGAAAGCAAGAAATCCTGCTTTCTAGTGAATCTAAATCATGCAGCACAGCTGTTCCCCCCTTCACTGTTCTACTTACCTTTCCAAGCCTCCTTTTTCTGTGCGAAGTGCGTGTTTGGTGCATACTGCGCATGCACATGCATGCAGTGTCTAGTTGGTGCACATCACGAATGCACACACAGTGCACATTTGGTGTGCACTGCACATTCACATGCAGTGTGCATTTGGTGCATAGTGAGCATGCGTGTTTATGCAGTGCGTGCTTGGTGTGCGTTGCGCATGCACAGCCAGAGAACCAGTGGCAAACCGGTTCAGATTTCACTACTGGTAGAAAGCTAAACACATTTTTTTTCAATTCCTTTTTGCAGAACTATTTTAGCTCAAAAATATTCTAGTTTCCTTTCCTGCATTGCATGAATCTCTCACAGGTTTTCAATGTTTTATTTGTATTATATAATATACAATATGTAATAGAGTATTTTAGAAACATTATCTTCCTCTTACAATTGCTTCATAATTGATTTTATTTGAGATAATTGTCTTGCTTAAATAATCAATTTTTTTCAGCTTCAGGTTCTTTATTGATTGCAGACATTTTAAACTCAAGTACAAGATATACTCTACATTATGTACAATATCTTTTTTATTTCTTTCCTATTTTTATAGAACTTTTTGTGTTTTCTATTTATTTTTCTTTCTTTTTATGTATCCTGGATTTATGTTAATGCAGTTACTTGATGTTGCTTGAAATAAAAAAGAAAATATTCTACATTATATAACATTAACATAAAAACTACTTGAAATGAACTCTGCAAATATACTCTGTTTATCTATTGTTTCACACTATATTCGGCAGCTATGCTAAGATGGCATGGGGGAAGGAAGATATTCTATTCTTATCAAAGAACAACAAATCTTGGATAAAAGAACTTGTCCAGATTCCTTTTTTTAGAAATCATTGTTTACAAATGATTACAATTCTGGAATTTTTCAAGTTTGAACAGATTCCATTCATATTCTGAACTTGTCAAGAATATTCTGAATGATCCCATTTTTAGTTCAATCTGTCCATTCAACTTCACTTGTCTTAGTAACATCAGAACAGTATCTGAGCATTCCTTGTGGTTAGAATTTGAAACATTTTCCATAACTTTACATTTTGTGCATTTCTAATTTTTTAAGTTTTCAAGAAAACAAATGTATCAATAATTTCCACCACTCCCAAGTAGTAAAAATGTCAACTAGTGAATGAAAAATAATTGGAAACTTCTCTCTACAGCAAGAAGATTAATTGGACCCAAAGAATGCTTTTTGTTCAGTTTATCAAAACAAGACTTGTTTTGAAAAATAATTGAAATAATATGGAATATTTCTGTTCAGACAAGGCATTAGGTGCATTTTTGCATGTTGGCAACAGTATGGCATACCTTTTTACATATAGGTCAGCATACATGTATATCAATAATATTCATGACATGAATATGAGAACATTTAAAGCTATGTTATAAAATGTATATGCATGAAAATGTGATTAAAATGATGCACAATGATGTTCATTTTATTAATTCTATGAGTGTTTTTCATATTTCCCCCCTCTCCCAAAGGATGATTTTGGGTAAAATTCTCACAGAAGAGTTGGAGAATTCTTGCACTCTGTTAAATGAAAGTAGGCAGACATCTGAGAGCATATGTGTGTATGGGGAATCTCCTGATTTTCATTATATATCTACAGTATCTAAGTGTTGTATGACTTTCCTGGGATTCTGTGCTTTAATTCAATCCCAAGGGAAATGATACTCAGGGAAACTTTTTGAGATTAGAAAACAATGGGTGTCCCTTTTCAGAAACATTATGACTGAAGATTCTAAAGATATTACAAAAAGGGGAAATTTCAATATAGCTAAAACTGTTTAAAACAAAGGAATAGTTTCAGGTATTCAGGTATTCAGTCTGCTGGAACATGAATTCCTTTCTGCATAATATTTCATCCAACAATCATTTGTAATGCACATATAATCAATGTCTCTCTTCAACTTTCCATTTCCCTTTTATCTAAAAAGAAACTAAATCTTCCCATTTGCACTACATGTTAGCATTCATTGCATGCATTTAAGTACCAGGCCTTGAAAGGATATAACCCTGACTGGATAATTGGTTCAAAACCAGAATGCTATAGACAGATTTATGTGGCAATTAGCAGGTCAAATAACCTGTTAGAACTGTACACTTTTTCTCAAGCACTTTAGGAAGTTTTTTTCCCCTCAGCCTTTCTCTGAATATTTGTATCTCTAATTAGTGTTAATTAATTTTCTGAGCATTCTCCCTGGAGACTAGAACCCACGAGGTATTTTCTCACAGAGAGTCTAGTGGATATTTAAACAGAATAGAATAGAATAGAATAGAATAGAATAGAATAGAATAGAATAGAATAGAATAGAATAGAATAGAATAGAATAACAGAATTTGAAGAGACCTTGAAGGTCTTCTAGTCCAACCCCCTGCTTAGGCAGGAAACCCTACACTACTTCAGACAAATGGTTATCCAACATCTTCTTAAAAATTTCCAGTGTTGGAACATTCACCACTTCTGGAGGCAAGTTGTTCCACTGATTAATTGTTCTGTCAGGAAATTTCTCCTTAGTTCTAAATTGCTTCTCTCCTTGATTAGTTTCCACCCACTGCTTCTTGTCCTACCCCCAGGTGCTTTGGAGAATAGCTTGACTCCTTCTTCTTTGTGGCAACCCCTGAGATATTAGAACACTGCTATCATGTCTCCCCTAGTCCTCCTTTTTATTAAACTAGACATACCCAGTTCCTGCAACCATTCTTCATATGTTTTAGCCTCCAGTCCCCAAATCATCCTTGCTGCTCTTCTCTGCACTCTTTCTAGAGTCTCCACATCTTTTTTACATCATGGCGACCAAAACTGAATGCAGTATTCCAAGTGTGGCCTTTCCAAGGCATTATAAATTGGTATTAACACTTCAAATGATCTTGATTCTATCCCTCTGTTTATAATATTATATGTATCTTTAGTTTGGTTTGTTCCCTTTAAAAATATATATATTGGAATCCCAATAAATATATATTACATATATATATTCAGACTAGCGACCATGGTTATATGGGAAATTTCTTTCTTTCCCTCATTATTTTGGGATACTGAAATACTATTCATATTGTGTATACTACAAAAATAGAATGGAATGAAAATAGAACATGGAGGGTTATCACCCTTAGGTTTCTGCTAGTTCATTTATTACATTTATATATGGCCACCCATTTTATGTTCCATAACTTTGCTTCCATTGTTTTTTTTTTAAATTAATTTTAAAATTTAGAGGTTGCCCAACTCTGTGACAACTCTGGAAAGCTAACAAATAATAATTAAGAAAAAGAAAAAACACATGGAGATATAAGTCAAAAAGAAATCTGGCTAACCAGAGAAACAATACCTCAGTCCATGACTTCATGAATATAGACATGGGCTACCAGAGGAAACTAAAGTTCTAGGCAGGAAAAATAAAAGTGAAATTTACAAAATGGAAGGTAATGATACCTTTTTAAAGGATATCCTTTAGGTATTTTGAAGAATTGGGAGAAAAAGTGATATCTAATTTGACAGCAATAATCTCTGCACTTATAAATTGTATTATATTAAAAGATTGTAGAAAAGTAAAAGATATGACAGACAACAATATGGAAGAATTTATGAGTAGAGAGGAAGAAGAGGGAATGCAAATCTTAGCTAATGGAGAAATACTGGAAAATAAAGAAATTGATGGTTATAAACAGAAATTATAGTCATAATAGAAATACAAATGACAAACCAAGAGAACTTGGGCAAGGACTTATTTTTGGATGTTCAAAAAGGGATTTCTAAAATCCTGAAGAAATCATTGATTGGGAAGAATGAAAGGTTGAATGGAGATTCAGTCGAAGACCGCAACCTGATGAGTTAAAGATTAAGATTGTCAGAAGCAAAAGAAAGCTATATAAAGTTGATACGTTTGATCAAGGCTAAAATAAGAAATATTTTTATGAAATCTGGAAATTTTTATGAACATTTTGCCATTATTTGAACAGAAATGACCATGATTTTTCAATTTGTGAATGGAATGTGGGAATCGGGAAGAAGTGAACCTTATATACAAATTTACAGTGGGTGGAGAACTATTAATTTCTCTGTATTTATTGCATGGAAGATCTGGAAGGGCTTCTTTGAATTTTCATTTTTTTTCCCCCTTCTGTTTTGTGCTTTACTTTTTTTCTTTCTATTTTTTCCTTTATTTCTGATTTCAGTTTGTATTACATTTTAGTATTGAAAAATTTTAATAAAAAAGTATTTTTAAAATAAAAATATCAGTATGCTAATGATACTCAAATATACATCTCTACCTTTTTCTGAGAAAGTGATGCTGTTCAAGTGCTGGATGAATGCATAGATGGTGTAAGGCAGGCCTGTCAAACTAGCGGCCCAAGGCCGGATGCATCACGTGCAGGCCATACTCATTCCGGCTCTGCAAAGTCAAAAATCGTCACGATATGTCACGATACATCAAGTAATGCGATCAAATTTGACACCTGTGATCTAAATGATGGATGACAAAAAACTGGTTGCAACTCAATCTCAGCAAGCTGGAGTGGCTGTGGCTCCCGATCAGGAGTGAAATGCTCCCGGTTCGGACCGGATCAGGTGATCCGGTAGCGATCATGGCAGGTGGTTAGAGTTAGGGTTAGTGTGTCATTACTTCCTGGTTTTAAGGTCTGCGTATGTATGTGATGCAGCGCATGCACTTCCAAATCGGTAAGGAAAATATGTAGATTTCACCCGTGGTCCTGATCCTTCCACCTCAATATCAGGAAAATTGAGACTTTTGATTCTGAACTGGGTAATAACTTTGCATAGATCTGGTGCACAATTTGGAGGACTTCTTGGATTCAAGCTTCCTCCTGGAAGAATAGGTGGCAGCAGTGGCTGGAGGTGGGGAGGTGAGGGCTTTGCATAAACCAATTTGTGCACCAGTTGCACTGATTCTTAGACCAAGTTACTTGCTCACAGTCTTTGTTATATCTTCTACAGGGGGTTGCCGTTGAAGATCATACAGAAACTGAACTGATTCAGAATGCAGAGGTATGCACAATTTTTGATGACCTGAGTTTCACCTGAGTAACACCATTGCTGTGTGAGCTGCCCTGGCTTCCAGTTGCTTTTTTGGATGAAATTCAAGGTGCTGCTTGAAAGGCATCTTTAAGTCCTACTCAGGGCCAGGTTACTTTCTGGACTGCCTCTTCCTGAGGGCATTTGCCTATCTTACCAGGTTTCATACAATAGGTATGTGCTAGGTGCCCTCCCTTAAATGTTACCTAGTCATTGTACAGTGTTGTTATTTTGGTTGGTTAGATGTCTGCTACATTCTGATGTGTCATATACACATCAGCAACGTAATTAGGTCTTAGATTTCAAAATTGTGTAGCCTCACTGGAAGTCTTAGAGAAAGGGTAACTGTGTGAAGGTACTTGGAAACAGAAATTGAAAAACGTTTTATATTTTGGCGGACAACACATTATGCATGTCGATATATGTAATCATCAATACAAAAGAACAAATGAACTCACAGGTTACCACATCCTTGTTTCCAAATTAAAAATACTTTAAATTTTCTGTATAGGCTTTTCATATGAGCGGACTCATTGTCTTCATTAAATAAATAGTGGACTGAGATCCAAAGGTTTATGATAATGCTGATATCTTGTATATCAGGCTTTGGTGAAATCTTTGAACAATTTTTTTCAGATGCTGTATCCAATGCAAGGTGGGAATTAAATTGTGTGGGAAAATAATTATAATAAAACAACAGGTATGGTATGGTACATTGGTACAGAGCCTTTTGTGCATGACTGACAGGAAAATTGAATGTAACTATTAAACGTTTACAGGGCTAGTCCATGAGAAATAGAAGAGACCTTTTATTCAACTTGAGGCTGAATAAAGCTTTTATAAAATGGCTTCACTGCAAAAATAGCAAGTGTTTTTATGTACTGTAATTTGGATTCTGCAACCTAGTTGTCAAAATTCAAATGGCATCTGATTCAGCAAGCACAAAAGTGGTAAAGTATTTTAAGGGTGTGTTACCATGGCCTTCTTGGGGAACAACTGGTCCACAAGCCAAAATAAATAAAAGCCCACTAGACCAAAGCTAGCATAAACACATCAAGAATTGAGAATAAGTCCAGAACATTTTAGATGATCAGACTGTTTTGTTTTGTTTTACATTCAGTTCAACCCATTTAGTATATAGGTCCATCATCTGCTCTTTCTATGTTACTGTTTTAATAGTCTTACTTACTGTACCTTAGCCTATATTAAGTTCTGTTTTCCATCAAATTCAATACAGGTTCAGAATTTCAAAAATCTTCCTGGCATATAGTGGAAAAAGACAAAGTACTGAAATTCAACCAAACCTGGATTTGTCACCGAATGGATGTATAGATGGCTGTTTCAATACACAAGTAAACAGAAATGTGGCATTTGCAAGTATTAGTTAAAAGTTGTGGCACAGTCTAATGGAAACTTAAAGGCTATCAGAGAATGTCGACAACAAACTTTGTTCTATTGCTGTAAAAGCAGACCATAGCTGTGGCATCTGTAAGGATGAAAGAACCATCCCTTCCAATGAATTACGATATATGTCAGCAGCACATCTGCACAAAATGAGTATGACCTCTGAACAAGAACCCTCTAGTGAAAACATTTTATTTAATAGCATTAATTATAGATGCAATGTACTGTTGTAGTTAATGGGAAAATAAATGACTGTCTAATATAAATTATTTGTGTTCATATTTTAATGATACCTTATGCTAAAGTGCTTTCAGGATTGGCAGAATATTTCATTCTGAAATAGACACACAGACACATGTGAATAATTGTATGAAACATCATGAAATTTATCTAACATGTTTTAAACTTGCAACCTTCTCCAATTTAATGGTGTACAAATAAATTGGATTTCAACTCTTATAAACTGAGATTTTGGTTGGTGAATGGATGTTTAAGAAATGAACACGAAGAAAGAAAGCTCTGTGATTTTTTTGTAAATATCAATGTATTTGTTATTATTAAGTAAGTATTTTGAGGAGGACAGAAGTCTTTGGTAGGCCTTCTAGATTTAGATATTTTAGTATTTTCTGCATATTTTTGACAATTAATGGCTGTCCACTAATAGCAGCCAAATTTGGTAATTCTACTTGGGATTACACAAGAACCAAGCTTAATTTAAATAAGTTTGTCATGGCATCTTAATGCCACATTAGGACACTAACCTTAGAGAAAACACTAGAAGAAAAATAATTTGTTGTTAAAGGCACAAAAAATATTATTGCCACTACAACTGTAAACAGTTTTTGTTTGAGATTAGAAATCTCGGAAAGATAATTTCAGGCCCCCATTTCTGAAAATGGCTAAGTAAATAACTTCTCAATCTCCACTTTATTTAATTGTTTCTTCCCAACTCAGTACTATCTAGTCTATGGAGTGATTTACCTGTTGCCTGATGAGTTGCATCATCACTTATAACCTTATTATTCTTGCAGCTATTTGTAGGTCAACTAGATATATTTATTTAAAGAGCACTTGTAAGAAAAATCACCTTTATTAATCAATTGGGGTCATGCAGCCACTTATGTATATGTATAAATAATGTGACATCTTATTTCCTGTTAGCTATCCTAATTTAATGTGTTCAAGTATGAGGTAATTCCTATATTATATCTATGGTGCAATTCTATGCATATCAATTGAGAAGTAAATCCTACTTCATTCAGTAGTATATATTTTCATTTAAGCTTTCAGAACACTGATGTTTAGCTATGTTTTAAAGACAAAATAATTTGACTGGGTCATAAAAAAAAGTATCAGCACTGATCTGAAAATTTGTAAGCTGGTTTTATCTTTAATTAGGCATTTAACCTCTATAGGTTTATTTTCATTGCATAAAAAGTCATTATAGTTGATTCTATTACCAATTGTCAGTTTCCTACTTCCTCCTTTAAGAGTTCAATATGTAGACTTTAATTCTAATTTGAAAAGATTTGAAGCACATTAGCCATTAAGGGAGATTAGAAAAGTTTGGTGTAATTTGTTTTAACTGGCCAGAGGGAAAAAAAAGGATATACCTTCGAGTCCAATTAGTATTAAAAAGGGGTCTTGACTCCTTGGGTATCAACAAAAATTCATTTGCTAGATATCAATATAGGCACATTCCAAGCATAGCATACAAACTTCTAATATATTTTGTAAAGATTCAGATTTAGATGTAATTTTGTTGTAATTGTATTTAGCATTAACCTCATGTGAACATATTTATATTTTTACCCTGGTATATAGATAATTAAAAATAACATTTATCTATCTATCTATCTATCTATCTATCTATCTATCTATCTATCTAATTTAATACCAAAAAGAAATCCCATATGACATATTGTGTGAGTTGAGAGGCCATAAAAATTGATTAAACCCAGTTTATTGGAACAGCCAATTTTATTCTTATATTTTGCTAGCACTATTTCCAGTTTCAAAATAATACATTTAGGATTAAATGTGAGAAATTAAAGCAATTACTTTTGAAATATACTGTATGAGTTATGATTAAAATCTGTGGCTGACAACCACAGATAAGCCCCTCAAGTTAAAATTGCAGTGAAAATATGATTAGCCATTATTGAAATGCTGCTGCTGTTATTACTGTCATTACTGATCTTAGTGAGAGCCAGTTTTATGCAGAGGTTAAGGTACCAGGTTAGAGACCAGGAGACTCCAAATTCTAGTCCTACTTAGACACAAAGCCAGCTAGGTGTGTCACTCTTTCTCAGCCCTAGGAAACAGACAATGGCAAACCAATTCTAAAATCTTGCCAAGAAGACTGCAGGGTCTAGTCATCACCATCACCAAGGAGTGCACAAATGCACACACACACTATTACTAATAATTCTACAAACTTTTCAATTTTACCTTTCGATCTTCAATGTTTAAAATATATTATATCACAGGATGTTTGTTATTTAAGGAGAGTCTTTCAACATGAAACAGATATAAGCATTTATTTACAATATGGAGTTCTTGAAAATGCTGCCTCCACCTATTCTGCAATGGGCAGTTAAAACTTTGTAGAGATTTAAAAAGGGAAATGGAACCTGTCCAGCTCACCATTCATGGAAAAACCTAATCTCTAGTATGATGCAGTATCTGAAACAATCAGATGGATCAATATTCAAGGCAGAAATCAGTTACCGGTAAATCAGTAGCTTTCTTAAGGTAAGCAATAGGGAACACTTTAGACTAAAAGATTGCAGATGGAATAATCTTGTTTTTTTCAGTGTTCTAGGAAGTTATACTTTCTGTATTTTCATCTCGTGATTTATCTTTCCCCATCCCTTCCTCTTAAGAAAGTTTGTATTAAAAATCTTTGGATGAAACTTTGGTATAGTGGTGGTATGGGTCTCATTTAATTATTTTTACTCAAGATGCTCAAGTATGCAAATATTAGCCTCATGATTCCCTAGCACATATTATATTTAAATAATGTTGATAACTATATCTTTGTACTAAGTACCTAGAATAAAGATTTATAACTTGGGGCCAGAGGGCAACAGGCATCTTCTAAAAGTCTTGACTGCAAAACCCCAGGGAAATACCACTGCTAACAAATTGCAATATTAATGTGGCAGAAGGGGAAAATATTAAATACATGACTAGGCAGTAATTACACCAGTAATATTTTATTTTGATGAAATACAAATGAAAGGCACGTTAGTTCTTACTATGGTTAAAACACTGGGTTTTGGTCTTTCTTTTCTTTTTTCTTTTTTTGTTTATTTAATTTATAAGGCACTGTAATTAACATATTGTGATCCTAGGTGGGTTATGAACAGATAAATAAGAAATAATTAAACTAAAACATAATAATAATATTAATGTAATGTAATGTATTGTCAATATAATAATATAATATAATTCAATGTAATGTAATATAATATTAATATAATATTAGCATAGCATAGCAAAGCAAAGCATAGCATACGTAAGTAACATAACATAACATAACATAACATAACATAACATAACATAACATAACATAACATAACATAA
>WNWU01000016.1:28464713-28513563 GCA_012654045.1 Ptyas mucosa | reverse complement strand
AACATAACATAACATAACATAACATAACATAACATAACATAACATAATCAGATCTAAATCTAACCAAAAACTGCACAGTGCCTCTGAGAGGTTCCTGCTCTACATTTTCTGCTTGTTCATATATCAGATGTAAAATGAAGTATACTTATTTTTAATGTAAAGAGGTATCCATATTCATTTAATATAACTCCTTCTTCTTCTATGACCTTTTGTCAGTGCTGGGTTGCCCCCGGTTCGCACCGGTTCTATAGAACCGGTAGTAAAACCGGCAGGAGGCTCTGCCCACAACGTCATCAGAATGCTTCTGCGCATGTGCAGAAGAGTGCATGCGTGCGAACCAAGTAAACACGTGCGCACAGCCCCATTGTGAACCAGTAGTAAAGGTAAGTAGAACCCCCCCTGCCTTTTGTCCATCTAACACTGGAAAAAAAATAAGATATTTATATTATTCCTATAGATCAGCGGTTCTCAACCGGGGGGTCGCGACCCCTTTGGGGGTCGAACGGCCATTTCACAGGGGTCGCCAAAGCCCTCTCTCACCACCCCCACGCCTTCACTCACCCTCACCCTCTGCCTCTGTTGGATTGCGGGTCAGCAGTCGCTTACCCCGCCCACTCCCAATCTATTGCTGCCTCCTGAGTCCCAGCTGATGGCTAGAGGGAAAAAAGCTGTTTAAATTCTTGCCGCGGGGCTTCAAAGGGCCACCCTACAGGTGATCAGTGTTAAAAGAAAACAAATGAGAAGATCTGTGCCTGCAAAAATAGGGGGGAAAAGCCTCTTTCAGCTTCAGCATAGGTTAATTACCATAAGTTGATTAGATCTGCCTCCCGACTCTCAGCTGATTTGCTCTCAGCTGTTTTGCGCAGGCTCTTTTGCAAGCTCTTGTTTTGCAAGCTCTTTGCCTGCTGCAATTTTTGCAGCAAACTGCCTGCTGGAGCAATTTTTTTTCCCTAGCAAAAAGGAAACTGAAAGTAAAGCAGGGTCTTTGCTGCAACGTGACAAAATGAAGCAGGGAGAGAGATTTCTTTTTCTTTTTCCTCACCAAAAAAGGTAGGTGGAAAACTGCAAAAAATGGGAAATTTAGGGCAAAAGAGGAGAGTTCAAGATTTTAAAACACAAAAGAAAAAAAGCTCTATTTAACTAGGGAATTGTAATAATTGATAATATTAATAATAATAATATTAATAAATAATATTAATAAATAATATTAATTATATATTGTGTTGAAAGCAGAAATGGTTAAGTTGTGGTTTGGAGAAATATATGGGGAAAATTATTTGGTTTATTATTATTGGCAAATATAATTAATTGATTTGTAAGAAATTGAATTGCATGGAAATAATTGGACTATTCATGTTCATATTGATTAATATACAAAAAGATAGTTATATAACTAATTGATTTATATTAAAATATTGAATTTGTATTAAACAACTGTGTTACATAATTACATAATTAACCAATGTGAGGATGGATATAAAAATAGATGACAATGCGAAGGGGTATAATATAGAATAGAAGGGAAAAATTGAAATTGGTTAAGATTAGAGATGAGGATGAAAGGTAATATTGGTTTTTTTAAAAAATAGATGAGGAATAAATATGGCAAAAAGGAAATATAGAAATTGTAAATTTAAGTGAAATGACTAAACACTGTTTAAATTTGTGAACTGGCCAAATACTCTGTTCAAAGAAAATACATTGTATGTTTGTATGTGTGTTTCTAATTATTGCTATTTATTCATATTCTCTTTTATTCTTTAAAGTTTAACAATTCATTCTTTATCTTAATATCTTTATATTTGTTTGGGGTTGGTTTTCTTCCCTTTCATCTTTTTTATTGTACAGCAATCTTTCTCCTCAAACCTACCACCTCTCTCTTTTCTTTCCTTCTTACTTTCTCTCCCCCCCTCTTCTTCTCCTCACTACTTCCTCTTCCTTTCTTCTTCTCCTCCTCTCTTCCTCCCTGTCTTACCCTCACTCCTACTCTAATTTCCCTTCCCTTCCTTCATCCCTCTCTATTGCTGTATCCTTTTATGCACATGGACTACTCAGATGGCTGAAAAAGTTATTTTTGATTGGTCCTCGCACTTTTGACCAGTCCTCAAATTTACAACTGTCCTCACATTTTACATTTTTTGCCCTATCTTGTCACCATGGTGAAGAGAAGCAGTTGTGAAATGAGTGACATTGTTAAGAATGCTGCACCGCCATAAATGTGAGGATGGTCATAAGTGTGAGGACCAGTCAAAAATGACTTTTTTCAGCCCTCTGAGTAGTCCCTATACAGATAGCCATGGCCACCCGGTCACATGACCAGCTAGCCACACCCACTCAGTCACATGACCTCCAAGTCACCCCCACAAAATAAGCCACGCCCGCAGGGCCGGTAGTAAAAAAATTTAGAACCCACCCCTGGTTGGGGGTCACCACAACATGAGGAACTGTATTAAAGGATCACGGCATTAGGAAGGTTGAGAACCACTGCTATAGATTTATTTTCCATAAACAAAAGCATGATCATATTGAATATAATTTAACTAAAAGATATTATTTACTTAAACTACTTTTGGATGAGTTTTTCTAAAGAAAAATAATAGCTGGGTAAATGAAATAAAAATAGCTAAGATTTGCTGCATTTTTCTACTTTAAATTGAAATATTCAACTTTAGAACATAGACATAGAACACTGGATTAACAACTTTCTCCTTTATTTTATTGATGTGTATAAGCAAGTGATTGCTTATAAGCAAGTGATTGCTTGATTGATAGTTCCTTCAAAAGATCACTATGCATATGCAACAAATATTTAGTTATATTATTTGTATAATACTATTTAAAACCAACACTCTTGAATTTTGCTGCATAAAAGTTTTGTACTGCTGAATTTTCTGTACATATTTTGAACAAACATTGGGAAATTAGAGATTCTTTACATCTTTCTATGCTAAATGAAAATTTTTCACTTTCACTTCAAAGGTAGGATTTTTTTCTTCAGTAAGGTAAAATTATGTTTTCATATTCCTGAAGTATAATAAAACATATAACAGTTATTTATACTGAATTTAATTAAAATACAGATAATACTTTGCATTTCATATGATCCTAAAGTAATACCAAAAAACAATCCTGTTGAAAACAGACTACACATTTATTTCCTCTGATGGCAAATATATGAATATTAACTTTAATCATAAGGCTTTCATTTACATAATAATAAAAAATAAAAGATGTATGAGAATATTTCAAATATACTGGACCAACAGTATTGAAGAATCTTGATTTTCATCTGAGCCTTATATTATAGGATTTATAGTACACAGATCCTGTTTTTCAAAAGCTCCTTCAACTGTGAGATTCAAAATAGATAAGATAAAAAACATCAAATGACATTTACACATTTTCTGGTTCTTATTACTATTGTTTAATTCCTTTTGCTTGCAGTGATACTGTGTAAGGTGTACTATCTATTGCCTACTGTGTACTATCCATTTAAAAAAGATGAAGATTAGGGCTGTGCATAGCATTTGGAAGAAGTGCTTCATATTGACAAGACAACTATATCTAGTTGTCAGCAGATTGTGTTTGCATGAACATGAACACATAACACTTCTTCAGGGACAAAACTAAAATAGCTTTCAAATATTTTAGAAAAAAATTGTATTTTGAGCCTATATTTTGTCCCATGCCAAAAAAATAAATGATTTCTACTGATTTATATTCTCTTTGTTTTAGTTTTTAGGCCTGAGAATGAAAGATATATTGTTTGATACAAAATATTTTAAACACATTTAATTTTTATTTCTAGTCTTTTCATCTTGAAATTTGTACTTCCTTTCTAATTTGTAATGCAAACATTTCTATATTTAACCATTTATAAATTCCAACTAGAATTTTAAAAAAACATGGGCTAGAAGCATGTTTTATTTTGTTTTAAAAGCTTTTTAATAGTTTCCACGTATTTTTCAAGCAATGTCCAACAATAAAAATAGAAAAGGGTATGCCACTGAATCATGGTATAATATCTCTTTCCTTTAAAATAGGCCTTTTTAAATGATATTACTGAAAGTAGGCATTACATCTAAGTATTGAAATTAAAAGGATTAAATGTGCTTAGCCTGATTTGGGAAGATTTTTTTGAAGCTTTGGCAGTCCTAAATTCAGGTTGGATTTATGTATTTTCAGGATATCACCTTTTCTCTTCCGACCTGAAAATGGCATTTTCAAATATACAAAAGTATGAAGGATATTGCTTAACGCATTGTAAGCCGCCCTAAGTCTCCGGAGAAGGGCGGCATATAAATCAAATTTTTTTAAAAATGTGATACATTTTTAAATGTTCAGTTGATAATAAAGCATCACATTAATTCCACTGACAATAATCCTACAAAACACAAAACTGGGATACCAAATCTCAAGCCGACATGGGAAAATAAACTATCCACTGCACATGGATGACATAAACTGTATGGGAAAAGCCGTACTGAACTTGAATCAATACTTAACACAGTTCAACTGTTCAGCAGTGACATCAGAATGAATTTTGGACTTGAAAAATGTGTTATATTATCCATGCAGTGAGGAAAAATGAAAAAAAAAAATAGAAGAAATAAAACTGGGAAATGGAAGCAACGTGAAAGCATTAGCAAAGGATGACTTTGAAGTACCTAGGCATAATGGAAGCAGATACATCTTGACTGGAAAAGTCAAAGAGTCAACACAAAAGGAATACATCAAGAGGGTCCACAAAATATTAAAATCAAAGCTGAATGCTGGAAACATAATTAAAGCCATTAATACATGGGCAGTTCCAGTGATATGCCAGCCAGCTGGAATCATCAACTGGACTTTGGCTAAACTGGAAACCTTGGACTGGAAAAGGTTTGAATATGTACCATACTTTACATTCATGAAGTGACATCGACAGGTTGTACCTGCCAAGAAGAATAGGGGTCAGAGACCCATTGCGAATCCATCAAACTGTAGAAGAAGAAAAACAAAGTCTGAATGAATATGTGAATCGAAGTACAGAAAAGTTGCTGCTGGCTGTGAAAGTGGAGAACGTTATAAAAACAACAGAAACAAAGGCAGAATATAAGGAGAAACAGCTGGATGACATAAAATGGATGGAAAACCAAAGATTTGCATGGACAGCACTTGAAAAACATTGAAGGAAAATGTGATAATAACTTGACATGGGCATGGCTTAAGATGGAACCATCTTAAGATGGCTTAAGAACCATCAAGAAAGAAGCAGAAGGTTTAATACTGGCTGCTCAAGAACAAGCACTACAAACTAATGCCATGAAAGTGAAGATACAAAAATCTACTGACAATCCAAACTGCCAACTTTGCAATGACAAAGTCATTGTTTCACATTTAATATGTGAGTGCAGCAAAATCATGCAAACTGAATACAAAGCTAGACATAACCGAGTTCCTAAATTAATCCACTGGTCATTATGTAAAAAACATGACTTACCTGTATCCGAAAAGTCATGGGAATATAAAGTGGAAAAAGTTGTCAAAAATGAAAAGGTGACGATCTTGTGGGACTTTCGAATACAGACAGATCATCATTTGGAACACAATACACCAGATATCACAGTTGTCGAAAACCAAAGCGTACAATTTATTGATATCGCTGTACCAGGAGACCCCAGAGTCAAAGAAAAAGAACTGGGAAAAAATCACAAAATATCGCAACCTGGCCATCAAAACTATGTGATTATGGATGAAACATGTAACAGTGATACCCATTGTCATTGGGGCACTTGATACCATGTCCAAGAATTTTACAAAATACATCAGAAACTGCAGCTTCCTGCAATAACACCAGCAGAACTTCAAAAAATTGTGCTACTTGGAACATCGTACATTTTAAGAAGATACTTGGTTGATACCTGGGATGCTGGCAGCAACCTATCAACCATCAGTGTCAGTGAATGATATTTGTGATACATTTTTAAATGTTCAGTTGGCTGAGTTTCATGTTTAATGAATAAAATGTATCATCATCATCATTATCATCATCAAAAACCCCAAAAAACTACCATACTCAGATCTGCCTATATACTCAGACATTACCTTAACAGTTCTTAGGTTCTTGGTTAGGACTTGAACTGTTACGTTTTTACCAGTCCCAGGTTGTGAATCAAATTGTACATTAAATCTTAAATAATAGTTATTATTGTTCTTCTATAAATTGGATGAGAAAGAGCTTTTCAGCATAGTTAACTGTAGTACTGTATTTCACTTTAATCTCAAATATGAAAGTATTTGTTTTGATGGTTTACATAATAAAACAGTTGGACATCAATTTACATTTCTTTATGCTGGGATCCTATAGAGCAAATAGCCACAAGCAATAAGTTCTGTCTTTCCAAAAAGAAAAGAAAAGAAAATTAGTACTTGTTTCCATGTTCCATGGTCAGCAGAAGTGGTGTTGTAACTATTTACTTAATCAAAAAACAGCAGGTTCTTAAGTAGCTGTGTAATTTAAAATTTTCTGTTAATATGCATACTGTAGTTTGTTTGATGTTTCAAAGCCCTGGAGAGTCACACTGAATACAATATTAATTGTTTTCATTTAAGAAAACATATGTATAACTTAGTGAACTTGTAACTTGCATAGCCAATCTATGTGAAAGGAAAATCTGTCCAAATTTAATGAAGGTCTACAGATATAAGGGAAAAAAACCCCTTAATTTCACCTATAGGGCCCTTCCAATTAATAATCAAAGTTTGCTAGTTAGCTAGCACAAGTGTTCTTCATAAGTCCTTTTTATCTTTCATCAAAGTTTGCATTAGCATTATACACATATACAGTAAAGGTATGGCTATACATATTATTGTTTATTTGTAAACTGTTAATATTTAGTCATATAAACACTATTGCATTGAAATACTATAAAATCAATTTATAACAGGTTACTTAGAGACTGTGATAGACCTTGAAAAAAACAGCTTACAATCTAAATTCAAAGTTTCAACATCCATGTCCCTTTGTGATCACATGACCTCATTTTGAGCACAGGGCAAGTGGGTCATTTTTACACAATTTGCAGTGTTCCACAATCATATGACTACAATATTTTATATTTTTTTCCCATAAATCAGTGTTTACTTTTTTTATTCAGCACAAAATGTCCCACTGAAAATGAGTTCATTTAATGACAATGGTATTTACTTTACCACTACCATATTTGCTTAACAACCACTGCAAAAACTAATGTAAAATCAGTTATGGTCACATGATTACTTGGTTTATAGCAGCCACAACTTACAACTGAAATTGCAGGCTCAATTATGGTCCTAATACCTACACTGTATTTAAAAAATCACAAAAGCAATTTCAAACAGCAATTTTTGTTGAAATGTGTTACAGAAAAATGTGTTTTGCCAGTGGAAAGAATATACTCTTTAATTCTGACCTTAGAACAAAGCTTAGCCATATTGTACAGTAATATTCAAGGGTTCTAGTCACAATAAACAACCTTCAAATAGAATGTTTTAACCCTGAAATTGATTTTTAGTGTTCCAAACTATAAATAAAACACATGCAATCTGAAAGTTTTGTTTCATGATCAAAACAAAACACTCAGACCCTTTTGAGCTTTGTTTTGATGGAACATAATAAACTTGACATGTTTCAATGAAAGTTTTAAGTGTGATACTTAGTCTTTACAGGTAACTGAAAAATGAATACACAAAGATGTGTGCACATACACACACATACACACAGTGAGAGAGAGAGAGACAGGGAGACTTATTGCATGTTTATTTAGAGGAAAAATGATAAGCAAATAGATTTGAAGTGAACCATTTCAAGTTACACATGGTAACAATATATATAAATTATCTTGTAGAATATTTACTAAAGATGAGAAATGGATGGAAAAATGTAGACGTACAAGCTTTTGTGGAAAGGTAATGGATGTTGAGAAAAATAAGTAATAGTTGAGAAAAATAACATTGTTTGGGTATCACAAAAGAGAGATTTGGCTAGGTCAGATGAAACATAAAAGTAAGCTCTATGCAGTGGGAACAAGATACTTAACAAATATTTGTAATAAAATAGGAAGAGATAGTATTGTTTGTTTGTTTGTTTGTTTGTTTAATTTTTATACCGCCTTTCTCCTGAAGGACTCAGGGCGGTGAACAGTTAAAATAACATAGATATAAATGTGAATAAAGATGATTAAGCCAATTTGGCTCATTGGTTAAGAATCTTCAGCATAAAGATTTAGAACAATTAGAAGAGATTTATGCCAGCTCGGCTTGGTGGAACAGAAAGGTCTTAAGTGCACGATGAAAAGTACGAAGATCTGGGATCATTCATATCCCTGGGGGTAACCTGTTCTAAAGGGTAGGTGCCGCCACAGAAAAGGCTCTTTGTCTGGGAACCACCAGTTGATATTGCTTTAGTGATGGCACCCCGAGGAGGCCCACCCTGTGGGAGCGAGATGGTTGGTGGGAGGTTATCGGTTGCAGAAGGTGGTCTCATAGGTACCCAGGTCCTAAGCCATGGAGCACTTTAAAGGTAAGAAACAACACCTTGAAGTGCACTCGGAAGATCACCGGGAGCCAGTGCAGCTCGCGTAGGAGAGGTGTTACCTGTGAGCGCCATGTCGCTCCCAATATCACCCGCACAGCTGCATTCTGGACCAGTTGGAGCCTCCACGTGCACCTCAAGGGGAGCCCCATGTAGAGAGCATTACAGTAGTCCAGATGGGAAGTGATGAGGGCATGAGTGACCGTGTGTAAGGAGTCCCGATCTAGAAAGGGTCGCAACTGGCACATCAGGCGAACCTGATAGAAAGCTCCCCTGGCCACAGCTGTCATATGCTCTTCTAAAGGAGCCTTGGATAGTACAGTGGTCTAAAGCCCTGTTATTAACATCAGCTGCCTGCAATTATTGCAGGTTCGAATCTCACCAAGGCTCAAGGTTGACTCAGCCTTCCATCCTTTCTAAGGTAGGTAAATTGAGGACCCAGTTTGTGGGGGCAATAAGCTGACTTTGTATAAATATACAAAAATATAAAGGCTATTGCTTAGCGCATTGTAAGCCACCCTGAGTCTCCAGAGAAGGGCGGCATATAAATCAAATTAAAAAAATAAATAAATAAAGACAGCCATGTGTCCAGGAGGACACTCAAGTTGCGAGCCGTCTCCGTGGGGGCCGATGACTCGCCCCCAATAGTCAGCGATGGTATCAGCTGGCTATATCGGGATGCTGGCAGCCACAGCCACTTGGTCTTGGAAAGGTTGAGTCGGAGACTGCTTCTCCCCATCCACATCCGCACGGCTTCAAGGCACCAGGACATCACTGCAAGGGCATCATTAGGGTGGTCTGGGGTGGAGATGTACAGCTGAGTATCATCAGCGTAAAGATGGCATTGCACCCCAAAACCACAGATGAGTTCACCCAGTGGCTTTACATAAATGTTGAACAGAAGAGGTGAGAGGACCGACCCCTGCGGCACCCCACACATTAGCGATGGATAGGTGTGAATAAGTGTAAAAGTGAGGGTTTAATATGGAATAAATATGTATGAATTAAGATTAAAGAAAAAAGGTATAGAAGTGAAATAGTCAGGAGGAAGAGTGAAAAAAATGATGTAGCAAATGAAATAAAACAAAGGAAGTGAAATAACATAGATGTAATTTAGATTTAGCTGTGCTTCTTTTTCTTTCTTCTCTTTTGCCTTTAATTTCTTTGACATGCTGTTTCTTATTCTGAGCTTTGCATAATAAATAGATAAGAAGTATGCCCAGATGCTTCATTCATTCATTCATTCATTCATTCATTCATTCATTCATTCATTCATTTTTAAAATACTACTTTAATTGAATATTTGTGACAGTAGAATATTAAACACAACTGGAATGCTCCTAGCTTCTATGTATACTTTAAAAGAAACTCTTTATCTTTCTTTTTTTTTTGGTGGGCAGAGTTGCCTTCAAGTCAGTGATGCCTGGACAACTCCCTGTAGTTTTCTGACAAGATTTCATAAGGGTTTTGCTATTGCCTTTTTCCTAGGGCTCAGAAAGAGTGACTGGCCTAAGGTGTCCCAGGTGGCTTTGTTCCTAAGGTAGAACATGATCTTGTGATTTCTAGCCTGACGTACCAAATTGGTTCATTTTTTTTAAAGAAAGGGAAAATATTCTCTAAATGCATCCATATACAGTATGATTTTCTGTCAACGGCTGTAGATCACTACAGATCATCAGTATGAGTGGATTGGGAGTCAATATGAGCAAGATGGATTATTATGATGCAAACCTGGTGGTTTTTGAATATGCACGTGATGTTGATACTTATATATAAAAGTAGTTGGGCTTGCATTACAATTTACTATATTGCTAATCACTTTCACCAGTTTAGCAATTTGTTAATTTTGTGGATGATTCTTGTTTTGGCAAGCCCTACCTAGCTGGCAAGACCAAGGAAACGGGAACAATGTAGATTTCAATAAAGTAACTTGGAGTATCTTTGAATATTTGCTTCCCCCTTAATTTTTATTGTTTGGTTAAATAATTTGTATGGCCCTTCAACTTGAGCAATGTGATTGTGGAAGATTTACAAGAAAAGAAAACAGATTAAAAAGAAAAACTGGCAATAAATAATAATAATAGTCAATAATCGATGACTTTGAAAAGCAAATAAGGAGTAAATGCAAGTTTAAGACTATTTCAGTTTTTTTCTCATATAGTCATACTCAACCAACTTAGGTTGTGTTAAAACATTACAAGTGCTAACCATCTGAGCTCTAAACATTATAAAATAGGTTGATATCATATTATTATTTCAAATTTATTTATAAAATTCCATCAGATAAATGAATTTGCATATGATTCATTATTGACTTAAATTCCTGCTCCTCCAAGGAAGCTTAGTCCACCATAAACATATTTTATGCTGTCTCAATGCACATTTTGCCTTTTATACGTCTTAAGCAGAATTAAAATAAAAAATTTCAAGGAGCTATAATCAACAGATTTTATAAAGGTTCTTTCTCTGAGGCATGAAGATATTATTAGCTAATAAAACTCTTATTAAGAAAATGGGTGAAATAGATTTCTTTTTCATTTAAAATATATTATCTGTAAAAAATATAAATTAATTGCATTAGCACATGTAATTCACTGATAGCAATGTGGATACCATATTCATATTTTTAATTTTGTTGGTTGGGTAAAATGACCTTTCTTGGTACTTGGTTTGGTACTTTCCAGGTATTTAGGGATTATTACCTGGAAATTATGAAGTTGCAGGCCAAATATTTCTGGAAAAGACCAATTTAGAAAAGATTGACAAAGTGAAAAGAAAAAGGAATTAAAATGCTGACCTTAGGAAGATAGTGTTCCTTTTTATTATGTGTTTGATGCTGTTTTAATCAATTCCACTCATCAAAAAATCTGATCCACTTTTTGTGTTATTCTCTGGCTGAAATCCAATAAAACATTGATTGGCTTTGTCAGCCCTTAAATTGTATTTTGTATACAAATCACTCTGTGCATAAAACAGTTGGCTTGAGGGTTTTGTGGCTGAAACAAGACTTCATTGCTATAGGGCTGGTGTATATGTGTATGTATGCATATATATATATATATATATATATATATATATATATATATATATATATATTCACACACACAGACACACTATATATATATGTACACACACACACACACTATGTATGTATATATATATATACACACACACACACATATATACACACATATATATATATATACACACACACACACACATATATATATATACACACATATATATATACACACACATATAATATATGAATGCTATTTGACTTGGGTTTCTACTATTCAAAATAATTACATAATATTTTTACAATTTTTACAAATGGGACATTTGCCTTATTTTTTTCAAGGTGGGATATGAGTTATCTTGCACACTTGTGTTTCCCTTTACTCTTTCCTTGTTTAATTGAATGAATGAATTGAGTTTTCATTTAGCATGATGCTATGATACAAACATTCTATTTTTTCTTTCTTTTCCTTGATGGCATTTCTTACTTTGAAGTTTTAAGTGGCATAAAGAGTAGTGCAGATGTAACAGAAAAATGCAAAATATATGTATATGAAAAACTCTGCATTGCATTTCTCAAGGAAGCAGCATGACGGCCTAGAGATGAAGACTCTCGCTTTCCACTCAGAAGGTTGAAAATTCATTGTTAGACAGTGACAAATGTTTGCCAAGGTGCAAAGAGAAAATATCTGCTGCAAACTCCACATAAGCATGAGGAAGGGTATCTGGCCAGCAAATGCTCAACTCTATTCAGTTGCCCCAATTCCACCCGGATTACAGGGAATGCAGGGATGTAAGAAGAAAATATATATATCTCAAAGAAAATAATAAATGATTGGAAAGAATTCTCTAACAAATTCCTTCTATTAAATGCAATTATCTGAGAGACCTAGGAAGTGAGCTTTTTCTATAATTGTGTGTATCTTACAGAATAGCTTCTCACTAATATGGAGGGATCCTATTCTTTTTGCCATCTGGAAGGCTAAGAGACCAGCACTTCTTTCAGGGATTGGGCCAGATTGGGCCAGGATAGGAAGTGAGTCCAGCATGTTTGTTTGTTTGTTTGTTTGTTTGTTTGTTTGTTTGTTTGTGAGAGGATATTATGGTACTGATGATGTTTTTTGTGTGTGTTTTAAGTTTGTGCTTTTATTATTTTCATTGTTGTTAGCTGTCTAGGCTTGTCCTATGTAATAATACAGCTGGCCATTTAATTTTTTTCTGTTTTGTTTTTTCAAATAATAATTCTCAGTCTCAGCTTACCTTAGATGGCTAGAAGTATGCATATATGATCTTCAGGTCAGTCCTGAAGATTCAAAGCTGAAATATTATAATATATGTAAAGCAGGAAAATCACGCCATGATGCCAAAGAAACTGAGAGGTTCAATCCATCCAAGAGCAAATCTTAGAATAGTTAGGAATAAATGTTTTCATAGAAAGAAAACAAGAAATGGACAATGTAATGAAACGAGTAGAGAAAAAGAATGAGAAGAATAAGAACATTATACATGTAGTCACTTTCTTTTGTTGGCAATATCAGCAGAAACTTTGTCTTTACATACACATGTATGTATTGTCAATCTTAGACACATTTCCAACCAACACAGATAAGTTGATCCTTCACAAATGGGTATTTCACACTTGAATGCTTTGCACGACTTTACTGGATTTTAAACTTTATCTACTCATGGATTGATAACACTTGGGGTAAAGTCTCTTTACAGAATGCATATTTGTATCATCATCAATTAAGATAGCTTTCTCCCTATGCTATAGTGTGTGTCTGTGTGTGTGTGCATGTTTAAAAATAACTATTATTTATTTTTTAAAAAACCAAATGTACCAAAATGACATTTATTATTAAGGGCAGTTAAGAAATCAAAGAATACATAACAATATTGTGGAAACCAGAAAAGAGAAGTAATCATAATATAAGCAGGCAGGGAGGCAAAGTAATGTAAAAGGGACATTATAGGTTCCTATTGCTGCAGAGATTAACATTTCAATATTGACGAATGCAAAAGGAAATGGAGAAGAACCTGATTCTGATAGAGCTGCCCAAAGGCACTTGGTGACACAGCAGAAAGAGCAGCTGCATTTTTAAATATGCAGCATATGGCAATCTTATCATTTGAAAGCTGCATCTCAAAATGCTGCTCAGTGGAGCATTTTGGTACAGTAAATGACTTAATGAATCATCACCACCCTATATCTGCTGTGATGAATTTTTCACAGATTTTAAAATGAATCGTCAGCTTTAGCTGAGTGGTTGTAATTCTAGAACCCAACAATCTACCAGACGTTCAGCCTTGTCTATCTAATTGCTTGGCTGGTTTGAATTAGTATAATTCATAATGATAGATTTATGCCAATTTCAGGACAAGCAAATGTAAAATTACAGGTAGGAATTCTCAGGTCCTTCATTAGGAAAGGCAAATGGTTGGGGTGAAACTGTAAGCCTTATGAAATTAGAAAGTGAACCTGGGAAGAAGAGAGAGAGGAAGAATCTGTGTCTCGTTCTACAATTCATTTAAGTGAATTCAAAAAATATATATATTTTGGACAGAGAGCTCTGATGTTCCTGGAAACTGTTGGAGACAGTTTCTCATTTTGGAGTCAGATCCCTGACTTCTCCTACTACCATTTTGGCCTTTTCTTTCCACATTCTCTCCACTTTCTCATTCAGGACCTTTTATCACCACCAGTATCTTCTGGTGCTTATTTACTGCTATGATCTTTGATTGATTGGCCAGGAGCTCTCTGTCCATCTGAATCTGGAAGTTATACAGCATCTTAGACCTGTTATGAATGCATACATTTTTATATACTGTATGATAAATTAAATTAATCAATAGGTATAATAAATTAAATGATAAATTCACCCAGACCATTGATACCCTTTTCTTTCTTCCAATCTAGGTTTATTTTCTTTTCTTGTGCTATTTTGTATCAAAGCTTTTTTAAAGAAACATTCTTTGCTTTAAAATGTTTAATGATTGTAAACTGCCCAGAAGCAATAGGAGTTGGACAGCATATGAATTTAATAATAAATTATTATGGCTGGTCAGTCAGACAGAAGTTTTGACTGAATTTTGAATGTTGAAATTTTGTCAATGCTGATGATATTCAATTATTTTGGGATTTTGCCTAAGGTGCCTATTACTATTGGTAGTATCTTTGCTTCCTTTTGCCATACTCATTCTACTTCTATTTGCAGAACTTTGTATTTTGTGATTATCTCCAGTTCTTTCCCTTTTCTTCTGCTGTCTCCAAGTAGTGCCACATCCACTATCCAGAGTTTGAACTGCCATGTCCACTATGCATACAATTGTTAAGTCTGAGGTGTTAAGTGGCAGGTGCTTGTCTATTTGAATTCTAAAGTCCAGAACACTTCAACGTCTTCATTTTCTATTTTATAGTCCCACCAATTCTTGCTTTCAGGCAAGTGGAATTTTTTTTGCGGATATTCCAATGCACCATTGTTGTTATTTGTCATGCCATTGTTTGTAATCAGTCTGAGCAATCTTCTTGCAGCAGCTAACAGTTAATCTACTGTTTTTTTAACTTCTTTGTGGAAACTAAGAAACTTTGCATTTGCTTTCCATTGCTTTCTTCTCAATTCTGGTGTTGTAAGTATTTGCTCTTAAGGCTTGGTCTTAAGGCAGGCAGAATTACCCATCTTTCTCCTTGTCAGGGAGTTGATTGATCCCATCCTGGCTCTGGGATAATCGCACCCTGGTTTAGAGGTTTGGACTGAGGCTTTTCCTCGAAAGTATACATTAAGAAAATAAAACCCGAAGATTTATTTCTATGAAAAACTCATTTTATTGTAAAAGTAAAAATAAAGATAACTCTTACTATCTAATTAATTGGCTACATCTTGCCAGCGTTCCTGCCTCACCTCTTGGCAGGAGAACAAAGGAATAAGAAGGAGGATAATGGAGGCTAGAAAGGAATGCACGCTTACGCACTTAATACTGATTACAAAACTTGGCAAAACTACAGTAAGCCTATTAGACCAAAAATGACAGCTCAGCTGGGAAATACAAGAACGCAGTGACAATCCCCTTCTTTGCCAGTTGAGCGAACATCAGGTACATCATCAAATAAGGCACATCTTCTTACGCAGATACTCGTGTTGAGCTGCTGGGAGTGGTTTGTTGAGGATGTCAGCGATTTGATCATGTGTAGATACATATTGCATTTTAACAAAACCTTTTTTTCACCAATTGTTTTATGTTCTGATAATGGATGTCAATATGTCTGGACCTAGCACCTGTAAAATGTGATTCAGAAATATAAAGCACTGATTCATTGTCTTCCATCACGGTGATTGGTCGAATGGGATGTGTCCAGATATCTGTGACCAAAGCATCAAACCAAGTTAGAGAATTACATGCATCTGAAACACAAGCATATTCAGCTTCAGTAGATGAACAAGAAACAAAATTCTGTTTACGCACTTGCCAATAAACAGGACATCCATTCAAGAACATCATATAACCTGAAGTACTTTTGCGTGATTTCTTATCACTCGCCCAATCAGAATCTGCATAACAACATAACTCTGCATAATCAGTATGTGTTGGTTCTAACAATAACTTCATGTGTTTTGTGTGCTTTAGGTATCTCAATAATTTCTTAACGCACGTCCAATGAAACTCTTTTGCCTTACCTACGTGTCGAGACAAGAGATTAACACTAAGTGCAATGTCGGGTCTGGTCCAACTACTAATGTACAACAGTGACCCAATGACTGAATGATAAAGTGTTTGATCCTCGAACTCAGGACTCGGTTCTTGTGTCAAATTGTGAAAATCTGTTTGCATGGGTGTCTTTGTTGTGTTAGCATCCTTCATGTTGCAATGATGCAAAATTTGTTCAATTTTATCTTCTTGTGAAAGACTAAACCCCTTCTGTGTTTTGTCAATCTGAACACCTAAATAAGTGCTAATATGACCTAAAGATTTCAATGTGAAGTATCTCTGCAAAGCTTTGGCAAAACTTTCACTCATCTGCTTATTTGGACCAATATAAACAATGTCATCAACATAAACAAGAACTATTTCATATGCATTGTTAGATCTTTTTGTGAACACGCACTCATCAGTTTCGGACTTAATAAAGCCCATTGAATTTAGTTTGTCAGTAAGACATAAGTACCACATTAAACCAGACTGTTTCAGACCATAAAGACTTTTTTGTAGGAACCAGGTATCCCCTTCTTGCTGTCGGAACCCTGGAGGACCTCTCACGTAGATTTCTTCATCTAGGTCAGCATGTAGATAAGCTGTGTCAACATCGAACTGGAAAACTTCTAAGCCAAGGATAGTTGCAGTTGCTAAAGCAATTTTTACACTCTCAGTTCTGACTGTCGGTGAGTAGGTATTTGTGTAGTCCTCAGGATAACGTTGAGCGAAACCCTGAGCTACAAGTCTGGCCTTGTACAATGACTCACCATTTGGTTTCTTTTTGATTCTGTAGACCCATCGAGTGCCAATGATTCTTTTGTTTGTTGGAGGTTTTGCAGGAGTAAACACCTTAAGTTTCTTTAGACTGTCCATTTCAACCTGCATTGCATCATACCACTTCTCTTGCTCTGAATCAGGAAGATACTGGATTTGTGTGAACGTATCAGGTGGAAGTGTAACATTGCAAATCAAAGGCAAGGGTGCTTTTGTCAATTGCCACGAAAATCGTTGTGGAGGGATTCCTTTTGTGGCCCTCTTGGAACGTCTCGGAACAACAGTCCATTCTTCTTCTGCTTTGTCCTTGTCCTCACATTCATCGCTAGCATCAGCATCCACGGCTCACGAAGACGGAACATCAGGTTGAGAAGAACTGGTGGATGGAACATTTGCCTGTGAATCTTGGTCATCAGGCTGCATGGCATCAACAACATCATCTCTAGGAAAGTAAACTCCAGGATCATTGGAATGAATCCTGGACCAGTCAACATCTTCCTCAAAATTAGCAGATTGGGAAATCACAATTACATGTTTAGAGTCAATAAATTTGCTCCATTTTGAGTTATCATCAATACCCATAAATCTCAGTCTCTTTGCTACTGGACCTCCTTTCTTCTTTGAGCTAAGGGAATGTTCACCATAGCGTATGGACCAAAAATATGGAGGTTTTTGAGATCTGGTTTGTAACCATACATCATGAAGAAAGGAGTCTGATTTATTACACTGCTCCAAGTACGGTTGACAATGTAATTTGCATATTTGATAGCTTCACCCCAGTATGGCATACTAAGGTTGGCGTCTTCTAGGAGACAACACATCATGGTGTGTAGGACCCCTTGTCGTCGTTCTATGACCCCGTTACGAGCCGGTGTGTAAGGAGCTGAAGTCTGATGGATAATTCCATTCTTACGCATCTAGTCCTGGAAACGCTGAGACATGAATTAAGCACCACGATCACTCTGGATTCTGGCAATGCGAACTTGGTGTTGGGTAGAAACAAGGGCTGCAAAGTCTTTAAAGATCTGAAAAGTCTCAGATTTTTCTTTCATAGGATATACATATCCATATCTGGAATAATTATCAACAATTGTTAGAAAATATTTCCTGCCACCAAGGGTTGGCGGAAATGGACCGACTATGTCAGTGTGTACCAAATCAAAAATGCGTGTTGACAGGCGTGTAGCATGTTTGGGAATGGCTGCTGCTTTGGATTTGGCCTTCTTTCAGACAGCACAATCAAAAAACACCTTACACCCCTTTAGATCCAAACCTTTTGCGAATTCCGGCATTTTGCTAAGAACATGGAAACTGGCATGCCCCAATCTTCTATGCCACTTGTGGATACACCTGTAATGCAAAGGTTTACCAGTTAGTGAATTTTCAACATTGACAGTTTTATGAGGAACCTCAGGCTTGCTCTGAGCAACCTGTTTCCTAATTTTCTTTTTCTTGGCTTTAGGAGCCTTTGGAGTAGCAACAGGATCTCTCTCTGGAGCATCTCTCTCTGGGCCTGTGCTTTCCTTCTTTGGAGTTTGTATACTTGCCTGTGCTTGCGATTTAGGCTTTGGCTTTAAGTAATAAACACCACCAATCAACATGGTTTCAGCAACAATATCTCCATTTTTAACTATGTAACTTGCTTTCTCAAGGTGGTGAACCTGGAACTTTAAAGCTCTAGATAAGTGTGCCTGACTAAGCAAATTGCTATTTGCTGTTGGTATGTAATAAACATCAGGGATGAGTGTATCGAGCTCTTCAACATAAACAGTTCCTTTTCCTACGACCTTACAAGGATGATTGGAAAAAGAATAAAGTTCTCGTAGCTCAGGTTCAGGCTCGTCCATCTCTGTGAAAAGTTCCTTTCTGTAGGTAACATGCAATGCTGCACCACTGTCCAAAGTCCACAAAAGCCATCTATCATACTCTGGATGAGGTTGTGGATCGTTGGTTATTGCCAGTGTGGCAAGTGGAGCTTGTGGATCACGCCTTGGACCACGACGACCTTGTCTTCCACCTCTGCTTCTGCCTCTGGAATCTGTTCCTCTGGGCTGGTATGAGACGGGAGCTGGAGCTTGTTGGGGACAATCCCGGGTGGCATGTCCCACACGATTGCAGATGTTGCATCTTGGCATCCTTGGAACGAAGGCCCTTCCTCAGAAGTGACGCCTCGCTGGAGCTCTTGATGCGAGTGGTTCCCTCAAATGTGGCGTGGCTAACATGAAAGCTTCCTCTTCAATTAACAGTCTACATACATTATCCACTGTACGTTGAGCAATAGGGACTTGGTTAATTTTTGTAACAGCATCTTTCCATTCGTAATTCAATGAGTTAATGATAATGCTGATCATTTGAATATCATCAATATTGTGACCTCTTTCTCTCAATTCTGTTCTGATTCCTTTCAGATTGGTCAAATGTCCTCCAATTTGATCACCAGGTTTCAATCTCGAACCATGGAGCTCAGACATGAGCAAACACAAAGATTCAATTGAAACAGGCCTGTAGCAATTTTCCAATTGTGCCCAAATTTGTTGGGCTGTTGCATCAGGCGGAAAAGTGACAGTTCAGTGTCCATGGACATCAATAATGTTGTGCGAGCTCTAATCTCTAAGTCTCTTATTGAAAAAGTCCATGGCTGAGCAGGAGGATTAAAAATCATGCAGTGAGTGCCTTCTCTGAGAAGCAATAGTGTAATCTCACTGACCCAGGCTTTATAATTGCGTCCTGATATTTTTAATTTGGACTCACCAGTTAGTGGGGCAACAGAAAATGCCTGGTGAGGAACATGCATTTGATATGCTGGCTGTGCCATTGGAGGTGGACCAGGTGGTTGTGCCATGGCTGGGGGCACATATGCAGGCATTTGTGGCTGTTGCATTGGAATCTGCTGTATTCCAGCTGCCATTTGTGCTTGAGCCTGCCTTTGCTGCATTGAGCGTTCTTGTGTTCCATCTAAAGAGACACCAACACCACCAGGGGGTGTAGAAGATCGGGTCTGTGGAAACACTTGTGGCATTTCAGCCTGAATATTTAAATGAGCCAAGGACACATTTGCTAACATCTGCTGCAACAATTCAAAATGTTCATGTAAACTGTGTTGCCTTTCAGCTTCCTCTTGTAAATTACTTTGGCCGGCAGATGGTGCTGCACCTATAGTCTCGGGCAGGTCTGCATATGTGGCACTTGTAATTTGATCAGGGAGGATTTCATGTGACATGTGCATTGCTCTCTGTTTTAATTGGCCTGACACAGAATCCACCAGGGGGTGTGTCTTTGGCTCTGAAGAAGAAGCCAAAATGGCGCTTTTAGAGATTTTTAAGTCACGAGGCTCTCTCTTATCTTGCTCAAGCATAAGCAAATCCATCTTAAACTGGGATAGTTGATTTTCATGATATTTGATATGCTCGTGATAGAATTTGATATCTTTCTCAAGCTGAGTAAGCGCGGGGCTTTGAGGAGAATAACAAACCTTTTCTCTCTGTGTGTGGGAGGAAAAATGCTCCGCAGTTTGTGAAAACTTTGGCCTTGCACCAAGCATTTCAAATCTTTGGGCTTCTACAGGAATTATCTGTGAAAATGCATAATTAGGAAGAGATATCACTGACCTCAGTCGTTGACCTCAGCCTTCAAAAGCAGCATTTCTTTCATATTGTTGTTCCTGAAGCCTCTGCAAGGGCATTTTATCAGTTTGAGTTTCTCCCACGGCTGTTTCTCCTAGTTGGGTTGCTGAGGCAAGCGGACAAAAACTTGAAAACCTTTTTTCTGCCTCTTCTTCTTTGGAAAGATCAATCACATCACTTATGAGGAATGATCTTTGTTTCATTTTGCCTTTTTTCTTCTTCGGCATGTTAGTAGATAATTAGTGTTCCTCAGTTGCAAATTTAATCATCCTAACTAACTAGCCTGGAGGTCTTATCAGAAGTAACAAACAAGGAAAAAGCCATAACTTTTAACCGTCCGACTGCTACCAGGTGTCAGGGAGTTGATTGAGCCCATCCTGGCTCTGGGATAATCGCACCCTGGTTTAGAGGTTTGGACCGAGGCTTTTCCTCGAAAGTATACATTAAGAAAATAAAACCCGAAGATTTATTTCTATGAAAAACTCATTTTATTGTAAAAGTAAAAATAAAGATAACTCTTACTATCTAATTAATTGGCTACATCTTACCAGCGTTCCTGCCTCACCTCTTGGCAGGAGAACAAAGGAGTAAGAAGGAGGATAATGGAGGCTAGAAAGGAATGCATGCTTGCGCACTTAATACTGATAACAAAACTTGGCAAAACTACAGTAAGCCTATTAGACCAAAAATGACAGCTCAGCTGGGAAATACAAGAACGCAGTGACACTCCTTTTTCAATTTTCTTGTTCTTAGCTTTTGCCAGGTTATGTTGCTATCTATATTGCCTGTTATTTCAATTTCAAATTTATTTGAATTCCAGGCAATTATTTTTAGTATTAATTGATATTATTAGGCAAACTTGAAGTGCACTGTGAACTGTAAACTTTTATTTATTAAAACAATCCTTAACCAGTGGTGGGTTGCTACCGGTTCACCCTGGATTGGACAAACGGGTAGCGGCAGTGGCAGGAGGCTCTGCCCACCCGCCAGGACGCTTCTGCTCATGGGCAGAAGCTTTTGCGCATGCACAAAAGCATTGCGTGTGTGTGCAAGTGAGCGCGCAACCACAAGCGAAACCCGCCCCTGCTTAACATTATATTGGTAATATATCAGAGATTGATAATATTAGTTCAATTATGTAGGTTAATAAATATGATCATTTTTAATAGACCTGATGTACACTATACAAAAGTAGGTATATTCTAATCATGTTAATGATTAGATTGCATGTCTAGTGAATAAATTAATTATTTATAAACAAAGACAGTAAAAATATGGAGGAATTATATAAAATAGTTATCAGTATTTATTACTTATTCCTAAATGAAAGCCTGAACTTCCTAAATTAAAATTTGATATGCCTGAGTGGATTAATTCCTCATTCTATTGTGTTTGATAATAATTTCATACAGTCAAGCCATCACTTAATGGTATATTTTATGAATAATGAATCTGATGATATCACATTCGCACCCATTAAACAATACCAAAGTGGGTGTATTATTACTGGGAATAATTTTCACTTGAATCTCCATTTTTCTCCTTTCTTTTCAGAGAAAGTGGTTTTCTTTTCTTTCTTTCTTTCTTTCCTTTTTTTTGTTTTGTTTTTTCATGCTCATGTTTACATATTCTCAACTACATTTCCCAGCAGAAGAGTAATTAAATACTCTCACTTGTTTGTTGATTTCTAGAAATATTTGCATATGCTTTGGAAACTGGCTCTTTCTACAAGCTATAAATATTGTACTTTAAAAACAATTGCTGCAAAATGAGACAGGGAGGGGTAGGCTAAGATAATTTTATGCACTAATTAACCAGAAGTTCATGCCAATGTATAATTTGAGGCTATGTCAGCTTATGCCGACTTTTTTATTATTCATTTAAAGAATCGTAAAGATTTTATAGTGAACTCATTCTATAGCATGTTCTATATCTATGATATCTGCTTTTATTTTCTATAAGATTTGTGTTTACGTTTATAACGTTATGTTTTATGGAAATTGGAAAATTATCATTTTGTTTTCAAAGGAAATAACAATTACAATAATAATATGCCACCAGTTGCAAAAGGCAGCTTTACTTGGAATAGCTTATAGTGCAATGATACCTTTAATACCATCATACATCAACATTAACCTACCTCAGGTCCTTGTGAAGGACTTGATAGTTAGATAAAATGCCAAACCCAGTCTGAACATTGCTGACTGTGTGATGAATCATAATATGCCAATACATTATAACATGCTAGGTTCTTGAAAAGAACTTGATGCTTATGAAGGTCAACACCAGCTAAAGAATTGGCAGTCAAAACCTCACATTTTTCTGTATAATAACATTAATCTGACTTAATTTATGTCTTGATTAATATTAACAAAGTTCTTATTCTTTGAACAATGATAAGTTTAAAGTAACATACAAATACACAAAACATCAAAAACATTAAGAGATACTGCCAATAATAAGTAGATCTAGTAAGAAAAACCTTTAATATGTAAAAACCATCCAGTCTTTTCAAACAAACAAACAATGATCTTGATTCCTAACAATGCATAAAAACAGACATATTTCATTTGTGCTTTCCTTTCTTGTCCTTGCAGCCTATCAGAGTAGTTCAGATCTCCTTTGAAAAATTAAAGCCCTCAGAACCAAGTTTGGGAAGGTCTATAGAAAATTATAAAACAGTATTTCTATTAATAATTAACTCTTCCTTGGGAGACAAACTTTTGGTAATCAAAAGAATGTTGATTAGCTAAAATTGATGAGCTTAAAGAATCATAGAATGGTAGGATGTGTGAGATGGAAGGAACTTGATTGATCATTTTGTTCAATTTCCTTCTCAGTTCAGGGATTTTACACAATGCCCAACAGGTGGTTATTTATATTTTAAAAATTTTGACCAAAAAAAATTCCAATCTTTGGATGAAAGTTATGTGAGGAAAAAATAAGAGTCACTCACTAAAAATGGCTGCAACCTGAATATTGTGCACAACAATACAATAGATATTTTAAAAGTACACATGAGAGAAACCAAAAATGAATAGAGGACAATGTGTTCCTAGCAAGATGAGGTCATACCACTTGAGACATTTTTCTCCCAGTCATTTCTACCCATCCAATTCAGGCAGGCAGGATGGACATGTTCCGGATCATATCAGGCAGAGAATGTTAGCTAGTGGAAACTGAGACATGACTTCTATGCTCTAGCTCCTGCTCTCTGGAATATTCTCCCTTCAGATATTGGGATGACCTCAATCCTATTGAGCTTTTGAAAGGATTTGAAGACTTGGTTTATACTTAGGCCTGGGACCCTAAATGTGTTCCCGTCTGTGTTAACATCCATAATAATACTTTTACTTGAAGCCTATATAGTTATTTTGCTTTGGTTTTATTGTTTGGTTTTATTGTTATGATATACACCAACTGCACTTGAGGAGATGGGCAGCTATAGATGGGCAGCTATAAACAAACAAACAAACAAACAAACAAACAAACAAACTTTATTTAGATTATCCCCAATTCTTTTATTTTTGTAGCCTAGAAAAAGATGAACTGGGAACAGGCATGGCCTCTATTGCATTGCCTATGTATGAATAAAAATAATCCTATGCCTGTTATCTCAGTGCACTTAAAAGATAGGTGAAGTAATTTCTCTAGTTCTGATGTAGATTATAGGCTGTTAGTGGCCAGCCAATTCTAATAGGTATGATATCAATGGGAATCTTGTATAAGAAAATTAAAAGGATAATATGAGGGTGAAGGCTACCCAGTTTTCCTCCCTTTTGATTGGCTTTTTAAAATAATTTGCCTGGAAACTAATTATGGGACTTTTAAATATTGGATCAATTACCATTAATGTTTTCTTTATTCATGATTTTATAGATGGCAATGCCAAACGGGTTTGGCAAAATGAAGAGTGATTCTCTCAGATGCATTTTTCTAAGTAATTGATTTAGCAGTAGAACAGATGATCAGGATGGGAGAATTGCATAGTACGAATTATTTATCTCTTTCAGAGATAATTGTTTATCTCTTTCAAGAATTTTTATTTTTAGATTTGCAACACAGAATGTTTGAGACAATTAGGGATTTTGTTGATGTATTGCCATTTCTATTGTCAATAGAGTTTCTATTTCAGTTGATAATATTTTCAGATTTAATATTGAGGCATTTCAGAAATAGAGGTACCCATGATGAACTTGATATTTCCAGAGTTATTGGGAAATTTAAGTCTGCCACGAAAACCATAAAAATACCCAAGATCAGATTATCATGAAACAAACTACATGTAATTTTGGAATTAATTTTCTCTATTCTCAGGAGATTGGTCATGTTAAAATATGAAATTTATATCCATATCCCTATTATGATCATACTATTTCTTGCTGAATTGTATTTAGTGTCCCTAACTCGATGATACACCTACACAGTAGATAAATATGATAGAGAATCTGGACATAGTGTTAGAAGTCTCTGTTGAACATCTGTTCATTCTATAAAATATGGAATTGATTCAAGTAGATTATGGGATCATTTTAATGCACTCTGGGCAGCAGAGATTTTGATCATGGTTTACATCTAAGCTAAATATCATCAAGGAAGCAGAACATATAGAATATATATAGGAAGAACCATCTTAAATATTATGCTGCATGAAAAAGAGCTCACTCTTGTATCTATTCTATTGCAGAGATGGTAGTCATAAAATATTTATGTGCCTGTCTAATTTCCAGGCTACTTGAATTAAAAAATTAAGAAAAAAATCCACAATTTTCTTGAAGAAGAAACAAACAAACATAAAATTCCCTGAATCATCTTCAATCTAAAAAGGCCCCCTGAACATCTTAACACAATGCTTGTGAAGTAAGCTATACTTTAAAGCTTGCTTATAATAAGGTAAGTCAGGTGCTAAACCAAGGCAGGTAGTGTAGGGTCTCTTACTGGGCTCCTCTAAATGATTTTGACTAATTAATAGGACCCAAAGCAAGTCACTTATATCTCCTTGTACATGACATTATAAGAAGTAACCAGTACTTTAATTCAGCCTAGAAACTAATGGTTTCTAATAATGTAGATCAGAAGTATTATATGGGTATAATGAAATCTGCCTATCTTGGCTTGGGCTGCTGCATTATGGATTAGCTGTAGGGTAGCAGTGTTCAAGAGCAGCTCTGTATAGAAAACATAGACTACTTGTGAAATCAAAGCTTAAATGTTTAAAGAGGTCTCTTGATTACAGCAAGAGGTCAGACATTATAGCAAGATTTTGGCAGCATAACTGCCAACCAGAAATCAAAATATGCAATTAATAAAATCTGCATATTGATGAACCCTGTCACTTAACCAATAATCTCTCTTAGCAGACTCATTTTAAAAAAGGTGAGAGAGTCAAACCCTATAGCAGTGATGGCTAACCTTTTTGCCATCGCGTGCCAAAAGTGGTGGGAGCGCGGTGGGGGTCACATGCACGTGTGCCCACATCCATAATTCTATGTGCCCTGTCCCCCGTGCTCCCCCCGCTTTTGCAATGTGATGGCACAGTGGGCCTGATAGGCCCATTTTTTGCTCTCCCCAGGCTCCAGAGCCTTTCTAGGAGCCTGGGGAGGGCAAAAATGGCCTTCCCCATCCCTGCAGAGGCCCTCCGGAGGCCGGAAACAGTGTGTTTCCTGACTTCTGGTGGGCCCAGAAGGCCCGAAAATCAGCTGGCTGGCGCACACATGCATGCCGGAGCTGAGCTTGTGTGCCCACCGATATGGCTCCGCGTGCCACCTGTGGCACCCGTGCCATAGGTTCGCCATCACGGCCCTATAGAATCCCACAAAGCATTGGCTTCAGACTGGAACTTTCTCTTTTCTGCCAATACTAACTAAAACCAGGCATAAATCAAGCTGGTTAATACCATGCCTCCCACTCTTATTAGTTAAAAATAATAAAAATAAAAATGTCTGGATATTTACAGTATATGTTTAGTTGAAAATGATCAAATTGCACCCCTGTAAAATTAAATAAATAAATCAGATGTCAACAAACAACACATATTAGCTATCTTCTAATCCAAGACTGGAACAAAGATCTGAGAAACATACTTAGGAAGAAAGATCCAAGAAATAGACATACCAGTATATTCTTGACAAGGCATTATAAATTATGTTATTTTAGCACATGGATTCCCAAATTGCAAATAATCCACAAGTGTATCAACAAGTTTATTTACAAGATGACCAGACAGAGCCCAAAGCAGTGATGAAATCTAAAATTTGTTACTACCAGTTCTGTGGGCGTGGCTTAGTGGGGGGAGGGTAATGTGACTGGATGGGTGTGGCCAATTTTTAAAAAACTTTTAAAACCATTTTTTCGCTGAAGAGGTTGTAAAAAATGCTTTCAAAAGGCTCTGACGATCCCAGCTGAGTTGCCTGATCGGCAGAGGCTTTTTTTCTTTTAAAAGCCTCTGCCAATCAGGCAACTCAGCTGGGATCATCAGAGGTTTTTAAAAGAAAAAAAGCCTCTGCCAATCAGAGGCTCTTAAAAGCATTTTTTCTACAACCTCTGAAGAGGGGTTTTTTTTTTTTTTTGATTTATATGCCGCCCTTCTCCGGAGACTCAGGGCGGCTTACAGTGCGTTAAGCAATAAGGTTACAGTGCGTTAAGGTTGTAGAAAAAGATGCTTTTAAAAGCCTCTGACGATCCCAGCTGAGCCGCGCGATCATCAGAGGCTTTTTTTTTAACTTTTAAAAGCATTTTTTTGGCCAAAGAGGTTGTAGAAAAAATGCTTTTAAAAACTTTTTAAAAAGGTCTCTGATGATTGTGTGGCTCAGCTGGGCATGGGGGGGGGTCAGGGATTTTTGCTACTGGTTCGCCGAACCACCTGCCTCCATCGCTACTGGATCGGGCAATCCAGTCCGAACTGGGACCATTTCACCCCTGGCCCAAAGGCAGGATCAAATGCATCATCAGTTTGGAAACCTTACATAGCCACAAGAGACCTAAGCCCAGTCTGCTGTGAATTCGGTTGTCTCTTATCTAGTGCCAATTTGACTTGGCCATTAGTAAATCAGATTCTTGTGTATAAGTACCATGTAATAAACCTTTAATGCTTGGAACTCAACTCCTGTTCCTGGTTACTTGTGCCTGACAGTTCAGCATTCTCTGCATGTCAACTAGTTTGAAAAATTTGGGGAAATAAAAAGAAAATTAAACCCCACTGATATTTTAAAAAACATAAGCTGCTCCTTTTATTTAAATTGGTGTAAAGTTCGAATTATATATTTTTAAAAAACTTGAGGTGACGAAACAGATGTTGATTTTATTCTTTCCCTTTTTCTTATCCCAAAATTTGGAGAGAACCTCCAAAATAGCAGCTAAATTTTGTTTGAATACCCTTGCTATTCATTACACAATAATTTGTGGTGTTTAGATAAAGAGTATTTGGAGTAGTTTTCAGAATAACTCAGGATTTTCTATACATTATTGTCTTTGTTGTAAAGTGCATCCCTGTTGTTCAGATGATGTAAACTGAGTCAATAAAATCAACTTTAAGGCAAGTAACACAGCTCCAGTGAAGTTGTCACATTGGCTGAAAACAGTTATTTTTTTCCTTACTCTATGCAAGATGATACTCATAATTCCACTTTTATTTTCATATATTGTATGATCTGAACTACTTATCATTATTTTGGAGTTATGAAGACAGCCATCAAGAAGATTTTTCTCATGTCTGCCTTGCAGTTAACTTTGTTTTATTTTGTCTCTTAAGACGACTCTAGTTTTCCATTGAAGTGATTTGAATAAAAAAAAAAGGAGGCCACACATAGAATAAAGTGCTATTAAAAAAGGAGAAATCAAGTTCTGTGATCAAATCAACCCTGAAATGAACAGATTTCTCTAGAGCTGCTGCTTTTGCCTCAATTGCCTTTGAACTAAAATCTTTTTTTTTGCCCAGTCTCAGTAACTTGCTGAAGGAAATCTTTTTATGGACTTGATCATAGCCCATGGGTTGCTATTCTTTAGTTCTGCTCTTTTCTTGAAAGTAGAAGCCTGTTAGCCAAGCTAAGAAGGAATAAAAAAACATTCAGTTCTTTGATACTTGGTTTCTTCTTTATTATAAATGTCTCAAAATTGTACCATGTTTTGGGGCATTGACTATAATCATAGCAGAGATAAAACAGGACTTCATTTTTTAAAAAATCTAAAAAAATTGAATTAATGTACTAAATTCTAAGAAGATAGACATGAATAAATTAATATACTTTTGTATCCAACATTGACTGTTATTTAGTATGACAAAACAATAGTTTTACAATTCTACACTGAGAGATCATGACCTTGCAAATGGGAAAAAACCCTAAATATTTTGTGACAAATAGCAAATGTATTCAGACAAAATTTAGCTGCTATTTTGGAGATCATCTTCAAAATCTGGAATAAGAAAACAGGGGAACAATAATCCCAAATATAATTTTTCAACTGGAGTTTCTGGTTTTCTTTTGGTTTTTTTAAAAAAGACATTTCACTTCTTATCCAAGAAGCTTCTTCAGCTTCAGGGAACATAAGATCAGTATCTGTTTCACTCTCTCAAGTTTTTTAAAATATATATATAATTCAATCTTTACACGAATTTAAATAAAAGGAGCACCAAAAAAGGATATTTGCTATTGATTTAATTTCTTCTGATGTAAACAATCGTTTACAGGTATTAGTTAGATCTCCTTTTTTAGAAATGGTGAATGTAAGACACTGAATCTAGGTAATATAAAAGCTCTTTTTTGGATTGCCAAAATGTCAACAAGGTATTTGACCACTGCAGATTGATTCTCTGTCTTACTTAAATTGAGATTGAGAATTATTCTTTTAATTCCAATAGTTTATTCACACAGATATTTTAAAAGTATGACTCTTTTATTTCTTATAACTAATTGAGCCCAGATATTGTGTGGAAATCAGAGTCTTAAATCAGACTTTCTTTCAACTAGCCATGAGGGACTAAAGTTATCTGACAAAGTCAAGGCAACTAAAAGATTTGCAAAGATTAGCTTGAGCCAATATCTGAGATGGCAAAATTGGATTTGAATCTCTAATGAGGTTGGGCCTATTTCTAGTCTTAATGAATAATAAAGCATAGCCGTGATTGAGTTTCAGATGTAGCTAGTTAAATGTTATCTTACTCCCCTCTGGTATTTTCCCCTGTGAAGCAGGAAACACTTAGCTTTAAAAGCAAAGAAAAAAAGATAAGTAAGGATTGTTATAGTTATACAGGTCCTTTCTCAAGGGAATCTAGTCTATATACTACAACTGTACATCCAGAATAGGTGCATCAAAAACTGTCACAGCCTCAGTGAAGCACCTGCTTCAAAGCACTAAAACAATTGTATCTTTTGCTTCTGACAGCTGCTTCAAAGGATATTTCTTGCTGTCTATATATGTATGCATGCAAAATCACAACACGTCATTGGAACAAAGCATTGTCTGCATGTATGAATGCTTGTATATGCTTTCAAAGCAGCTATAGGAATCTTCCATAGGTCACAGATATTTACCTCTTTCAAAAAAAGTATTTTTCTATGTGATAAAGTGCTTTTCATTGTATTTCTTTTGAATGCTCTGCACAGTCCCAATAAATAACTTATTGTCTGCATAAAATAAAAGTACATAATCTGACCTAAATCAGGATGTTTTAATATTTTCAGATAGTGGATATTATTGAATAATCCTGAATTATTGTATACATTGTATTGTATACAAATAAACAAACATACAAAATCTCAAGATATGTTAATATGTCATTGAACTTTTGAGATATTTCCTTCAAGATCAGTGAGATTTCATAACTGTTGAGAATTTTGTGAGATTTTACCCATTTTGTTAAAAAAATATTATTTAACTTGGATTTCTATTAGTGTTGTTTAGACAGTTGAAAGTGCTAGAGCACCTAGAGTTCTTAAGTTACAAACTAGAAATCTAGCTAGGCTTTGCCAATTCTAGATTGATGGTGACATATTCATAGGAATAAACACTTATGAAATAAAAAAGGGTTGCCTAGATACAGTAATAATTTACAAAATTAAATTACTGCATATAATGTAAGATCTGAGTAACTTTCAAGTTGGTTAAGATATTTCTTCATAAAGTTTTTATGTTAGTTCTCTGTGATAGAAAGGAACAAACTTGGTATTGATATAACCTTCACAAATGAAAGAATCTACATGTTTGAAATGTGATAAATAGTGTAAAACTTGTATAGAGAAAAGGAATTGTATCGATTGCAAGGTAAAACTTCATGAAAATGTTTAAACCGGAGATGTCACACCATGTCCAATGTTTTTTAATTTGTATTATTAATAAAAAACTTTTTTAAAAAAAGATACGTCTTCATAAGTCTAATGAGCTTCATTAGTTCCAACCATTAGTCTATTTTTTTTTTAAATATCCTTCAGTTTTGTTTGTGATCAGAATACTGCAGTAAAATGCAGGGCATATAATACAAAAGCAATTGTAATTAGACTGATGCTGGGAAATCATTCATATTTGCTTTTCTTCCATTGGAAAGAAGTTTTCAATGCAATTCGAAGGGGAAAATATTTGCCACATTCTGAATATTTCTTCATAGGCTCAGGAAAAAAACATCTTCCATGATTCAAATTTTATATATATTTTTATATATCTTCTGATCTGGGAGTAAGTTTTATTGAAATTTATGGAAATTAATTTATGGAAAGTAGGTATACACAGCAGACTACAGCAATAAAGTAAAAGGGGGAAATATTAGTTTTTTACATTAGTCCATCTCAATTACTACTTAATTAAAACCATGCAATTCATTAATTCCCTGTTGTAGTCATCCTTCAGTATAAAAAAATGAAATGCTTTGTGACTTCACTTGATGTTGACCTATCTGTATGTGATGGGTCTGTATGTGTCAGTACCTTTAGGAACATGTCTATTTTGTCTGACTTCATCTTGGCCCTCCATATATGATCTAGTGGTCTAACTGTTTTTTTTTAAAAAAAACCATAACTTTTATGTTCTTTTAACAATTGTTCTGGCTAAGAATTGTTGCTGTTCTTTGCCCTATTTGACCTGTAGGTGCTATTGATGCCATCTTGTTTTCCAATTTATTGTCTAAACTTAATTTTATAAAATATTATGTTTTGTTCAGTCAAGAATTTTCTTACAAAATGAGACTAATCATCTTCATTTAATGACCCCATGATCCCTTGTGGGGTGGAGTCTGGGCAACTGAATGGAGCTAGCAAAGTGAATAAATGGCCGGATACCCATCCTGTCTCCAATGCAGAGTTTTGTTCAGCAGATATATTTTCAGTATGCACAGAGAGAGAAATATCTGCCTCTACCTAGGATTGAATTTACAGTCTCCTGATTGTGAGGTGAGAGCTCCACCCCTAGACCACCACACCACTCCTATAAAATGAGACTGATGGGGGGAAAAAACCAATCTGTCTTAATTACACCCCAAAATACAAATGCCATACAGTTCAGAGTTTCTCTAGAATACCAATCTTGGGTTGGTATTCAAGCCCTGGCAATATTTTGTAGTTAGATATGTATGCCACACACCCATTTATTGGAGCAAAAATTTCTATGACTGGTTTCATCTGGAGTCTGCATGGGGATATAAATAAGAAATAGATTGACAACCAATCAATAGATAGATAAGATTTTATCATGCAGAATTATGCAGTGAAATGGTTCTAAGATTATTTTAGGGGCAAAGTATTTATTGGGCTATAATCAAAGCTTGCAAAGTGAGAATAATGTTCAAAATAACTCTAGTTCTAATTATACTGATTATGATTATTTTATATTGTTCTCTATATATCGTTATTTTTGCTTTAGGGAGAATTGGGGGGGTTGTTTTTTTGGGTTTTTTTTTTGGAATGGGTGCTTTTAGTTATTTTTATATATCTTAGGTTTTTTTGAAGTGTTCGGAACCACTAGCAATATCTTGTAAGCGCTCCACACCAACACTACATATGTTTTAGACTGACTTTCTTTCTTTCTTTCTTTCTTTCTTTCTTTCTTTCTTTCTTTCTTTCTGTTAGGTGAACAATCCAGCCTTATTACCTGCTAAGTGATTTGTTCACTTTGCAAAAGGGCATTCTGTGCTTTCACAGAACATGCACAGAAGCCATTCATATCAAATTCAAGAAGGTGATTGAAGCAGATAATCTAAGCTCATCTCTTCACAGATGTGAGTAGCTTGCCTGTATAATATGCTTTGCAGATTGAAAAGAAAATAATGTGTGTCTTCAAGACATCGAAATATCTTTATAGAAATGGTTTGAATGAGGCCTATTTTATAGGTTCAGGTATACATGCATGTTTGCAAACATATTATTAGTCAGAATTCAGAAATAATACATATTGTTTTGGTGACTGCTGATTAAATTAAAGGCATCCCTTTTTTAAAATAATCCCTATTGTCTCACACTAAATCCAGAAAAAAGAGTAGTCTCATTAGGAAGGGATAGAAAGGGAATATCTGAACATATGTGGTAGGGAGATTACCGTTAAGAGGAGAGGGGAGGGGAGGGAAGAGGAGAAGGAGAAGGAGAAGGAGAAGGAGAAGGAGAAGGCCGTTGCTTTTCATATGGGTCTGAAGTGATGTAGAGAAGGAAGAGAAGCTGCTGCTCTTCCTTCTGTCTCATTCAAAGTAAAAAAACAAATGTTTGTGAAGTTCACACTGTCCATCTGTCCATCCACCCATCCATTCAATTTTACTTATAAACTGCTGCAATAAAACATCAGCTGCCAGGGGTTAAAATAGCACTTTTCCAGGCTGTCAAAATCAGTAAGGCAGCTTCCTTTTTTCAATAAACTCTACTCTGTTCTATGAATGTAAAATCACTTTCACACTTCAAAAAACAGTTATTTGGGAAGAAGAACACTCATTTCCTTTCAGATAAATATGTTCTATTTTTACCTTGTCTGTACTAAAACATAATTAAAACATTCAGAAGATTATTCTTTCACTTTCTTAAAAAGTACTTATTAGCCGTTAAAGAAAACTTGTTTCCCCATTATTCTTCATCAAGTCTTTTTTATTTGGAAGACAGATTTATAACTGAGTGCAAAGAAATATAATTTGTGTGATGTTTTTTTGCAATACATTATACTTTATGACTATTATTATTCCTGCCTACCGGTATTTGGAATAGTTGATAAGGTGAAACATTCAGTGATTAGCAGGCCCATTAAAAGTTGCCTCCCCTATTTGTCCCCCCTTGCTCTAAGGGGGGCTTATGTGTGTATATATGTATGAGGACAGGGAGAAAAGCTGTGATTCAATGAACAATCAATAACAAAGGTTTATGTTTATTTCATAAACTAAGTAATCCAACATGTACTGTCCTAGTGTTGAAAAGCATTTGTCTTTTTAGAATCAGTAATTGACTGTACCACTGTTTAGCTGCAAATATTGTACTGCCTGTAATTGATTATCAATCTCTTAAATAATAGTATTAAAATTTTGCCCATGGCAAATTGCTTTAGCTCAGTAACATTTGATGATTTTCTAGCTTGATATTCTCATTTCAAGGTCTTCCATAGCATTTCTGTAGGGGTTATATCTGGACCTTATCTCTGCTTTTCCAAAGCACTGAACTTTTATGCATACACACACACACACACACACACACACACACACACACACACACACACACTGTATTTATATTCTGCACTTGTCTATTTGATATTTTGCCAACTATATAATCCACATTACTTCAGCTTCATTTAGCCTGATAAAAATTCATGCTTCCTTCAACAGTGCAAATCATCAAGGTCTTAAAGTTTCTAAATATCTCCAAACTGTGATTCTACCAAACCATGACTTTACCATTCTTGATTGTTGCTGAAGTTCTTAATGTATTTGCTTTCTAGCAGACACAATAACATTTTTACATCTCCAACAGTTCAACTTTTGACCTATCTGTCCATATGACATTCATTCTTATACTTTTTGGCAAACATGATATGAACATGACAGTGGTGGGTTGCCCTCGGTTCACACCGGTTCTATAGAACCGGTAGTAAAACCAGCGGGAGGCTCTGCCCACTGACCCCGACGTCACCAAAATGCTTCTGTGCACGTGAGCGCGTGATCACGGCCCCGCTGCAAACCAGTAGTAAAGGTAAGTAGAATCCACCCCTGGAACATGAGTGTTGTTCTTAGTGGAACCTGGATATCTTGCTACTGTCCATGAATCCCATTTCTGCCCAGTGTTCTGGTATGCTCTAAGATTTCTTGGATGATCATTTTTTCTTATTGCATTCCTGAAGTGAGTTTGACTAAATCTGAATGACCTGATTTAGGAAAATTAATTGTCTCAAAGTGTGTCTCTCAGTATGGATTGGTGAGTACTAGAATTTTAGAAACTGTTTTCAATGACATTTTTATAGCCTTCTTCAGAAATTTCTTTTGTACAAGGCTTGATGGACATTTAGAGTTCGTGATGTGAACGTTTTTCTGTGATGAGGAGAAAGAAAATTTGTGAAGGATAGATTTGGCCCAGACCAGCTCTGTTAGTTTAATGAAATACTCATACAACTAGTCTTAGATATATCTTCACTGAATTGTTTGAAGGAGAGGACTTATTTGTGTACATTGATTTTGTTCATTGTGTCAGGTTACAATGTTGTCTCAAATAAATTGCATTTCCAAACACAAAGTCTTTGATGAAACCTTTCATTTATTGAAAATAACAATCTGACCCGGACTCCATCGTAGCTGAAATTGACCCTCTGACCCCAAATCCTTCCCTTTCCATTCCTCAATTCTCAGCGTCTCATTGGCCATCTTCCAAGTCACTCTCATCATCTCTTCTACTTCACTTCACAGGAATGTCCCCCCTCTCATCTCATCTCCTAGGGGATATTATCTGCCGGGAAAATAAGTAGGTGAAAGTCAAACTGCTTCTTCCCTCATGTCAGTGCTGGGACAAAAGCAACCTGGAGTGCTGACACATTGATTAAATGAAATGATTAAATGATTAAATAACACTAAACATTATTTGTTCACTGGAACACTCTTTAAATATGGCAGTGAATTGCAAAAATTCTGAAAATCTGAAACAACACTTTTCCCCTAGAAATGTATATAATGTTACCACTTATAGCCCTCCGGTTGATCATATTTAATTGGATAATAAATACAGTGACATTCTATTTATAAAAAAATAATAATTTACACACATAAAATCTTTGTGCTCAATTTGCCCCCTTTTTATGGCTGCTATGATTTTAATGTCAATGTCAACCATCTGCAAAATGCTGTATGCCTATCAGATCTTCCTTCCCCCTGCCCCCAATTTGCTATTGGTCTTTCACTTAAATTGCATACTAAAAGTGATATTACTTTAGCTTTACATCTGCTCTTTTTGAATGGCTCAACATATTTACATGCACAGATATACTGCAAATTTTGTTTCCTTCGTTAAAAGCCGCAAAAAAAAAAAAAGGATAGAACCTATTAAAATGTTTTGTACCAGGGTTTTCTTTAATTCATGCTGTAGCACAATGTACCACTGATTATATGGCTATATTTGCTTTTTTAAATATGCAATTTATTTCTTGCAAGAATGAATTTAAAATAGAAGAAGCTTGTTTGTAACTCAACATTCTGAATGGAGTAAGAAATAGGTAATGACTGTAGGGCAGAACTATATTGCCAGGGATTTTGAAGAGACTTAAATCCATCATTTCATGTCCAACTAAAACGCATAGCGATCTATGCATAAATTTTATTACAATTAATACATTATATACCATAAATCAGGGGTATCAAACATAATTTCATTGAGGGCCATATCAGGGTCGTGTTTGACCTTGAGAGAGTCTGGGATGAGCATGGCCAGCTCAACATTACTCGTGTCGGGAGTGCCTGTGGTGGCCTGAGTGCTCTGCCAGCGAAAATGGACTCCCAGGCTCTGTTTTCGGCTGCCACCCCCTGCCAACAAAAAGCAGCCCTCCCAAGCTGCTTTTCCTCTGCCATTTTCACTGACAGAGAAACTGCAGGCTGGTCCTTCACTGTATCCAGGGAAACCCCATAGGCCAGATCTAAGCACCACATGGGCCGAATCCAGACCACGGGCCTTGAGTTTGACACCTCTGCCATAAATGGATAAAAATCAAAGAAACACACATTATCCAAGGATAGTACTGTGTCCTAACAAAATATAACTTAAAGTACTTAGCCTATTAATCACAAACAATAGTTGTTGCACCGCTATATGTCAGTATTTTTGGACAGAATGCATCAAGTTAGAGGACCAAAAACTGGATAGGAAGTTGCCAAGTCATTTTGAGTTCTAGTAGAAACTTATACAACTATACACAGATATGGTGAAATATTCACAAATAGAGAGAATGACTGAATTAGACTATTTGAAATCTAATCATAAATTTAATTACCATCTAATATGGTTTTACATGCTATAATAATTGCTGACTTTAGTCTTCCTTGTATCATACTTTGTGACTTACTGATATCTTGAAATAAATGTTGCTCATGGCATAACTAATTGGGAAGGGACTGCATAGAGTTGCCAGTGGCCTCTTCATAAAATGAAAAATTAAAAATGCTTCTGTTATTCTAGTAAAAAGGTTACTAGAATGTTTATTATATAGTTAAACAAAATAAAATAATGTGTAGTTTATATTTAACCCCAATGCTATTGGTATTAATGCTAATAATCGTAATGTTATTGCCAATGAACTCTATTGCTGTTAATGCTATTGTTCTCTTGTTTATTTATGTATTTTGTCAATGTTTTACTTACAATCTTTAACATAAGCAATCTTGATCAGTCATATCATTTATTTTAATAACAAGCAGAACTTCATCCTTATTTCTATTTTAATGATCTAAAATATGCACCTACATTATCTGGTCAACAAGATAATACTTAATAATACATTTAATAGGATTCTTAAAACCTTCTTTGTCTAGATAGGATTCTGTATAATTGGGATGCAAATTAACCAGAAATATGTAATTAGTCTAAGACTGTTTAACATTGAAAGGTCACATTGTGCTATAATAAAATTATTTAGAGAACAGTCTGAAAAAAAAAAGCTCACATTAAAACTCTTAGGCTCATTCTGACTTATGTTGCTAAAAACGTTCTCCTTCAGAAAATGGAAAAAGAATAAAAAATGTCAATATCCCTAACTCAATAATAAAAAATAAACACTCAAGAAACTAGAAGTAACTAATAAAGAAATAAGTAATACTGGACTTTTTGATTTTAAAAAAAACATAAATAATATAGACAAACATATATCTTAGACTATATATAAATTTATTGGAGAAAAAGAGATCCAGATAGGTGGGGATAACTTAAAAAAAGAAAATATGGTTATATGATAAGCTTAGTGAAGGTTCTAAAACAAAACAAGACAAGACACATAAAATGCAAAGAAAGATAACCCAGGAAAAAGATTACGTATTGGTAATTGGCAACTGTAGGGAAACTCTCCAAATGAACTAAAGTTGGTGATGGATGCTAAATGTAACAAAATGCCTTATTTAAGTATCTTCAAAGTAGAAAGAATAGGGAGGGGGAAACAGGACTAATTAACTGTCTGTTTAGTTATGACCACAAAATGCTTTAACTTTGGTTCATTCTTCTCCATTGAAAGCATATGTGTTTAATCAGACAATTATTAAGAATAGAATGAAAATGACATGTACATAAGAGAACAAGTTACAGAGGAACACTTTTACATTCTTATATTCTATGAAACTGCTCTCAAGCCTGACAAGGGGAAAAAAACACTATTTGAAGGGCTACATAATTGCACTGCTTCAAAGCTTCCAGAACAATGCATTTTTTCAAACTTACTTGGAGAAAAAAGCACCTTTTAGCAAAGCTAAAGACATTGAGCCAGTTTGGTGTATTGGTTAAGGCACCAGCCTATCAACCAGAGAGCATGAGTTTTAATCCTCCTTAGGCATGAAGCTAACTGGGTGATTTTGGGCCAATCATTCTGTCACAACCCTAGTAAAGAGGCAATGACAAATCATTTCCAATTTTTTGTCAAGAAATCTTGTCCAGGTAGTCATCAGGACTCAATATTGACTTGAAACAAAATGGTCACTTTGGATAAATATCTCACTCCATGAAGTAATGGAATGGAATAGTTTAATTTAAACATAGAATACAAGGATATAATGAATCTATAAAGCATACGTTAATATACTTAGAAAATTAGCTAAATCATGTGAATTTGAATTACTTAATATATTATTCAAGATGGAATGGAGAAATATATTCACAATTTTTTTCTGTTATTTAAATGCTGACTATACTACATACAGTTTAGCAACTCCATACAGAACTCCAGAAGAATCACAATGACCATACGGAAGGACTAAATATTGCATTAAAGTTCCTCAAGAGAATTAAAGTTCCAACAATTTGGGGGAAAAAAAGACAAAATCACGGTTTCACTTGATGTCACTGAAGTCTTTACTCCATAGATGAAAATAGAATCAATCACCAGCGTCTTAAACAATACACTAAACCCAACATACAAAAATTAAAATACCAAGATTTAAGGAACATAAAACCCTTTGCTTCACCACATCCAGCTGGACAGAGTCCTTGGCACTATTCTGTAAACATGGTCATCTATGAATTAGATCCATACTGCTCCTGACTAGTCAAAGCTGCCTGGGAATGACATGTGGATAGGTTCTAGTGACAGTAAATTCATCATTGAGTGAAGGGTTGTTCTCAGCACCTTTCAAGGAAATGCTGGTGCAATGAGTAGGTGGATTCTCTGGGGGTTTATCATCTTTGGTCTTGTATGGGATAGCATTGCTCCAGACAAACCTAATATGTAATCTGGAAGTTTTCCTGGACTTATGAATCCTGTTGCAGAAACAGGTGGCAGTTGTGGCTGGGATCAACTTTTGGATTATGCACCAGCTATGCCTCTTCTTGGATCAAGAAACTCTCCTTTTAGAAACTCATCCCTTGGTCATCTCTCAGATGGATTACTACGATGTGCTATATATAGGGCAAGTCTTGAAGAGTATTTGGAAGCTGCAATTGGTACAGAATGTTGCAGTTTTAGGTGTCCCTGGGGTGGTGTATGTAACACCTCTGCTACACAAGCTGCACTGGGTGGCTGTTTGCTTCTGGATCCAATTCAAGGTGTTAGTCATTACCGTTAGTCATTACCGTTAAAACCCTTCATGACATGAGACCAGGATACCTAAGGAATCATCTCATCTCAATTACAGGTAGGGCATGCTGCATATTTCATTGGTGAGGAGTTTTGATTGACAGGATCTAGGAAGAGGGCCTTCTCAGCTGCTGCCCAGGTCTATGGAATATCTTACCATCAGAGGTGAGGTGAGCCCCCACTCTTCTGCTTTTTTGGAAGAATTTTAAGATCTGGAGTGCCAATTAGCATGAAGGCTTAAAGTATGATGCAGCCTGGGAGATGAATGGTGGCCTGAGGACATTCCCACTGCTTTGTTAATCTTGTAGTCTTTTGATTTGTTAACCTCCTAGTATTTTGATTTTTATCTTTATTTGTAAGTTTTAACCTATTTTAATTTCTGGTTTTTCTGTGTATTTATAAGATTTTATTATTATATTGTAATTATATTATTTATTTATTTATTTATATAATATAATATATTATATTATATATAATTATATATTATATTATATATAATTATATATTATATTATATTGACTCAATTAGGTGAGATGGGTAGTAGAAAATTAATAAATAACAAAATACACTATTTTTAGCCCATTTTGTCTCAGCCAAATCTTTTTAATATATATGTCCAATCTAGTCCATTATCAGTGGTCCAGAACATAGATGAGGCTGGATTTATTGTTAATAAAGCTGCCACTTACCAAGCATCCCTTTAAGCCCAGGCAACAACATTCTGACCATCAGGAGCCACCAGGAAATAGAATTGTCAATCTCTCTTCCTTTGTAATAGTTCCTTTGATACAAACATCTGAATTACAGCCAGAATATGCTGGATACTATACCCAGAAGGTGGCCCTTGCCAACCTCCCATAGCTAATCACTCCAACTACATCACATATTTTCACAGAATACTCAGTTCGCCACACATACCAACATCCCCCCACAGAACCATTATCTCCAAACTGTTCAACTTCATCAACAGTAGCTGCCAGCTGTAATCACTGAAAACTCCATTCTCCCAGGCTGAGAAGCTTAACCCTCACTCACTTCATGAAATGCTTATTGCTGCTACTTTTGTTTTGTCTAAGCCGAATCCCTGTTTATTGGCCCTCATCTAGTTTATCACTTTCCTTAGTTTAGACCAGTGTTTTTCAAACTTGACAACTGTAAGATATGTAGAGTTCAATTCCCATAATTCCCCAGCTAGCATGTTGGCTGGGAAATTCTGGTAACCAGCATGGATTTCAGGGAATTGAACTCCATGCATTTTAAGTTGCCAAATTTGAAAAACATTGGTATAGAATATTCATTTTAAGTCTATGCCTGTATTAGTACTCATAAAATTGTGATTTAAAAACTACGCTAATGGCATACTCATGACATTCTAGAGATTATTACACTGTTATTAGAAGAATATGAAATGCTTTAGGCATGCTGCTTATGGTAACATTATTTGCAGCTGCTTCAGTTATTCATCTGAACACAATTATCTCCCTTGATTTTTCTGCAAGGGCTAAATATCCTGTGGAATATCTTTCTCTCTTGTTAATGCATCTATTCAAACCATTCAAAAAGTAAAGAATTATATTTTTATGTTTACAGGTAGTGCAGCTCTGTTCTTTCGTGAGTCTTGCAAAGAAAAAGTTAATTTCTATGACTAGAATATAAGTTGAATACTTTTTGTGAAATATGTGACACATGATCACAATTTTATTACCTGATATTAAAAGGCAAATTATCTTAAAGGACTTTGAAGCTGAATAGGTTATATTTCTGAATGAGTTACAGTATAGCCAGTGTGCTTTCTATGCACATAATTGTTGATTCAGCCCTGTTTTCACATATATGTGTTTAATTTTGAATTAGTAATTTTATTTGCTTTACCATTATAAAGTTCCACTCAAAATAAACATGCACTACTCAAAGCTTTCACATCTGACAAAAGGTAAATTATACATAAAATATGTAGAACTTTCCAAAGATGAAAAACATTCTTCTAAGGCTATACATTGTCATTTCATTTATTTAACATAAGACTTATATCTGCATATAAGATATGCTTATATCTGCATATAAGAAATGCTAGATTAGGAAAAATAAAGTATAGGTACAGCAACAATGTTATCATATGATGATATACCACTTGGATAGCTTGAAATATATTTAAGGAATATGTTAATGAAGGTTGAAAAAATGCAAAAAATTGTTAAAAAAAAAGCCTGAGAACATGTTAACAGACAATGCTAACAAAATGCAAAATGTAGGTGAAAAAGATATTTAAGTGGTATTAGATTTTAACTTTGCGGGTTCATCTATTCACAGGGATTGTGACTGAAGCCACGAAGCACCTGCTATCTATGAAAACTTAGAGAAAACATTAACAAAAGTGCACAGACACCATACTGACAAACCTGCATATATTTCAAACCTATGATTTTCCCTCTTGCAACATACAACTGTGAAGGCTGAATAATTGGAAAGGTAGAAAAATTAATGCCTTTAAATTGCGATGCTGGGGAAAAAAATGTTAAAAGTACCATGGACTTTAAGGAAGAATAAATAATTTATTACCAGACGAAGTAAAGCCAGAGTGATTACTAGAACCACAAATAAAGCAATAAAATGCAATATATTTTGGGCATAAAATATGAAAGCATTGGAGAAGACCTGAAGCTTGGAAAATGTGAAGGAAATAAAAAAAGAGACCAACAGAAGACAAGTGTAAAGCTATAACAATTCAAATAAGCAACTATTAACATAAAATCCTATTGAGTTTATTTCCATCACAACACGAAGAATCAGAAATGAATGAACAACTGCAATATGTCTGAAAGGCTGTTCTCTTGGAAATATTTTAGGTTACTTTCTTACTATACTGTTAAAAAGTTTTTATCTGAACTTGTAATGGAAGAAAGGAATTGAGCGACATCCCTTCAGGGCAGACAGAGTCAGTTTATTCGTATTGCGCAATAAGGGAGCAGATAGGTATTGGGCTACCTCGAGATCTGCACAACTCATGCATTCTCAACCCACAGTTCTTATACCCCTCCAAACAAAGGATTCTGCTAACACAGCAGTTCCAATTACACAGATACATTCGTTATTCAATTGACATCTCTTAATTACAAAAGTTTTACAATATCCTGACCAAAACAATCATAATTCTGCAGATTGGTGAAGCGTAGATAGTTAAATTATTTCTTGTTGACAGAAGGAAATCTCAAGGATGTGAATCATCTTGACCTGGCCCTCTCATAGCTATATGTCACTGTCTGTTCCTATCTTCTGACATATGGGGGCCTCTTTATGATGTTTGTCCTAGCCAAAAGGAATTCGACTGAATTGGTCCCTTTTCTAGTTGGATGCATTTCCTTTCTTAATTAAACACATTTCTTGCTTGCAATACTTTGAGTGAAGAGGGCCCTTCAATGGTCATCTATCTGAACCCGCATTCACCATCATCATTACTATAATAAACTTATAGGTTGTGTTAAAACAGTATTATTTTAAACTATTCAAAGCCTACCTTTCAGGTTCACTATGCTTCAGCCATAAAAGTAGCTCAAAGTGTAGATAAAGCAATGATAATAAAAAGCCCAGCGTTCAAAGGAGTGAGGCAAAGCATGTTCTACATGAAGAAAATCCCAAATCCAATACATTCCTATTCAATACATACATAAAGTAGTCAAATGTCTTTGAGAATTTGAAGAAGGCTGTTTTCCGTGTTTCCAAACAAACAAATAAATAAATAACCCAGTAAATAAACCTCAACAGGAATACAAATTGACAATGGCCTAATGAATGGGCTCATAAGTGATGTTTGAAAACTTAAATACAGTCTAGCTTTATCGTTTATGACAAATATTTACATATTTAAATATTTAAATATTTACAGACCCCTCGCATCCTGAGCACAGCACACAGAACAACTACAGAGCATGCTTTTTAACTTATGTTCACTGCCCTGAGTCCTTCGGGAGAAAGGCGGCAAATAAACAAACAAACAAACAAACAAACAAACAAACTAGACCCAAGAACAGTTTTTCCCCGAACGCCATCACTCTGCTAAACAAATAATTCCCTCAACTAGTCAAATTAGTTACTAAGTCTGCATTACTATTAATCTTCTCCTCGTTCCTATCACCCATCTCCTCCCACTTATGACTGTATGACTGTAACCTTGTTGCTGGTATCCTTAAGATTTATATTGACTGTTTCCTAATATGATTTGATTGCTTATTTGTTCCCTATGACTGTCATTAAGTATTGTGCCTTATGATTCTTGATGAATGTATCTTTTCTTTTATGTATGCACCAAGACAAATTCCTTGTGTGTCCACTTGGCCAACAAAGAATTCTATTCTATTCTATATTTCCCCTGCATGGGTACATTTATGGAGTTGGTTCATTCTGTTTACTCATGAACAGCAGTTGAATCTTTTACATAGAGAGGAGGTGTGGTATATAAACTTATAATATAATATAAGGTAAACTTATAATCCTTTTAAATTTTAAATTTTGTATTGACTGTTTTTTTTATTTCTGGCTCTGCACCGCCCTGAGTCCAGCAGGAGAAGGGTGGTATATAAATTAAATTTAAACAAACAAACAAACAAACAAATATGATTCTGCTTGTGAGAGGATCGCATTGTATGGATCCAGGAATATTTCCATAAATTCACTGATTCAGAGATTACTTGTAGAAATAGCTCTCTGTCACCTCTTCTATCTGACCAGGATCCTAATGTACTTTTCAGGTTGCTCAATTCTGTGCAACAATTTTCTGTTTCTGCCCTACCTACAGTTTACGTTCAGCAAATTGTTGATGAGTCCCACTGCTATCCATACTACAGCTTCTATAATAATGTATTATTTTGTTATTCTACTGCATTTTATCTATTTTTAACTTTAAATAATGACTATATTTGTTAATACATTCATGTACTTATTACTTACATGCATTAATTAATTTATGCATTTTATTGTTGTGTTCTCTGGCCCAAAGGCTATAATAAAGATTTGCTTGAACTACATTAGTACAGTGAAGAGATGGCTATTTTTATCACTGTATAAAAAGTAAAATAATCTTTTGAATTTTTTTCCTTATTTCAGTAAAGATACAAAGTATCTTTTCCACTATGTTGACAATATAATACAATTATGGTTGAACTTTCCCAGCAGCTGAGTTTAAATCATTTAAACAACATATTTCAGGTAATTAGTGCACTGAACTATATGGAATGAAACTTTATGAACAGATTAGAAAATAATAGAGACTGAGTAATATCATAAAGGTCAACCATTTTTACTTTATTAATTTAAAATAAATTCTATTATTTCTAAAAACTAAATTAACTGTGCAAGTTTCAGTGAAGGAATTATTTCTGGGACTGGAAAGGTAAGTATTTTATCAAAAGTTGTCTATCACATTATCCCATTGCCTCTTTTGTAGCAGAACTAATATTTGATTAAAGAAAACTGTATTTCTTAATGTGAGTAAGTCCACTGAACTCAAAAGACTTACTCCTGAGCTAGAAGTTTGCATCTACTGATTAATTGTATTAAGTTGCTTCATCTGATTTAATCCACATAGAATCACTTTGGTACAATGATTCAATGGAATCTGAATTCACTAGACCTGAATTCTAGTCTCTCTTAGACACACAAGCTAGCTAGCTGAATTGGCCAGCCCAAAGTTGGAAAGTGTAAAACAAAAGATCCTAAAACAAGGTAATGGTGCAAGCTGCTTCCAAAAATGTTGCAAGAAAACCTGCTTGGACTTGTCTACTATCACCAATGATAAAGACTGACAAGTAAGCATTCAAGACAAACAGAGAAACAGGGGTTCTCTCAGAAAAGCAGGGGTCCCCAACTTCCAGGCCATGGCCCACTACTGGGCCACGGTCTGTTCAAAACCGGCCGCAGGAAAAATGGTCAAATGCATGTGCATAAAACTCCCACTCGTGCAAGCGGCGGATAAGCACGTGCAAGAAGCTCCACTCGTGTAAGGGAAATCGCTTGCACTCAGAGCTCCATTCATAAGAATGGAGTTTCATATACAACCTCTGCTCAAATGCCCTTTGCACACACACAAATGGAGCTTCACATGCTCGCACAAGTGCCTGCCATTCACACAAGTAGAGCATCATGCGAGAGCGCATGCACCCTCTGCTCACGCACAAAGCTCCATTTGTGAGAATGGAGGGCATATGCGCCACTTGTACAATTGGAGTTGTGCGCATGCAAGTGCACTTACTACTCACATGTCCTCTCTTGTTGGGCTGGGCTGCCAAGCTGGAAAGGTTGGGGACCGCTGCAGTGATGGATTTCAACCAGTGTTACCATCAGCTCACTTCACACATGTGCTTTGTGCACAATTTGTGCATGTGTGCTCGCTTCACTCCCACGCATGCCAAACTTGCGCTCTGCACAAGCGCATTCCATTTCAGAATAACTGAGGCGCAGCAATCCGTTCTGCCGCGCCTATCAGCTGGGCTAAAAACGAGCAAATATAGATAGGTATAGTGCAGGGGCGGGCAGGAGGGCCCAGCTGACAGTCGGAGTGAACCGGTTCTCTCTCACCTCACCATCGCCGCTACCAGGTCGCCCGAACTGGGAAGAACTGGTAGCAACCCACCACTGGACCACTGGCATAAAGTGATACATTTGGAAAACAATGATTCTAAAACAAATAACATGGAACATATATTTAAAAATGTGTTTAAAAATAGGTTGTGTGGTTAATTAAACCAGTTGAACTTCACTTCAGCTGATTCAAGTGATTATTAATTGCAGCTATTCTATTAAAATTATAAACTGTATATTGTATAGACTACTTAGTTTAATTGCAGTTCCTGTGAAATTAACTGGGATCACTGTTTGTAGGAGATAAGGATTTCAATTACTATTGTGTATAATAGAAACCATTATAGAAACATGTTGTTTGATATATATCAGCTCTCTAAAACTAGAGCACCTAAAACAGGGTAAAAATGTTTTACCATTCAGCATAGAGGCAAACTATTCTGTTATGCATATGCCAGTAAGGTAAACTTCTTCTGAGCAGGCCACTGTTATTTATTTTACAATTTACCTGTAACCATTAACTTTACTGAAATCATACATATGTATGTGACATTCAACAATACATCCAGAACAGGCTTGCAGCCCTTGGATTATTATTAAAGGCTATTTTGCTAGTCACTGAAGGTACAAGTTGATCTTTTTTATAATACTTCCAATACTTATGTCACTCTTCTATAATACAGGTAGATTTACAACCATTTGTTTAATGACTGTTTGAAACTATGATGGCACTGAAAAGTGTGACTTATGGCCAGTACATGCATTTAATGATCATCATAGCAACCTTGCGGTCATGTAATCAAAATTTGGGTGCTTGGCACTAGGCATGTATTTATGAGGGTTACAGTGTCCAGGGCAAGAGACAAGCCAACCAATATGTGATTGTACATTGAGAACTACCTATATAGCATATACCAGATAGGTTGAATTATATAATATACATCATTTTCCAGCTGGCAGGGTAAACTATTCTATTACAGATGCTGCTGAATGGAACAAAGCATGATAAAATGTAATGCTAGTGAGAGAAAAATACTTTTCATGCTGTCAGGCTTTCTTGGTACTATCTGGGTTGCATCCCATTGAAGGAGCAGTTTTTTGACTTGGGGATTGGACTAACATCTACTACTTGATTAACAGTTGGGAGCCTGTGTCCAGCTTTGATTGGTGCAGCAATTGCAGTCCTTTGGGGGAACATCAAATCCTAGTGACAGTGTTGCATGCCCTGGTAATCAGATTAGAATAGGGGTGAAATCCAGCAGGTTCTGAGAGGTTCTGGAGAACCAGTAGTGGAAACTTTGAGTAGTTTGGAGAACTGGTAGTGGAAATTTTAAGTAGTTTGGAGAACCGGTAGCAGAAATTTTGAGTAATTCGGAGAACCAGCAAATACTACCTCTGGCTGGTCTCAGAGTGGGGTGGGAATGGGGATGTTGCAATATCCTTCCCCCAGGAGTATGGAGGGAATGGGGATTTTGCAGTATCTTTATCCTGCCATACCCACCAAGCCACACCCACAGAACCTGTAGTAAAAAAAAAACTGAATCTCACCACTGGGTTACAGTCCTATAAGGTAGTCCATTACAGACTGTCTGTGAAAATTATTTAGAACCTGGAGCTGGAATAAATATGTCTATCACTTTTTTGCAGGAAAAATCAATTTAACAATAGGGAACCAAATTTGTAAGTAAACACTGTCTGAGTACTCTGGGATAGTACATGGTCAAAAGTAGACCACCCAGTAGACCTGATTATCAGAGGCAAAAGTACCCTCTTTCAGTTCAGGAGGAACTTCAAACTGATCATCAATTCTTCTAACTACCCTAACTTTGTCCACATTCAGTTTTTATCTTTAATATGTTATCTAGTGCACAATCTGGTCAAAGAGCTTGATAAAAATAGAATGAAGAAGTAGATAGGGATGATGTCTGCATAAATATGGCACCCGTTCTCATAATTGCTGTAAATTGCTCTTAGAGACGTCGTATACATCTCAAACAGCATAACATAATAGACCCTGAATACCATAGCATATCATAGCATAAAAGGCACAGAACAGAATATTTTAATCTGAAACCTATTTTCAAAGTTATGAGTGGAACAACACTGAAGCTGTGTTCAAAGCAAACTAGAAGAGTGTCAGTATAATGGTATCAGAAGCCACAGAGATATACAGGATCATGCCAGGAGCAAACTGCCGCCATCATGTACTCTTCAGAAATTGTCTTATCAGCGAGACCAAACTATCTACAATGTATCAGACCAGAAACTAGTCTGATGTGAGTGTAATTAATTTCAAGGTGGAGCATTTAGAGTTGTTCCTCACCACCCTGATCATCCTAGGAAGCAATAATATATATAGGAATGAAATGATTGGATTGGATTGGATTGGATTGGATTGGATTGGATTGGATTGGATTGG
>WNWU01000016.1:28429934-28458317 GCA_012654045.1 Ptyas mucosa | reverse complement strand
AATATAATATAATATAATATAATATAATATAATATAATATAATATAACCAATTACTATATCTCTTCTCTTAATCTTCTTGCAGTGTGCAAGTACATCTGCTCTGTAACTCCTGGTTGCAATGTCCTGTACCTTCTTCTGCTTCATGTCTCTTGCCTCTCCTGTAGTTGTCACTTTTGTATGCTAGATTGGTTCTTTTGTTTGATATTTTTCCTTACGGAGATTTGTTTCTCTTGTGAACTGTTGTTATAATGCTTTCTTTCTTTGATCTGATAAAAATCCATTCCTTCTTTCTCATCTATTGAAGTATGTCCACTTGCTGTTCTGATTTCCTCAAATACTCCTGTAATCTTGCACTTCCTGCAGATATATGCCAGACTGTCTCAGGTGGGGGAGAAAAATAACAGCAGCAACCATGAGCATTCAGGTTGTGACTACAGGATTACATATTTTCATCTTTACTGTTGTTTCTTAAAGGCCCATTAATTGAAGGCTTTAATTTCTACTGAGTATCTCAGACTAGGCAAGTACACTGTTCACCCAGAGAGAAAATTTGTTAAGAATTCCCCCTAAACTATGCTGTTGAGATCCACTGCCAAATAGCAGTTGCTGTCTCTGCCTTAACCTACTCTCCCTCCTTGTTTAGTACTTAAATCTTTATTGCTGCAAAAGCCTTTACAGTTTTATATATTGTGAATAAAACATTGTAAGGAATTATTGCAAGGCTTAAAATAAGCTGATATTCAAGCTGCTAGCATACTTTAGATTTGAAGATTGCATGCTTTTTGAGTTAATATGCAAAGCAGCTTGGGGAAAAAAAGCTTTTGCGTTTTTGCAAAAGGGATTATAAAACTGAAGGTAGAATGACTATTTCTGATAAAACAGGAACATTTTTAAATAGATTTTATTTCCATTTGTTTTTCCTTTATTAAATATATCATACAATACAAAATTATATTTTCACTATAAGACTTTTACAAGATCAGCAGAGTACATGTCCATTGTTACGGGTTAAATTCTTCTATATGTGTTATAGTTATAACTTTATATCTAATAAATAATGACAAACAGAATCTACATAAAATAACTTTCCACACAGAAAATTGACTAAACTTGTTTTTTAAAACTAAAAGTTTGATGTACTACATATCATTTTAAATTCTGGACAAACAGGTACATAAACCATTAAAATTAATCATTAAAATATCTCTGAACATGTTATAAAAACTTGAATTTATCAAACAGTTTCTTGAATTTATCAAGAAATAAAATAGTTTTGTAATGAAACTGATATTGTTTTTTTATAAAACAATTTTATTTTATAAACTGCTTGATGACTTAAAATATAATGATATAAATATTTACTGTATTATGTTACAATTTGGGAGATTTTTATGGCTTCGAGAGAAGATAACCAGATAACAGATCTGGTTTTCTGTCTCAAGATAGTGACAACGTGATTTGTATGTTGGAGTTGATATGTTCATGATTTGTTGGAGGTGAACATGATCTGGAGGTTGTTGGATATGTTCACATCACTCTTTCACAGCTTCCCCCTCCCTTTGGGTGTAAAACCTATTTGATAAGTGCCCCTCTGGTATCTAATGGAACTTAATGGATTTTAGAGGATGTTAGGTTTTGTCTCTGAAATTCTGGTACATACTGTAGTTTGGCTTAGACTTTAGGCATCATTTGAATGAGAGGCTGAAAATGGCCTTTGAACCAGATATAAGGTTTCCTCTTGCTTGGGAATCTCCTTCCAAGTGAAGTAGCAAAAGAGATTCTTAGAGAGTCTAGAGAAAAACAAAGAGCAATTCTAACTGAACATGGCCAAGAACATTTGTTAAAGATTCGTTTAATATTATTATTTGGTCCCTTTAAGACAGTGTTGATTTTTGGAACTGTATGGACTAGTCCCTAAAGGAAGACTTTAGAAGTGGTTTACTATTACATCCTTTCTAGGACTCAGAAAGAGTGACTGGCCCAAAGTCACCCAGCTAGCTTTGTACCTAAGACTAGAACAAATACTCTCCCAGTTTTACTCTCCCAGGTCCTTAACCACTAAACCAAACCTGCATTGTTAAAGATTACCTTGTGTCAATAAGAGTGCAATGTAATGCAAACTATACATATACAATGCAAAGTATGCATATAAAAATACACACAGAGATAGAGAGACACCATAAAGTTAAAAAAAAGAAAAACTTTTACTGTATGTTTTGGCAGACTTTCTATCTCCAAGCAAAGTAAATGGGGAATCTGGCTGAATTTCAAAGATGGGAGGGAAGCAAGGTAGGGAGGCAGGGAGGCAGGAATGTTTCTTGCCAGCTTCTCACATGCAAATTCAAAGTTGGCAAGTTAACAAAAAGTCAGAAAGTGGTCCCAGTCTTTCTGCTTTATTACCCACATATGGTCATTCTGTCCCTCTGTTAAGGAAAGAAAATATCTGTGAACCAATGACCTAACCCAAATTATTTACCATGTTTCCCTGAAAATAAGACCCTGTCTTATATTTTTTTGAACCCTGAAATAAGTGCTTGGCCTTATTGCCATGCACTCAAAAACCCAATTGGGCTTATTATCAGGAGATGTCTTATTTTGGGGGAAACAGGGTAATAGATGACAAAAATAGGTCAATAGAACTAATAGCAAAAAGATTAAAATACACTAATAATCCTGGTCACTTTATGGTATTATCTATCTAAATAGTGCTAGTTGGCATTTTTAACAATTTAGTTAATAATCAAGGCAAAAGTGAAATGGGAAATAGAACCATAGTAACCTATATCAGAACATTATACAGCTTGAACTAAATGTAGCTTGAAATGAGTCTTGGTTAATAACTGCCATAGTTTTTCATATAAGTGAATAATTCAGTGGCAATCATTAAAGATATTTCATAATCTACAGAAAAGAAATAATTTTTATTTAATGTTAAAAAGAGTATTATAAAACCATAAGATTTGTGCACATTGCTTGATTACTTGTCAGATTAATTTTTCATTACTTGCTCACATTGTCTCTTCTTTCATTGAAAAGTCATATGTAATTGCAGGCTTTTCCAATTAAAACTGAAAACCAATTTTTTTTAAAAAAAATGCACCATTCAGCATTAAGAAAAATGAGGAGAGGAAAATTTGAAAATGATTTACTTTATTTTTAGGTGAAAATATTTTAGAGGATGCTTACCTAATTTCCATTAAAAGACTGGTAGAATATTTCTTTCCAAAGCACCGTGTATCGGTTTTAGATGCCTAATCTTCACAGTATGTTCGTATAAACTGTTTTGTTTCTGCTTTAAGTCTGTAATTTGTTATGTTAACCTAAGAACCACTTTTTCTGCTGCTTTTAGAAATAGAGAATGTTACCAGCCAAGAACTAAAAACATTTTGGAAATACAAACTGTTGATTTGAAATTTTCAATGAACACTTGAGACTCATGAAAACATCCTGATAGGTAGCTGCTGAGAGAACCTGTATACCATTCTAACATGATATAAATATGATGAACAAACAGATAATTTGTTCTAAGTCCCACTTCAGTTTAATTCTGAAATCAGCTATGTACAGTATTGTACACTATTTTAGAGAGCTATACTCCAAAGGTAGGAATGCAAAAAACTATGTGTATGTGTAAGTGTGTGTGTGTGTGTAATTGTGTATGCATATGCATATACATATGTGTGTGTGTTTGTACATATATATGTATGTCTATATATATGAATACACGCATGTGTGTGTGAGTGTGTGGGTGGATATACATACATACAAACACACACACACACACACACACACACACACACACGTATATTCCCAATATATACATGGACCGTCTTTAAACCCGATTATGATTTCTTCTATAAACCACAGTATTTAATTTTATTTACCACTTGTACTGTGTGTTTTTAAAATAACTATACCTATATGCCTAAAGTGGAAGCTTTGCTTTTACACAAAATATCCCTGGGAGAAAAAAAATACTTATGATCAGTGATGGGATTCAAGTAATTTAACAACCGGTTCTCTGCCCTAATGATTTCTTCCAAAAACTAGTTTGCCAAACTGCTCAGGAAGTTAACAACCGGTTCTCCGGAACTGGTGCGAACTGGCTGAATCCCACCACTGCTTATGATGAACATGTCTCATGCTTTTTAAATTCAAATTAATTTCAAGCACTCCTCTGAAACTTTTAGCTTCTATAAGGGAGGTTTTCACAACCGTTTCTCAAGAATTCTTCCCTTACATTATATAATCAAGAAATTTAGAGAGACCATAATAGTTCTTCCCCATCACTGTATCTCCCTTAGCTTTAATCATTGTTTCAGATTTAGAGAAATGCCGATAATTGCTTCCCATTCACAGAAATCCAGAACTGGAACAATAATTGCTGCAGGGTGATAAATGTCTTCATATGTGGTCTTTCTTGATGTATTTCTTTTTTATGTGGTCTGTAAAAATTTTTTTCTTTGGCTATAGTAATATTTTCAATCTCTTGCTCTACCTAGTCTATAGAATATAAATCTGCACTACCAAAACAAAGAGAGTTCTGCTTATCCATGTTATCTGATATAAAGTACATTTTCAGTAATCAAGAAGAATTTATGAAACAACAACTAACATCAAAACCGGGAAATAAACTAATGTTTAATACATAAATTGTTCCTTGTTGCTTTGGAAACCACCAGGCACAGGATAGATATTGAACATTTTTCTTTTTCTAATTCCATAGAGGTAATGTTAAAAGAACTCTATGATCTTTTTTCTATCCTAAATTTATTTAAAGAGAAATTTCAAGCTCCAGTACATATAACTTATATTTCAAACAATGACATATTTGATATTTAAAGAAATTAGTACAAAACATTTTGATTAGCTAAAATATCACAAGAATTAAATTCATTTGCATGATTATTTTACTTGCAGAGATGACTTCTTAAGGATTTTATAAAAAAGGTTTAAAGAAGATAATAAGAATAGATTAATACATAAGAGTTATGATATATTTACTCAAAATGATTAAGGGACTGGATACTCTGATTTAATAAATTATTAATTTACAAAATATGGTATATTAGTAGATTCTGAATCTGGAAAATGAGAGAGCGGTCAATAGATTTGAAGAGATCCGTCTACTGTATATACTGTTACTAAAAAGAAAAAGGAAATAAAAGAAGCAATGGAATGCACAGACCATCATATAGCATCTTCAGTTCTTCCTGCTAGCAAAATAATGATCATTCAACATAGATGAAAGAATAATTCGGTTACCAAAAAGGGCAAAGAACAAGAAACATTATTGCTGATATACCACTGGATAACTGAGGAGTATATTCCCAAAAATCAATATGTGTTAACTCAACACCTTTAATTATATTAACCATATCAAACTGTGGAATGTCCTTAGGGAATTTGTTTTCCTGAAAAGTCTATATCGACACTATACTCAACACAGTAAAATAGACTGCATTCAGTCAAGGAGTGAGAAAAGGCTAAATATTTTTTCTATTTTTTTAACATATATATTAAATATATACTTAGGGAGGCTAGAGTAGAAAAGGTTGTTGTTTTAAAATTAGAGGGAGAAACTGTCAACAACCTATGCCAGGGGTCTGCAACCTTAAACAGTCAAAGAGCCATTTGGACCAGTTTCCCACAGAAAAGAAAACACTGGAAGCCACAAAACCTGGATGGGCGTGGCCAACTCAACATCACCCACTCCTACCCAGCCACATGACTGTCCCTATCTATCTATCTATCTATCTATCTATCTATCTATCTATCTATCATCTATCATATTTTTTGGAGTATAAGACACATCTTTTTCCACAAAAAAAGAGGGTGAAAATCTGGGTGCGTCTTATACTCCAAATGTAGCCCCGCCCAGCTTCTCAAATGGAGGTTTCAGAGGCTGAAAAAAGCATCAGAAACAAAGCTTCAGAAAAGAAGCCCCTAAACAGAGCTTCAGAAAAGAAGCCCCCAAACAGAGCTTCAGAAGCTTTTTTTTGAAGCTGTTTCAGAGGCTTTCAGAGGCAGAAAACAAAGTTTTTTCTGAAACAGAGTTTCAGAAGTTTCAGAGGCAGAAAAAAAAGCAAAAAAAAAAAAAAACAGCACAGAGCTTACAACCAAGGAACCTGTTGCTAAAATTCACCTCTGGGAACAGCTGATTGGGGTATTCTGGGAAGCCGATCTACCTGCCAATCAGCTTTTTTCTTATTTTCCTCCCCAAAAACTAAGGTGGGTCTTATACTCTGAAAACTCATCTATCTATCTATCGATCGATCGATCGATCTATCCATCCATCCATCCATCCATCCATCTATCTATCTATCCTCTATCTATCTATCTGTCTCATTCTCTCTGTCTCTCTCTGTCTCTCTGACTCTCTCTCTCTCTCTCTCTCTCTGTCTCTTCTCTCTCTCTCTCTTTTCCTCCCCCCTCTCTCTGTCTCGCTCTCTCTTTCCCTCCCCATCTCTTTCCCTCCCTCCCTCTCTTGCTCTCTCTCTGTTCTGACCCAGAAGCAAGAAACAGAATCCTTGTCACAAAAAAACCCTCTTTATTTACCTCTTGTGAATTAATTGCATTCACCCACCGAAAAGTCCAGGCAAGAATCCTGCAAGGAGTTAATGGCAGCAACAGACCTTATCAGTTCCTTGTGATAATTGCAAGGCCATTAGCTCCTAGCCGAAAGGCTGCAAATTAAGTTCTGGCAAGCAGCCTTTGATGCACGAAACACAATGAGCAAAATCTCCAGAAATATGAACTGTTGTATCCTATGACAACCACTCCCCTTTCCTTCTATTTATTCCACAGCCAGGGAGGAGCCATTCAGAGTCCACGTGTACTTTGTTTCTTGAGTCGACTCCTTGTCCTCCATTGTTCACTTCTCCTAACTGCTCTGCACAGGTCCCAGCTGTTCTTCTTCCTCACTCATCTCAGCCTCCAAAGGTAGCTGCCTCTTGGGTGGCTGGGAAATGTCAAACGGTTCTGGCTCTATCTCTGTGTCTGATGCAAAGCATCCATCAGAGCCTTCCCCAGATTCCAGAGCTGGCCCAAGTTCCTCCCCAACTTCCTCATTGTCTGAGTCTGCTGCCAGCTCTGCTGGCAGATGGCCGGCCACAACACACACTCCCTCTGTGTCTCTCTCTTTCTTTCTGTCTATCTCTGTCTCTCTGTCTCTTGTATCCCTCCCTCACTCCCTATCTCTCTGTGTCTCTCTCACTTTCCCTCCCTCTCTGTCGTCCCCCTCTCTCCCTCTCTGCCACCCTGGGGGGGGGCAAGGAACCCCTGAACTGGTGGTGGGTGGTGGGAATCTAACATCCTGAAGCCAACAAGCCCAGGAGCAGTGCATCGATGACTAGCTGGTGGTCAGAGAGCTGAAGACCATCTGGCTGGTGGGAAGGCAGGGCATCACAACATTGGTGGTTCTGCAGGAAAAGCAACTGACATCCAAGAGGCAAGAGCTAGCCGACCACGACGCTGCTGTTAATGGAAGCCTAATGAAAGATATTCACATTCTGAAAGGTCCATGTAAACCAAGAACAGAATCTTGCAAGCAATTATTTTCCTTGTGGCTGGCACTATATGAATGTGAAAGTTGGACTTTGAAGAAGCAGGAGAGAAAGAGTACTCGTCATTTTGAATTTTGGTGCTGGAGAAGATGGCATGAACCAAAAATAAGTCAGCTATAATTTTCAATTTAAATATTGTCAATTTATTTGACAATAAGTCAAATAAATAAACCCAGAATTTTCATTCAAGATTTGATGACCAAGTTCAAAATCATATTTGACGCATTATGCATTATCTTGTCCATATTTTCAAGTAGGGAAATTTCATTCCAATTTCCTGATACAGGAGGATGAATCTAGAACTTTGTATACAAAACATGCTTTTCCACTAAATTACATGGTTTACTGTATCTATGAGATTTTTAATTTACTCTTTTTACACCATTTTTTAATTCTTGGGTTATGTCTACTCAAATTTAAATGAATGTTAATTTTTAAAAACTGGTTGGAGGATGGGAAGAAACTACTTTTGAGTTTACTTTTCAGACATATCATTTAAAAGTTAAAGCCAGTTATTCTCTGCGCAGGAGATTTGGGAAATCACATGCAATTTTGATTAATTAAGACTGATGTCAACATCATTTTTTAGCATATAACAGTCTCAGAACAATTATTTCCACCTTCAACAGTCTCAGTGACAAAGGATCTAATTCCATCTTGTTATTATGAACAAATGGTATTTTGCTCTTAATACTTAATGAGAAAATGTATTTTGGTAATATCCAATCTTTAATAAAGAGAATTTGTTAAGACTTAGATAAGTTCCAAAGTTTATTTAAAAATAGGGGGAAGAAATATCACAAAGGAATGGAAGAGAGAAGTGAATTATAATGCAATTATATGGTATTTAATTCCAATCAAGCTACTTTTAGGTGTAATAAAGTTATCTAATACATGTTCAAACAATGATTATATGTCAGAAGAACTGTTAAATTTGATTAATTTCAGAGTGTCTCATGTTTAAAAATATTTTTGCAATGCCAACAGAAAAGATATTGATTTCACATCAATTAGAATTTTTTTCCTTAACTGAATTATTTGTTAAGTGTTGTTCATAAGCGCTACATAATTTGATTATTTTTCTCAACACATATGATTGATTTTTATGGTTAAATGTTTGCCTGTATGTATTCCCATTAGTTCTTTCTATGAGAAAGGTGTTTAGTCATCAGCACACAGGGTATATAAACTGCCTTATGAAGAAGCAATTTAAAACAGGAAAGCAAAAACTTTGAGACTGCTGTTGAAAAGGCTAAACTAAAAAATAAAGGAACCCTATGTGTGACATACATACTTTTTTATATATATAAAGATGTTGAGTTCACTCTTCTGTTAAAGGCATGTTGCACATCACCAACATCTGGATTCCACAAGAACAAATGTAATTTCTTTGCAGTGGGAGCTTTCATGTATATTTTACTTAATAATAGATCAAGAGTCTCAATACACTATAATCATTATTACAAGAATTAGGTAAGAACACTACAAACAAGCAGTTGCGTATATATAGACAGTAAAGGAACACATGTTCTGACCTAGGCTTACTGAGAAAGCATAAATCACAATCTTAGTCCCAAAAAAACTCTTTTATTGAGATAGCTGTGAATTATAGTCATTCACAGCCCGTAATGATTCACAAACAGTCTGTGAAGATTCCGACAGATGTCTGCTCGAGTTGCTACAGTCTTTCAGGTAATGTTGATAAGCACCCATCTTTATCTTCCTTGAAATGCTGCCAGAGACCTAATTGCCAATTAGTTTTGTAAGGCCAAACGGAGCACAGAGTCAAACGGACTTCTCAGAGCTTGAATTGACTATATGAAATAATTGCTTCTTGCAAAGGCTCACCTACATTTGCTCCTCTTTTATGTCTTATGGGAGGGGCTAATCATCTCCAAGCCTTACTGCCGAGTCACCCATTTTTTTCTTAATTCTTGCCTTCTGGCAGCTCTGCGCATGCAGACATGGGAACAGGCTCACACTGTTCTTCTGCCTCGCTGATGTCAGATTCCAGAAGCTCCAGAGGCAGCACATAACTACCAGATGTCCCTGCCCCCCTCTCTGCCTCCAACGCAGAGCACTCGTCCGAGCCTTCCCCAGACTCCAGGATTGGCCCATGTTCTTCCCCAACCTCCTCACTGTCTGAATCTGCTGTCAGCTCTGTTGGCCGCTGGCGGGCCATAACAACACAAAACCGAGCAAAACAGAACAAAGCAAAGCAAAACAAAACCAACAACTGCCTACACACACACACATACACACATATAAATAAACATAAACATACATATACATATAAATAAAATCTCAGTTGATATTTTATATATATATTATATAATATCAACTAAGATTTTATTCAGAGTAAAATAGTTTTATATTGCCTATCTTTGATTAAAAAAGCAGCTTGTCTTCAACTTATACACATACACAAAGCAATTGTTAGGAAAACAATTTAAATGCTTTGTGTGCTATAATTATTTTGCCTCTGTTGTTTAAATTAAGCCCTGCAGAGAAATCAGGAATTGTGACTACTCGTTAGTATTTATGTTCTCTATTAGCTTTAAGTGGGTATATATCAGTTTACACACACACTTAATAGGTTACATTTTAATTTACACACACACAATTGGATGTTTGTGCTGAGGAACAAAGGCAGAAGGAAATGACCTGAGTCTAGCAATCTCTTAGACAAAGAATTGGCAAAGTGACAAAGGAAGGCATACAGAGTAAATTCCAAATAGTGTATATGCATTGTGTTAAGTAGTTTCACAAAGTGCAGAGAAATCAGGATTGCTGAATTCACATTTAATTCAATAGGCATGCTTGAGTTTTATCATATTAATTGGTCATTGGTATATTTGAAATGAGTAGATAAAGAAAAAAAAATTCTGAAGATTACATGGGCCGGTATCTTGTATGATTTTACCACACTATGAAATAGTAATCTATAAACCTAGACAATCATGCAAAAAAATTGTATGAATTAGCTTAAGTATAATCCAAGAAATCTTTCAGTATTATGCATTTATTAAAACTGCTTAACATAAAAAAAAAAATCTGGAATTCTTTCCAGTCAACCAAAGCAACCTAATTCACCAGTCCCAAGTATCTAAACGTATTTGTTGCAATAAGACCCAAAGGATTCATGAGTAGCATATAAGATTTTCATTATTTTTCCCAAATGCCCAATTCTCAGCAATCAAATTAATTGAACTTTTCACTCATAAAGGACATTCAAAGCCTTAAAATATTTCAAGGAAAACATGTAAGTTTAGTTATTGTTCTCATATTTCTATAATGCACTGATTTATCCTACTCTAAAATATATTCATGGTCAGTTTAAGAAATAATTTATCTTGGCAACATTGGCAGCATTGGATTAAATTTAGAACTAGGAATTAGCTAGAAAATCACTCAAGTGTGTCCCTTACTTTTTAGAATACCAGTTCAGTACCACTCACTAAATCTTGGATTTGATAGGTTCAAATATTTTCTTTGCAGAGACAGTTATACATCAGTTGACCAGCCAAAAACAACTTTTATTCAAAAATTCTATTCTGTTCTATTTCATTCCATCTATGAACTATACAACAAAAATAGGTGTGTTTGGCCGTCAATGGTTTTAAGTGATTCAAGCAAAATCCTCTTTTAAAAAACATATTTTGATACAAAACAACAATAAATACCATTCAAAGGCTCCACTGCATGTAAATATCAGCTCTATAATAAGTAGTAAAATAAATAAATAATAAATCAGGGTAATAAGATATCTTTCTCCTGTACTACTTGAAACATTATTAAAACTTGCATTAACAGAAAACAAAACAACATAGCACTTCATATGGTTTAAAGTATTATATAGTTATGCACACAGGCATCAAAAACACATTTGTAAAGATTATTAAAAAAAGAATTCAAGAAAAGACTAACAAAATCCTTTTTATTATTGTATTTATTTTATAACCCTCAGTTCATACAACCTGTATTTTTGCATTCTTGCATAATATATTTATGTTATTTATAGGCCTTAAATTTGTCAATATTCAAATTGTTTCCCTTTGATAATCACTTGATTAATACAATTTGGAATTCTAATAAATTAGGACTGTGCAACACATCTTTTAAATGTTTTTCACAAAACATGGAAATGCAACAAAGCATCTCTTTCAAAATTGTTAAAGCAACCATCTTCAGAAGGAGGCTTGAACCGCTGTTTTGAAAACTGTTTCCGCTGCCTTTTCATGTAGATGCATGGGGTAGAATCTCCATGTGCATGCATTTGGTAGAATTGAGCACTAGCCTTTGAAACTCCTGCAGTTTCTGTTATATTACTCCAAATTCATTAGTAGGCCTTTTAACCTTATATACTCTTGTCTTGTTGTATACAGTAGAGGGCATGGAGAATGCCTTAAAGGACAGTGGGAAGATCTGTTACCAAGGCAACTATCAGATAAGAATCCCAGTCCAAGCAACATACTTAATTTACATAAAGATAAATTGAAAGAGGAAATAAGTACATTCAGGCTTGCAAGATTTTGTTACCACAGCTATTTTAATAAAAGTAGTGTTAGTCTGATATGGCATTGGTTTCTTAGTCTGGTCTACTTTATAGAGCTGGCATCTACTTTTCATTTTATCTAAAGTTTCTTCTATGAAGCTGTACTATTTTCATAGTACCAGTTATTCCCAAAACTACCTTGGAGAAAAGTCACTTTCAATCATTTTTTTTTCAATCCCCATAATCGATTATTGTTCTTTCCTTGCCTCCTCTCCCAAATCTTTTTTCTGAAAGTACAAATATTATGTCACTTTTGTGATAAAATTATTTATTTTATATTTTATTTTATATGGGAGAGTGGAGGTGTTTGTTTCCTCTTCCCCTGAAAGAAATCATCAAGGTTAGGAGTGGAGGAAAAAAAATATTTTTGAAAACTCCAAATCTGAATAAAATGTTTTTACATGGCATCCATTCAGGCAAAACATGACATTTTTATCTTTTCTTGGTGGTTAAATTTTGCCATGAATTTTAATTATTTAACAAATGCAATTAAGGAAAGAATAATCTTAGCACAAAAATCCTGTACCAATTAGTTTAAAATTAGATATACTAGGACAATGAATTCTCTGTACTTATATAGGTAAAGTGCCCTATATTCTAAACTGCTGAATAAGGGACTAACTCGGGTCTTGTCATTTCTGCACAACAGTATATAAATTACAAAGGCAATTATGCAGCAGCTTCTGTCAGACATGCAGAACTGTCATGTAATAAGGCAGGTACTTTTAGTTTTCCCTTTGTAACAGTGCTAAAACCTGTGGCAATTTCCAATCTAAGCCAACATAGCCTTGACTATGTGGAATCTTTTGTGCATTTCAATTGTGCATTTTTAAAACTATCAGCTACTCAACTATTACATTATCTCACTGAATTATTTTACATGAACAGGAATAGTTTTATTATAAATATTATAATAAAGGTGAGTTTGCCGTCAGTCCTGAACAAAAGAAAAAAATTAATCATAAGCTTAAGGATTTAAAGAATATGAAAAAAAGCAAATATCTAAATATGATTTTTATCTTAGAGAGCTATAAACAGATTAAGGATTCAGATGAAATTGAAACTTTTACAATAAGTTTTTAGATTTTAATTAAATCGAAGGGGGAAGGTGTATTAAGTATGTTCACTGCCTTAAGATATTGACACATACATACTCTAAATAAACCCCAAAAGCAGAGTTATGCACCAAACCCATTAAATGCTGAATTCTTTACTCTGGATAAAGAGTTCTGCTCTACTAACTATGTATTGTGAGGTCACCTGTATTTTTTGTCTGTTCTCCGTCTATTTTTGTAAATGTGTCTCTCACATACTCATAGAAAAGTTATTGATGATTAAGATAACTATTTCCAGAATAAGAAGTTATGATAAAATAGTTGTAATGTATGATTCCACTTCAAATTGCTCAGTCTCTGAACAATGCACTGTCATATTAGGTTTTTTTATCACCACTTTAGCAATAATTAAAAAGAACCCTACCCTTACCAGTAAAATTTATCACATACATTAGGGCCAAATATGTATTAATTTTGCAATCTGAATGGTAGGAAAATTGCTTTCTTATCTCTAACAATAACACCTTGTTCAGATAATAGTATATTCTGATAAGATAAACTCAAGTAGTAGAAAAATGTTTCTTTGTATAATTTAGGGAGATTTAACTGGATTTTATATTTGTAAAGAGATAGGAAATACTTATAAAGCCATTTGTTCTTTTCATAAGAAAAACACATGAATATCTTGATTTACCTTTTTTCTAGTTTCTGGAATGGCAGCTTTCTTTTCCTATTGAATCTGTAATTTGATTTTTCTTGCCTTATGAGACTACTGTATAATATATGTTTGGTTCAAGCCATCTCAAAGTTTTGATTCCACAACAAGCCATTTTACTGATATTCATCTCTGCACCAATTCACTTACATGCCACATAAGAGGTTACATTCATTTTATGGAACTGTTACGCTAAGAAATAGCAGAGAAGGTGGCATCCCACAATCTAAACAGTACTAGATTATTATTCTTTTAACCTTCCCCTACCAAATATCTCAGTCAAATATTAAGTTATCAGGCAGGTACTAATAATTTCCTGCATTTTCTCTGCTTATTGATCAAATTGTGAAAAATGACATTGAACTTAAAGTGAAATCTGGTGTTTTCGTTGCAAAATAATTACAATTTGTAGATTCTTCTTATTTCACAGTGTTCCAAATCATAGACTAACAGAGAAAAATTAATTATTGTTGAATCTGATACACACAGACAAAATAGAGTAGTTGGTAAAAAAAGAAAAAGAAAATAGAGGCCCTTGATGGTTGTCAGTCTAAATGAGCCTGGTTTAGCTCAGCAGACTAAAAGCATAGTGATTAAAACCAGCTGTCTGCAATTACTGTAAGTTCGAATCTCACCAGGCTCAAGGTTGACTCAGCCTTCCATCCTTTCTAAGGTAGGTTAAATGAAGACCCAGTTTGTGGGGGCAATAAGCTGACTTTGTATAAATATACAAAAGTATGAAGGCTATTGCTTAACGCATTGTAAGCCGCCCTGAGTCTCTGGAGAAGGGCGGCATATAAATCAATTTTTTTAAAAAAAGTTAAATTCATGAACAAGAACCCAGCAGATCTAATTAACAGCATTTATTAGATTGAAAATTAAAGTTGCAACAGAAGAATTCTATCAAGTACCTTATTTCCAGACAAGAACATATTTATCTATGAAAGTTAAAGGAGCAAAAGCTCACATCTGTTTATTCTTTTTCTGTGCAGAAGGATGGAAACTTACCTTTTTTGTGGGCAATCTGCATTTCTTCCTTTTTAGATCATTGTCATTTACCAAATGTGAGAATCAATTCACAGTGGCTAAAAGTAATTTGAGACTAATGGGTAAGAACATTTAGAATATATTTTTCTATTACCCACTTGCCTACTTTACATAGTGTTTTATTAATCTAGTGCAAAAGTAGGGAAAAGAATTCTGAATAATTGTTTGACTTTGCACATCAATCCATCATGGACTCCCTCTTATTTATTAAGATACTTTTGAGGGATAGAGTATCGTTACAGAAAGGTTTGTAATTTAAGTAGGCTTTTTGAATTTGAATTCGTGACTTATATATTTCTATTTCCAGTTCCTATGATTCCTACATTTTTAAAAATAAAGTACTTCTATTTGCGATGATATTAGTATAAGGTGCTTATATTATTTATAAATTCATTAACCAGTTTTAAAAAATGGCTCTGGAAGAAGAAAGGAGAAGAAAGGAGAGGGGAGCAGGAGAGGGAAGGGAAGGGATAATCAGCTTGGATACTAACACTTTGCTTTCCATAGTGGTGACTTTTAAAAAATTCTTCATAATCGATTTTGTTCAATTCTTTATTTTTATTTTTTATTAAATTTGTTTGCCACCCATCTTGTCACAAGGCAATGTGCATATAAAATTTTAAGATGGCATTGAAAATATTTTCAATATGAATACAAATAAGGTTATATTGCTGTTTGAATAATGGAACTTATAATTGCCAGAAAGTAACAGAGAAGATCTTGAAGAAACTCTTGACGAGATAGCAGAAACAATTCTGCAAGCATGGCAAACAGCTGCAGAGGGGGAAAAAAAACCCTATTCATTCAAAGAATGGAAGAGCAATCAACCAGAATGATATTGAAATGTATTCTTTACTCCACTAAAGATTTTTTAAAAAGTATTTAGCATAATGCTGACCTTTATTCTCATTAATTTTTTACAGAAAGCTATATAAACCTTACTAGTGCAGCTTGAAAAAGTTTGAGAATTATAAATCTGTAAAAGTCATCATGGTAGAAGACAATTAATTAGATAAATTTTAATGCATGTTATTCAGATATGAGAAAAAAAATCTTACTGCATGTTGTGATCTTGATAAGCATACAGTTGTGGACAATGAGATTTTTTGTGTCTTTGATCAGGTAATGAACATTTATTAATATAATAAAAAGGTAAGGAGCCCTTGTGGATTTTACTCTGCTAGTTGTTGGAACTATAGGGGGCAGTGCTCATCTCTATTTCAAGGACATTGAGCCAGCACAGTCCAAGGACATTTCCAAGGCCATGTGGCCAGCATCACCTCCACAGGGTGAAGTTACCTTCCCACTGGAGTGGTACCTATTTATCAACTCACATTTACATGTTTTTGAACTGCTAAGTTGGCAGGAGCTGGCGCGAGGATGGAGGCTCACCCTGTCATATTACACTCAGGTCTTGAATCTGGGCTGGCGGCTTTCCAACTTACAACCCAATGTCTTAACTGCTGAGGCACTATGCCACCCCCAAATAACTTATATAGGGTTACCAACCTTCCTGTCCCAAGATCTAATAAAAAAACCCACAAACCATTATGAACATAAGCAGAATAGGAGCCATATGGGTATCTGGAGAGGTGTAGCAGTTTCAAAATGCTAAAATGCATACAATAACTATGCAAAAAATATAATATACTCTGTTAGGAAATGATAATTTACTAACTTGTTGGGTTGGCAATATATAAAAACCTCAATATAGTTTCAAGACTGTATTGCTGTATTGCATCATATTGTGTTCTGATTGGCTAGCTCTGTAGCCAATGTCCTTAAGAGAGAGCTTGAAACATGGTTATTTTCTCTTTATTGCTCTTTGCTACTCTCTACTACTCTTTGCTGATTTTTGCTGAACGTTACTGCTCATTACTGCTATTTGCTATGTTTGCTACTGTTTGCAACTGTTTATTGTGTATGACTACAACAACTGTTATTGGAATATCCCTGGACTATTGTTTTACTATCTATTGCTTTATCTGTGTATGACCTGGACTATTTCTTGGACTGTACCTTATTGCTATTTCCTAAAAGTAAACACAACTCAGTGTATCTGTGTGTTGGCTGTGATTATTTGCAAACTGCTCTCAGTTGCTTTCATGTGCACACCATTGCTACTCTAGGGTTGCTCTGCAAATTCCGCAACATACTCCATTTTTAATTATAATAGCTTACATCAAGTTAGTTAATTAGTGTTAGAAGGCTGTGACACTACAGGTAGTCTTTGATGTACAACAATGTATTTGGTGACCATTTGAAATTACAACAGCACCAGAAAAGTGATTTATGACCATTTTTCCGTACTTGCAACCACTGCAGAATCCCCATGTTATCGGGATGAAAATTTATACAACTGGCTAATATTTATGTGATCATCTTTTGTGACCTTCTGATAAGAAAAGTCAATGCGGAAGCCAGGTTCACTTAACTGTGTTACTAAGCTAACAACTGCAATGATTCACTTAACAATTGTAGCCACAAAGTTTATAAAATGGGGCACACTTCACTTAACAATTGTTTCACTTAGCAACAGAATTTTGGGGATCCATTGGTTTAATAAAAAGCATGGAGTTTCAGGCCTCTTCCCTCATACCAAAATAATATTAACTTTCTGTTCAAATTCAAAGACTTCAGAAAGGTAAGCATAGAAGATACATTTGTACATGAACTTTAAAATTAGAGTAAATATTCCTGTTAGCAGCTACTTATATAATTTATATTTCTTTGGAAATTTCTATAATAAAACCCCTTCAAAATTAACTCTTTTTCTTAAAAGTGAGACTTCAATTATAATTCATATTTATACCATCATTGTCATCATTATAAAGCTTACATTGCTTCCAAAAAGTTTGAACATTAAAAATATGCTATCTGCTTTGGGTGACTAATTCTGTAGTTGTCTTATTTTCTTTCTGAAAATAATTTTCAAGTATCCATAAATGTAGACAATATTCTGAAGTTTCTCATTATGTCCTAAATTAGTCCCATGTGGAACTTTAATGAAAAAATCCAATACCCCTTATTTCCTTCCATTATTTCAGTATTCTCTGAAACCCATTGAAATAAGTTTTCCTGAATGATAGCGAATAATTGCTTGTCTCCCCTGAATTATATATCCAATCTACTCCAGCTTCCTGATGTATGTACCTCATCAGTTAGAGCCTTACTTTGGGAGAAGATTCAATCTAGTATAAGTGGTATGTCTTCTCTTTTTTAATATTCTCAAAGATAAAATTGCCACAAAGGTAGTTCAGCAATTTACAGATGCTTCAAAAACTATTCTATTGTATTTCCAATAAATGATGTTTCCAATATATTTCTTCCATAGGAATTCATTTTATGTAGAAAAATATCATTCCAGATGTCTGGTTTGATTGGTTAACTGTCAACACTCCAATACAATATCTTTCTTTTCTTTTCATTCTTAACCAACTCTTCTCAATTGATCCACCATTTTCATATATATTATATATAAAATATAGCATTACATATAGCATTACATATAATGCTAATTTTCATCCATTCTTATTTAGACTCATACTTCTGAATTAACTTACACCTTTAGTTGAGTTGTTTTTAATGTGTAAAATTTTAAGTTAAAGTGTACTTTTTTTAGTTTGAAATATTCTAATTCACATATTGAACCACTGTTCCAGTCCTACTGAAAATAACTCTCGAACGGTTCTGATTATTCTGGAAGTGTTCCTGAGATGAAACAACTTCATTTCAACAACTTCATGTTTAAATTCAAAACAGGGCAGTTTGGAATGCTTCTGGTAAGGTGGGTAGCATCTGAACACAACATGATTATTTAAACTGAAGAGAAATGTTTTGAGTTTGAAACATTTTGAAATCAAAATCATTTTTTCCACCTCTAATCATGTATCACTCCCCAGGTTTTATTAGCGTGTAATAAAACTTTATTTATTTCCTATATATTTTTTCAAATTCTTTTGTTTATGTTCCATACTTAAAACATCAGGTACCATTTTCCCCTTACATCCACATTTTTCTTTGGAGAAAAAAAGAAATAAGTAAACTAGTAGTAAACACAAACCTGTCTGAAAAATTCCTTAATTTATGCACACAACAAATTTGACTTGAACAGGCATATCATGCTGAGGCTTTTATGGAGCAATTAACAAGCTAAATAAACATCATCCTGAAATAACTATGTTCATGTTCTACAGTGCTAAACAAACATATAAATAGTGAATCAATTGAATTGGATTGCCATGAAAACATGAGAAAAAACCCCTTAATTTCAGGTGAATGTGTTTTCCTTCCTGACTTCCTTGAAAAATACCTGGCAGGCAGTGTTATCAGTACATATAGTTGCATCAATAAACAATTACTAAAATAATGTAACTGTGTTTAATACATCATACATGTACTTTGATGGAGCTACTACTTGCAGTTTAACTATCTCCTGTGCTGCTGTCCCTAAGCAACAGCCATCTACATTGTAAAGTAATATTATTTTTATGTGGGAGGCATACACAGAAAAAAATGTTTAAACCAATCCCTCCTTCCCTCCCTTCCTCCCTTCTCCCATTTACAGTATATTGCTATTTCAAATTTAGTTAATTGCAGTTGAACTGAGTAGATCTAGACAATACATTTATAAAGATTTACCCTAAAGAGTTCCTTCTTCATTTGTTCCAATCTCCTAAGGCACACAGAACTAATCATGTTTAGAGAATACTTTCTTGTTTTTATGTGAACTTTGACCATAGCTTGGTGTAATTCTTTTCCTTAACAGGCAATGAAAAGAAGTTATAGTATTATTGGCAAGGAAATTAATATTAGAATATTACAAAGTAAATAGTTCTGCTGTGAAGTTTAAAAGGGATGGTGGCCATCATTTTAACCGGAAAGGAAGTTGTTTCTAATCAGACTACTAAGAAGACACTTTTATGGCAATTTACTACTTTGGCTATTTCCACTGAGATTTCCAAGCTTGAGCTCTACTTTTGTAAGGCAGTATTGGTAGAAGCAAAATAAGTTTGAGTTTTAAAGCCTACAATTCTACTGATAAAATTCAGTATATCTTTAAATTGATTTATGCATGATTCATACTGGCTTTTAAGGTCCTGAATCTTTCCTGAAGATGAGAGGTAGGTATGTGATTTACATGTTACTAGCAAGATCCTTTCAGATAGATAGGCTGTTCTGGAAAACTGGCTAGAAATTCTCAGACCTTACTTTTCAAATCTTACTTTCCTCATTTCTTCTGTCTCTTTGATTATGATATTGAGAGCTATTAAAAATTAACAGATGTTTATAATTATATTGTAGTATTGTTGATGAGCTGGTATGATTAAATGATCTGTCTGTATCTGAGAGACACTTGTTTAAATTAGACACAGAGAGTCCAGTTCTTTTAGATCCAGTCATAAGGTTTATTCCTGATGAAGATATTTGGGAAAGAAAGGTCTCAATTCAATGCTGTTGGACTTTGTTGTCAAATCTTATTTTTTATTTGCAAATCCAGAGTTCTTGCTTCCAATTAGAATGGCTTTTCTTTTACTTAATTTGACACAAAGTGTGTTGTATCCTCTTATGGTAATTTTTGTGCACTTTAAGATTTATCTCTGTTTTCATTCAGTGGCAGAACTAAATATTAGGGCTATCAAATCAGGGCTACAAAAGTATGGTTGATCAATAGTTTGAGTAAAAATGGCATACATTACAGAGATATCTCTAGACAAGAAACCTCCACATTACCAAATAGGAAGTACCAATGAATAATAATGCCCTTTTCTGCTTCCTCTTCTTTTTTCTCTGCCTTCCCTGATGCCTGTTTTACATGGAGAAGTTGAGTAGAAACGCATGCTTTTAGTGTGTGCCACTTTAATTTGAACATCTGCAGTTTTCCATTTTACATAAATTGTAATGCACACTTGATCTAAAAAACTATACACTAATTCAAGTCCGCATGTATTTTATTATCTTGGATTGCTGCCAATGGCCGCACCTGTGCCAGAGCTTTTTCTTTCAAGCTCTCTGTTATAATACAAACATGCAACAAAATGTTTTATGACTCCCTGGCATCTGGGCAGCTAAATATATATATACCAAAAATTGAAAGCCATCTCACCTGCAAGTCTAAATATGTATGTTGTATGCCAGCCAGAACTAAACCAAAATATGCTACTCAATTGTATAACACAATATAAAGTTATTATTTCCAATTATACAATTTAATAAAAAAAAAAAGTCAGTTTCTTCAACTAGCAGCAATTAGCAACATTTCATTTAAAACATTTTTACACTGATATCTATACCAAACAAAATTCTACCAATAAAGCAGAATATGTGTAGCTCTGAAATAAGGCTCCTTGGTGCTTCTGAGTTTGGTTATTTTTAGGCAACCATTTCATTACCCAGACTAGGTAACATCATCAATGCTACTAAAGAATGGGGTTTGCTCTCAATTTATATTCTAGTGGTTTACCGTGTCAGTGTTGGTTGGAGTGGTCTTGGAGATTCTTTGGTTGGACTCTTTACTGTTACCTTGTTTGGCTGTACCTTGATTGGGGTATTGTTTACTTCTTGATTGTTGGTCTGAGGTTATTCTTGGTGTTAATCTGTGCTCAACTGGGTGTTGATTGCTGATGGGAGGTATTTTGATCTTTTTGTCCTCTTTTTGCTTGTTGATCATCTCTTTTGCATGGTATGTGGATGTTGCTTATATCTATGTTTCTACTAATGGCGAATTTGTCAGAGTGCCAGGCTTCCAGGAATTCTTTCACGCTTTTGGACTTGGGTTGTTCAAGGATGGTTTCGCAGTTGAAACTATGTTTAAATTTGTCCATATATTGTGAAGTTAAAGAGTTTTCATCATGTCTTCTGACTGCTAGTTGATGTTGATGGATGTGTTCTGTTTGTGTTCTATCTGTCTGTCCTACATTGTGACTGTTGCAGTCTGTTATAATTAAATATTGTAAATGATCCTATTTTTTCTTTTGAGGCTGGGGTTTTTTTCCTTTACTTAGGATGTTCTGGAGGGCTTTAATTGGTTTGTGTGCTATGCTGATTCCATGTGGTTGTAATGGTATATTGGTGGTTTTTGAGATGTTTCTGGTGTATGGCAGTGTTGTGTTGGTTGTGCTACATTGGGTTGAATGGTCAGGTTCCATTTGATGAAGTTGCATGGATATCCATTTTGTTGGAACATGTTGAAAGGATCTATTTCTTTTTCTGCTGTTCAGTGTTGCAGAAGTATGTTTGTGCTCATCTGAATAGTGTTCATACACAGCTTTTCTTGTGGGAAATTGGGTTATTGCTTTGGTAGTGCAGCAGTTGATTACTGTGAGTAGTTTTTCAGTTCATTTGTGTTTCTAGTTGCCAAAACAAAATTCTACTTATGTTGGATTGTAGTTACATTAAGTTTCATTACATGAAACTTTTCCCTCCCGTATAATCATCTAAGTAGCAAATAATGTTTTTTGATTTGGGCAAAGTGACAAAGTATAATAAAGGAAGTCAAACATGGATCCCAAACTTGCTTTGATTGAAAAGTATTACAATTTAAGTAATATGTTTAGATTAGATAATTCATCTTTAAGATTAGATTAGAATTAGATTTAGATTAGATTAGAATTCTTTGTTGGCCAAGTCTGATTGGACACACAAGGAATTTGTCTTGGTGCATACACTCTCAGTGTACATAAAAGAAGAGATACATTCATCAAGAATCATAAGGTACAACACTTAATGATAGTCATAGGGAACAAATAAGCAATCAAATCATATTAGGAAACAGTCAATATAAATCATAAGGATACCAGCAACAAGGTTACAGTCATACAGTCATAAGTGGGAGGAGATGGGTGATAGGAACGATGAGAAGATTAATAGTAATGCAGACTTTCTAACTAGTTTGACAGTGTTGAGGGAATTATTTGTTTAGCAGAATGATGGTGTTCGGGAAAAAATTGTTCTTGTGTCTAGTTGTTCTGGGGTGCAGTGCTCTATAGTGTTGTTTTGAGGGTAAGAGTTGAAACAGTTGACTGAGAATCTCCATAGACATAAAAGGTTAGCATTTTCTGTGTTACAATAACTTTTTAAAAAAGAAAATAAATCAGAATTTTCTTATGTTTCTAAATATTAATAACAAAGTCTTCTAATTAATCACTTTCAAAGTATTAGGCAAAATATTCTAAATTTCTACTTAGAAGTGCTTTGAGTGATATTTATTTTCTCATAAAGCATGTATAGTAAAAGTACATCCTAAATTCGTTAAAAGCAACACCTATAAATGAACTAACTTTCATGCTGGATAAACAGATAAAAAGTGGGATGAACAAGTTATAATTAGTTCAAAATGTGAAAAACTATGGTTGTTACTCTCAGCAGGAATAATTTAGGCAAATATTATTTAATCTACCCAACACTGTTACAGAAATTGAGAACAATAAGAGAACTGCCTTCAGGGAAATACATTATAGAACTTAAAAATGTATTTTCCTTTTATAAGTTCATTCCTGTTTGTAATTATTAGCACAGTATATCATTTACAAAGTAGTTATTTCTGCTTTAGTTTGCAATGCAATTAGAATGTGCAGCTAAAGTATAATTTTCAGAATAGCTGCAGGATGGGAAAGTGGATTGTTAATTGTCATACAACCAGCTTCATAATATTAATTGTCTAATACATATTTATCAAATCTCTCTTTGGTTGAGTTATACCAAATAATCTATAAAGATTATATCCAGTGTACTACCACTGCATGGAGATGGCTTAAAATGATGGCATTGGGGAAAACTAGATCGAACCAATTGATGCAAACTTTTAGGTTTTAATCACGTGATCTACAAGTTTGTATACAAATTCCATATTGCAAAAATAAATATGGATTCCCTATGTTAAAAAATATCTTGAAATGGAAGACCAGACCACATCAAACAGTTTTGGTCTCTTCCTGTGGATAGATAAAAATATCATACCAAGTCAAAGGTGATTTGTACATTATGGTTTATGGTTCACAAAATTGTACAGACACACAATTTTGCTTTATTCAATAGACAATAGTTTAAAAAGCCATGACTTAAAACAAAGTAACTAGACCTAAATACAATCAGGCTCCTTTCCATGACTCAATTTCTTCCTGATATTTAATCATTTGGCGCAACATATTTCTGAGTTGAACAATGGGCAGGACTATAAAAAATTATTGTCTCTCAGTCTCTGTCTCTCTCTGTCTCTCTCTGTCTGCCTCTGCCTCTTCCTCTTCCTCTCTCTCTCTCTCTCTCTCTCTCTCTCTCTGCGTGTGTGTGTAAAACCTTCTTTGGATGTATAAGAGGAAATCTCCCAATTGCATCAAAATTGTAATGTTGTTTACTTGATCTATTGGCCTAATTTAAAATATAGAGAAAATTATTTTTGCATTTTTCCTCCCCCCCCCCCCAGTTCTTGTTAAACTTGTAACTAAAAGAAATTAGTTATTTCAAAATAAATCTTTCTCTCTGTCTTCCATCTCAGGAATTAGATTTCTGGTTCCAGGAAATGCCAGGTGAACTTTCTTTATTTTGAAATGAGGAGCTTATATAAATAACCATTGATATATAATCAGTAATTAATATTTGGTGTGTTTAAATTCAGGTCTCACTCAAAGTACTATAGTTATAATTCATTTAGCATCTCTTTCTGTTATTGTTGTTCTAGTTTGCAAATGTACCTTGCTCCCTTTTTGTGCACATTTTTTCAATGAATTCTTTTGACTTTAGTGGAATTCAAGTCCTATTAGATCTGGAAACCGGCTGGTGATTAGAAATCAGTTGGTGATTTTATTCATACTCAGCAATTTAGCTGTACAAGTAATATTCCTAAGCAAATATGAATCAATTTTCAGTTAGATTACATAAATGCTGGAGTGAAGATACAAAAGGCTCTCTCTGTGTGTGTACATGCATAGACATAAGTATAGGTTGTGCCCCATTCAGAAGTAGTGAAATGTAAGGTAGCTGTTGAGAAAGTAACATTTGAATATGTTACTCATGCCATTTTTTTAAAAAAAGTTCTTAACTGTTCATTTGACCTGTAAAAATATTAATATTAAAAAACACTATTTGTAGTGATTCTTTTATTTTTTTTTATTTTTTAAAAAAGAATCAGTAAAATAACAGCCCATAAGAATTCTGAATTCTCTGAGTGGGAAGTTGGAGAGGTAATTCTGGAAGATGGACATTTTGAAGAACCATCAGCAACAGATACTTGTGGTAGCTCCAGAGAGATAGGATTTGATTTGGGGAATGAGGGGCCAGATTCTGACAGGGCACCTAGCCAGCGGTGGATTCTACTTACCTTTACTACTGGTTTGCAACAAGGCCATGCATGTGCACTCGCTTCCTGATGACATCGGGGTCGGTGGGTAGAAGCTCCCGCCAGTTTTACTACCGGTTCTTGCGAACCGGTCCGAACTGGGAGCAACCTATCACTGCACCTAGCACAAAAATATGCTGGCAGTTATAAATGGCTTGGCTAAACCAATCAAAATATTTTGAGAGGAAAGCTTAGTAATGGCCAGAATTAAGCTATATTAGCACCCATTTCTATTCAATAGCAATAGTAATAGCACTTAGACTTAGATGCTGCCCCAGCAGTATATTTACAGCACTCTATGGGTGATTTACAATGTCAGCATATTTCCTCCAACAATCTGGGTCCTCATTTTACTAACCTCGGAAGGATAGAGGGCTGAGTCAACCTTGACTCCAGTCAGGACCAAACTCCAGGTTGTTTGCAGAGTTTGACTGCATTCTAACCACAGCGCCACCAGGCTCCTATAATATAAGAACAGCTTGCAGACTCTTACTCCATGATTCTGGATCTTTCTCCATGATTCTGGGTCTTTCAACTATTGCTTGATATTGTAACAGGCAAAGTAACATGGTCACAAACTTGGAGTAAATCTCAACTCAAGGATGAATGTATGCTTTATTTAGTGAATTAGTTTTTCTTGTGTATTTGGTTATTGTACTTTTTACAAGGGTTTAATTAATTTTGCTGAGTGAGTAAAAGCTGCTATGCTACTATTTTTGCCACATATTATTTTGTGTTTTTTAAAATGCTATTCTGAGAATAAATAAAAGTAGTATAAATTAACATCAGAAGAAAGGATTTTGAGGTTCATTTTCTAAATTTTAGCAGAAATAACACATTGCTTAAAAAGCCATACCAATTTCCTTAAATAGTAACATGATATTTCTCTAATATGAATTGCTTGTATGGAATAACAAATTCATAAGACATTTCTTTTCAGGATTTTCAATGGAATATTTATTTAGCTCTTGCTGAATGCCAGAAGCAAGCAGTACTTAAAATTAGAACACATTTATAATAGTTTTGGACTACTGAAGACATATAATAGAGAACAAAACTCCAGATAATTTATAATAGCTTTTCCAAGCATAAAGCATATCTATGAATAAGATTTTAATGTCTTCTTTCTCTTCAGTCTTATATTTGATAAATTATTCATTTACCCCTTATTAGTGAAATATGGCTATTTCATAGGGCTTTAAACAATTAACAATAATTGCGTGCCATCTGAATCCCCCCCCCTAAAACTGCTAAAAATACTTCAGGAGGCAGTATTGAGCCTCTAGCTATATGGCTGCTTCATGGCTTCAAAAATAGCAGAATCATATCAATTGGAAAACATCTTGAAGATGGAGTAACTTTTTCATAATCCTGGCTGTTTTTTTCTTCTTCTACAAACTTGAGGCTGATTACTGCAGCACAAGCTTGCATAAAATCAATATTATCGTCTGTTGTCATTTTGGAAGAGAGGAAGGAAGGAAGGAAGGAAGGAAGGAAGGAAGGAAGGAAGGAAGGAAGGAAGGAAGGAGGGAGGGAGGGAGGGAGGGAGGGAAGGAAGGAAGGAAGGAAGGAAGGAAGGAAGGAAGGAAGGAATCTTTCTGACAGCTTCCCACAAGAAAACTCAAGGAGGAAGCCAGCAGGAAGTCTGAAATCACTTCTGCTCCTACTGCTTTTTTGCCTACCTGTAGTCATTCTATTTCACTGTAAGAGAAAGAAAATATCTCTGAAATGATGACCCAGTGGATTACTAATTATCTAGGTCTATTACAATAATACAAGCATTTGTATATTTATACCTCAACCATATTGGTTTTACTAAATAATAGCAAACTCATTCTTATATTTTAAAAAGGCATTTCATCAACATCCATGACATACAATCCCTCCCAAAGATATGGTACAATTATTTATTTATTAGAAAAATTTATATTGCCACCTACCTCCCCATGACAACTCAAGACAGCATACACTAATATAAAAACATAGTATAAAAATAATAAAAGAAAATAATAAAATAATATTCTTCCAACAATCCACATCCAGCGACAACACATATTCATACAAGCCATTTAATGGGCTCCATCCCGCTCTGGGTTCCCTAGGCCCTCTGGCAGAACCATGTCTTCAGCACCTTCCGGAAAAGTGTTAGAGTGGGGCCCAATCTAATCTCTAGGGAAATCATGTTCCAGAGAGAGAGAGAGCCACCATGGAGAAGGCCCTTCTTCTGGGTCCCACCAGATGTATCTCTCTAGGGAATGGAACCCAAAACATTCCTTGCCTCTAGTGGGTCAGGTAGATGTGACTAGCAAGAGACAACCCTTCAGATAACCTGGTCCCAAGCCATGAAGGACTTTAAAGGTGACAACCAACACCTTGAATTGCACCCGAAAGCAAATAGGCAAGCAATGCAGTTCCCGCAGGAGAGGTGAAACATGTGAACATTGAGAACTGCATTAGATCACAATTCATTAGATTTTAAATTATTCAGGTGACATTTTTACCTTTTTATTAAAAACTAGTCTTTAAACCAAGAAAATATTTAGCCCAGTTTTTCATGCCTGTCCCCTCACATCCTGGACATAAATTGTTTCAACTCCTACCCTCAAAACGACGCTATAGAGCACTGCACTCCAGAACAATTAGACACAAGAACAGTTTTTTCTCCAAATGCCATCACTCTGCTAAACAAATAATTCCCTCAATACTGTCAAACTATTTACAAGTCTGCACTACTATTAATCTTCTCATCGTTCCCACCACCCATCTCCTCCCACTTATGACTGTATGATTGTAACTTTGTTGCTTGTATCCTTACGATTTATATTGTTTCCTAGTATGATTTGATTGCTTATTTGTACCCTATGACTATCATTAAATGTTGTACCTTATGATTCTGGACAAATGTATCTTGTTTTTTTATGTACACTGAGAGCATATGCACCAAAGACAAATTCCTTGTGTGTTCAATCACACTTGGCCAATAAAGAATTCCTCCTCCTCTTCCTCCTCCTCCTCCTCTTCCTCCTCTTCCTCCTCCTCCTCCTCCTCCTCCTCCTCTTCTTCTTTTCTTCTTCTTCTTCTTCTTCTTCTTCTTCTTCTTCTTCTTCTTCTT
>WNWU01000016.1:28363075-28429924 GCA_012654045.1 Ptyas mucosa | reverse complement strand
CTTCTTCTTCTTCTTCTTCTTCTTCTTCTTCTTCTTCTTCTTCTTCTCCTTCTCCTTCTCCTTCTTCTTCTTCTCCTTCTCCTCCTTCTCCTTCTCCTTACTACTACTACTACTACTATTATTATTATTATTATTATTATTATTATTATTATTATTATTATTATTATTATTTAACAGTATACACAGCAAATGAGATGACCATGCTGGATTTTGTATCCCAAATCACTAGTCGAACACTTCCCAAGCGTTTAGAACTGTGTGTTGTATCAGAGGATTATGCAAGCAGATCCCAGTAAGGTGGCCTTCTGCAGCTGATAAATGGTAATCTTGTCAGCGCCAATCATTTTTAAGGGCTTGCCTAGGTCTTTAGGCACAGCACTCAGTGTGCCGAGTACCACTGGAACTACCTGCACTGGTTTATGCCAGAGTCTCTGCAGTTCGATTCTCAAGTCCTGATATCTGGTGACTTTTTCAAGTTATTTCTCATCGATTCTGCTGTCACCAGGTATGGCAATGTTGACGATCACACTTTTTTCTTCTCCACAATCATGATATCTGGGCAATTGTGTTCCAAAACTTTGTCAGTCTGTATTCGGAAGTCCCACAGTAGTTTTGCATGCTCATTTTCGACCACTTTTTCAGGCTTATGATTCCACCAGTTCTTTGCTATAGGCAGATGGTAGTTGTAACACAAGTTCCAGTGGACATCTGAGCGACTGTGTTATGACGTTGTTTGTAGTCAGTCTGAGCTATTGTTTTGCAACCGCTCAGTATATGATCAATGGTTTCATCTGCTTCTTTGCAGAGTCTGCATTTGGGGTCATCAGCAGATTTTTCTATTCTGGCTTTGATTACATTTGTTCTGATGGCTTGTTCCTGGACTGCAAGAATCAAACCTTCTGTCTCTTTCTTCAGTGTTCCATTGGTCAGCCATAACCAGGTCTTTTCCTTATCTACTTTTCCTTGGATCTTCTCAAGGAACTGTCCATGCAGTGCTTTGTTACACCAGCTGTCAGCCCAAGTTTGCATCACTGTTTTCCTATATTGAGTCTTGGTTTGCTGCACTTTGAGCAGCTTCCTCTTGTTGACCTCCAGCGGAGGCTCAACACTGTCTTTCACATAATCTGCCGGAGCATGATTCTCTTCTTCACTTGCTGAAGTCCTCTGCCGCCTGCTTTTCTGGGCAAATATAGCCTGTCGATGTCACTCCACGGGTGCAGTGCATTGTGTATGGTCATCAGTTTTCTTGTTTTCCTATATAGGCTGTCCAACTTGCCTATGTCCAGTTTATGATTCCAGAAGTATATCTGATGACGGATATGGCCCAGGTATTTATAGCCTTGATATGTTACCACCATTCAGTTTGCTTTTTAGAAGTTTCCTGACCCTTTGCGTGTATTCTTTGCTGACCACATTTTTTACTTGCCCGTGCTTGATATTGTCTAGCTGCAGTATGCCCAGGTATTTGTAGGCTTTGGGTTGCTGGCACTTGATGGTTTGTCCATTGGGCATTTCAATTCTATCATTTTCTATGATCTTCCCTTTCTTCAGTGCCACTGTGGCTCATTTGTCCAGGCCGAACTCCATGCTAATGTCAGTGCTGAAAATTCGAACTGTATTGGTCAGTGACTGGATTTCAATTTCTGATTTTCCGTATAACTTCAGATCATCCATGTTCAGCAGGTGAGAGATTTTTTGTGAATTGTTAGCAGTTTGATAACCCAGGTTAGTTTTCTGTAAAATTGTTGACAGAGAGGTCATGGCAATGATGAGCAGCAGAGGTGACAAAGAATCACCCTGGAAAATCCCTCTTTTGATGTTAACCAGTCTGTAGCTTTCACATCCAATAAACAGTTCCGTTTTCCAGTGCTTCATCGCATTTGCAATGAAAGTACCACTGCATTTGCATATTCCAATGACATCCAGGCACTTGATGATCCAGCAGTGCGGTAGTGAGTCGAATGCTTTCTTGTAGTCAATCCAAGTTGTATGCAGATTTATTTTTCGGCTTTTGCAGTTCTCTAGAATCATTTTGTCGATCAGGAGCTGATTTTTCATGCCTCTGCTCCCTCGCTTGTTTCCTTTCTGCTCTACTGGGAAGATGTTATTTGCTTTTAGATAGTCCTGGATCCTATCAGCTATGATGCCAGTCAGCAGCTTGAACATGGTTGGCAGACACATTATTGGTCTGTAATTTACAGATGTTTCTCCTTTTGCTGGATCCTTCTGTATCAAGTAGGTTTTCCCAGCTGTTAACCATTCACTGCTGTTTCCTGTTTGCAGCATCTCATTGAATTTTTCGGCCATTTTTCCATGCAAGCCGGTCAGATATTTGAGCCAAAAGCCATGTAGTTGATCATTGCCCAGTGATGTCCAGTTCTTGACGTTTTTCACTGTGTTGCTTATCATTTCAGTAGTTATTTTCAGTTGGTCCATTTTGTTCTTGGAGAATTTCATCTCAAAGTCTCTGATCCACCCAGCATTTTTGTTGTAACATTTCTCAGTCTCCCACGGGTCTTTCCAAAACTGAGTAGTTGCCATTTTCTCAGGTTTTTCAATTTTCGTAACCACCGTCTGATTCAGACTCTGATAGAACCATCTTTGGTCTGATTGGAACAATTAATTTTTTTTGTACTGGATGACTCTGGCTTCGTATCTTTCAATTTTTCTTGCTGTTGCTGTTATCTGCTGCTTCACAATTTCCAATGCTTTGTCATTTCTTCTTGTGCTGAGCCCGTATTTTTTTAACAGGTGTTTCTTGATCTTGCTGTTCTTCAGCTTTTTCTCCTACAGATTCTTCAGGTTGCTTGCATCTGCTTGCATATGATGATGATGATGATGATGATGATGATGATGATGATTTAATCTTTAGTGAGATTCACAGCCTTTGAGGCTGGTTAATAGCTCAGCAGCTCGAGTCTTAACCAAGGACCTAGGAATTGTTAAGGTATCGTCGGAGGATGTAAGCTGTTCCAAGTAAGGTGGTTTTTTATAGATTTTTTGTAGGTTTTTTGTATTATTATTATTATTATTATTATTATTATTATTATTATTATCTTTAGTCATTAAATATAAAACTCAGTCAACTGAACATTCAAAAATGCATCACAAATACCGTTGACTGGAGCTAATGGTAGATATGGGTTGCTGCCAGCATCCTAGGTATCAACCAAGTATCTTCTTAAAATGTATGATGTTCCAAGAAACACACTTTTTTGCAGTTCCACTGATGTTATTGCAGAAAGCTGCAATTTGCTGATGTATGTTATAAAATTCTTGGACATGGTACCAAGTGCCCCAATGACAACGGGTATCACTGTTACATATTTCATCCATAGCCGTGTAGTTTTGATGGCCAAGTTGTGATATTTCATGATTTTTTCCAGTTCTTTTTCTTTGACTCTGGCATCTCCTGGTACAGCAATGTCAATAAATTGTACATTTCGGTTTTTGACAACTGTGATATCTGGCGTATTGTGTTCCAAATGATGATCCATCTGTATTTGATCTTCACCTTCTCATTTTCTATAACTTTTTCCACTTTATGTTCCCATGACTTTTTGGATACAGGAAAGTCATATTTTTTACATAATGATCAGTGGACTAATTTAGCAACTCGGTCATGTCTAGCTTTGTAATCAGTTTGTGCAATTTTGCTGCATTCACATATTAAATGTGAAACAGTTTCAACTTTGTTGTTGCAAAGTCAGCAGTTTGGATTGTCAGTGGAATTTTGTATCTTTGCTTTCATGGCATTAGTTTGTAGTGCTTGTTCATGAGCACTACCGTTTCTTTCTTGATGGTTCCCATCTTAGGCCATGCCCATGTCAAGTTGTCATCACATTTTCCTTCAATGTTTTTCAAGTGCTGTCCATGCAAAGCTTTGGTTTTCCAACTATTTAAACTGTCATCCAGTTGTTTTTCCTTATATTCTGCCTTTGTTTCTGTTGTTTTTATAATTGTGTCTGTTTTCACAGCCTGCAGCAATTTTTCTGTACTTTGGTTCCCCACATAATCATTCAAACTTCGTTTTTCTTCTTCTACAGTTTGATGGATTTGCAATAGTCCTCTGCCCCCTAACCAGACTTTAAGAAGAGGATCTAAATACATCAAGTACCCAGAATGAGTTCTGTACCTGAGTCTGTTCTTCAGCAAAATCTGTATCCAAGATGGAATGGATTATTGAAACAAATAGTTGTTGTTGTTGTTTTTTACTATGAACTGCTGAAAACAGGGCAGAAGATGTGCAAATCCTGAGCAAAGATCGGGATGCACACCCATGTGCAGCTAGGGAGGTATGCAAAGAGTGAGCTGAGGAAAGGCGCTTGGAAATGCAATGGCACAGGAATATGTGATGCTGTGCTGCTCAGCCATAGCCTCCCTGCTTATAGCACCAGGGCTCTCCTTGCCAGCCACATGCATGTGAGAGAGAGATAGCCAAGTCTTCCCTGTTTGCAGTGCCCATAGTCACTCCACGAGAGAAAGACTTTCCGTCCCAGCATGCATCTACCTTTCTCTTTTTGTGTCTAATCCCATTGCTATTGGCTGTCTGCCATTTTGAGTACTGCAGGCAGCTTGTTTGTATTTAGTGGTTGTTCATGAGTCAGAGGTTAATAATCTGGCAACTTCCTGTATATAGTACATATTATAATATAATGTATTTCTTTCTTGTGACCTATGTCTGTTCAATTAGGCTCTGGAAGCTGGCCAAAAGACTGAGTGTTAATAAAAAGTACTTGAAAGGATCTGATCTAATTAGTGTAACTATACCTATGTTATGCAGGTATAGAAAAGGTGGTAAGTCACCAATGATATTGTAGTATACTATGTGATGCATAATATTTTGGGGAAGATACTTTGTAGACTTTATTTCAATCAATGACTTATTTTGTGTTAATTAACATTTAAGCATCAGTCTTACATGCCAGATTTTCCAAGTTAAACATTACTAAATGAGTTTCAGGTTAAAATTCAGGTTAAAATAAATTTATTCGAATATAATAGGATTTCTGCCTTTTTTTGGTACATATTTATTTTAATTAATGATGGCAATGGTTTTAAAATCATATTAAATATTTTATTAAACATATGGTGACATATTTAATTTGTACATTGATTAAGCAATATTAATCTCTTTAGTTTATTGTAGTCATGATTTTCTACTACTGTCTTTTAATGATATCATTTATGCTTCCTGTTTCCTAGATAATAATTCCAAAAGTTTCATAAAAGTGTAGAGGGCTGTAAAAGTCCTGGAAAGTGTCTATATTTTATGTCACAGAGTGAACAAAGAGGACACTCCACCAGATTTGTTAAGGGTGCTGTATTATCTGTCCTTAGAAGAACCTTTGAAATACTGAGTACATTTACTGGATGACCCAAGAGGTTTTCTGCAGACTTATTATCTGCAGGTCCAGGTTTTTGGTTTTTTTCCCCTTGCTGCATGACATGATTGCTGTTATTCCGACAGGAAAATTACCTTTTTTGTCCTGTAAATCTCAGTTGTAATAGAACAGTCTTACAGACACTTCAGTTCTAAAATGACATGGCAAGTGTGATAAGAAAAACAATGAACAAATAAAAAGTTGGAGACTGAGAGCAAATACCTCTCAAACAAAAGGACAAATTGCTGTGATAACCTGTACTGACACTGAACAATACACCTCATTTGTTGTGTTGATCAGGGAATGTCTCCCATTTTCTTAGCACATTGTCAGGGTTGTGAAAGTATTTTGGAAAGAACTGCTTTCTTTATATTTTTGGTTTGCAAGGAAATATTCTTTAAATATTTAATTTTTAAATATTTTTATATGTTCTCTCTCTCTCTCTCTCTCTCTCTCTCTCTCTCTCTCTCTCTGTGTGTGTGTGTGTGTGTGTGTGTGTGTGTGTGTGTGTGAGAGAGAGAGAGAGAGAGAGAGAGAGAGAAATTTTTATGCTGTTTTATTATATGTATGCTCTAATTCCATTCCACTCCATGCTAACCATTGAATTCTTATTTCTAGAGCTAAAGAAAGCTTACAGATGTGAATGAAAAGCTTTTCTTTTCTTTTCTTTTCTTTTTCTTTCCTTTCCTTTCATTCTTTCCTTTCAATGAACTGATTGTTGGCCTTAATCTAGCTGGTGATCACAGACAAATAAAATAATTTGGTTGCCCTTTTTTCTCTCACATATTATTCCAACACGGATCCTCTTTAATAAGTAAATAAGGTCTTCCTTTTCAGCATTTTCCAAGCCAGTTCATGCTCTTGAGTGTTTTAGGATTCACTAAATTTAAGATATATTTAGGAACACTCATGAACTATTAAATCTTCACCAATGAAAATATTACTAAACTATTGTAAGATCACTAGCCACCTTTCTCTTCACTGAAATTAACAGTCTATCTGCGACACCCACTAGAGCTATCTTACTCCATGTTAGCAATTTAAGCTGCTAGCCGTCACCAGGTTTCTTCTTCCCACAGTTCTTCTGTGATTGCACAAACTATTTCTCTTCATATTTTTCCTTTAATTTTTTTACAGGTAATCGTCAGCCTACAACCGCAACTGAGCCCAAAATTTCCATTGTTAAGCAAGACAATTGTTAAATGACTTTGGCCCATTTTATGACATTTCTCACCACACTTGTTAAGTGAATCACTGCTGCTGAATTCTGTCAAATTCATTTTTTTTTCAAAAAATGTCAAAGGCTTTTTCTGTGTCAAGAAATGTTTCTTCCTTTTTTTGTGTGTATGCTTTCTATTATACTGATAATGAACCTACTGTTTCCCTATATATTTCTCTTGGAATATAGCCTGTTTGATCAATATTCATTATATATGTAAGCCACCCAGAGTTGTTTCAATACAATATGGGCAGCAAATAACAATAACAACAACAACAACAACAACAACAACAACAATAATGTAGATAAGGAAAAGACCTGGTTATGGCTGACCAACGGAACACTGAAGAAAGAGACAGAAGGTTTGATTCTTGCAGCCCAGGAACAAGCCATCAGAACGAATGTAATCAAAGCCAGAATAGAAAAATCTGCTGATCACCCCAGATGCAGACTCTGCAAAGAAGCGGATGAAACCATTGATCATATACTGAGCAGTTGCAAGACAATAGCTCAGACTGACTACAAACAACGTCATAACACAGTCACTCAGATGGTCCACTGGAACTTGTGTCACAACTACCATCTGCCTGTAGCAAAGAACTGATGGGATCATAAGCCTGAAAAAGTGGTCGAAAATGAGCATGCAAAACTATTGTAGGACTTCCGAATACAGACTGACAAAGTTTTGGAACACAATACCCTGGATATCACGATTGTGAAGAAGAAAAAAGTGTGATCGTCGACATTGCCATACCTGGTGACAGCAGAATCGACGAGAAACAGCTTGAAAAACTCACCAGATATCAGGATTTGAGAATCGAACTGCAGAGACTCTGGCATAAACCAGTGCAGGTGGTTCCAGTGGTACTCGGCACACTGGGTGCTGTGCCTAAAGACCTAGGCAAGCACTTAAAAACAATTGGTGCTGAGAAGAGCACCATTGGCCAGCTGCAGAAGGCTACCTTACTGGGATCTGCTCGCATAATCTGCCGATACGTCATGCAGTCCTAAACGCTTGGGAAGTGTTCAACTAGTGATTTGGGATACGAAATCCAGCATGGTCATCTCATTTGCTGTGTATACTGTTAAATAATAATAATAATAATGATAATAATAATGATAATAATAATAATAATAATAATAATAATAATAATAATAATATAAAAAATTAAAAATAATGCAACAAGAAAGATGAAACAGTGGATCACCTTATCAGTGGCTTCAGCAAAATTTCACAGACTGATTATCTACAGCATCATTAACGAGTTGCCAAAATCATACATTGGAAGCTTTGCTAGAAGTTTGGGTTCAAATGCAGCAAAAATTACTGAGTACACTAAGTTGACAAAATTCTTGAAAATGAACCGGTGAAGATCCTGTGGAACTTTCAGATCCAAACAGACCATCTGGCCCACAACACGCCTGACATCACTATTGTGGAAAAGAAAAAAGTTCATTGATTTTGTAATACCAGGTGATACATGAATTGAAGAGACACAACTAGAAAAAATAATGAAATATTGTGATTTGCAAATTGAAGTTGAGAGATTGTGGAGGAAGAAATCAATGGTTGAACCAATAGTAAGAGGAGCCTTTGGAGCAATACCCAAAGGGCTGCATAGATACAGGGACATTTTTAACTTATTAGACTTGAATATTCTGACTTTGCAAAAAACCACCTTACTTGGAACTGTCTATATATTTAGATGTTACTTTAACAGCTCTTAGGTACTTGGTTAGGACTTGGACTGTTAAGTTTTTTCCAGTCCCAGACTATGAATCAAATTGCAGATTAAATATTAAATAATACTAATATATCTGAAACACAATTCAATCAATTTCAACTTCTATTGTACAAATGTACTCTGCTTTCAGCAGAAATAATAGTCCATGTGACTGTAGTTTCTTATTTTTTCCTGTGTAAAGAGATATACACTCTTCCCATGTTGATGGTGTTGCCTTTGTTTCTCTAATTTCATTCATCGTATTTGTCAATGGTTTTAACAATTCCTTTTAAAGTTGTTTGTAATATTGAGCCTTCAACCCAACTAGGGCTGATCCTTGTCCTAATTTGATTTGTTTTATTGCTTTTTTTGTGGATAGTTATAGATGTACAGTATTTAATAATTGCGTATATTGAACATTGAATTTTTTGATAACTGACTTTTCAATATATTTGATCATAACGGCTTCATTAGTATTAATCTTAGTTAAAAATAATTTTTCTTTCATCATTTTTTTCATTAATTCATGAATATGAGCTCCTGAGTGACAGTTACCTCTATGAACCTCCTAATTCTATTTATCTAACAGAAGTTCATGTACAAATTGGTGGAGGCTTTCCCCAAATATTTTGATCACAGGTTATTACAAAAGAAGTTTTTAAAGTTTGTTGAAACTTTAGACCAGCACAACTTAAATGAAGCACAAATTGGTTTATTGATCAGGTGAAGGCAAATCTAAACATTTTTACATTCTCTTTATAGATTTAGGCAAATTATAATATATAATATAATTTAAATATATCAAACAGTTTGATTTCATTATGGAAAAATGTGTATTACTGTAAAGGACATAGTAAATGCCTCGAAGGACAGCATGAAGAGGTGCTATCACGACAGTAGTCAGATTAAAGGGGCTTGAATGCTGGCCAAAAAAGTAGTATGAATACATGTCTCAGACAAGCCCCTCCCTGGTTCACACAAGGATAAAGCGGAGGTGAAATGCTCCCAGTTCGGACCGGATCACCCAATCTGGTAGTGATGAAGGCGGGTGGTTTGGACAACCGGTAGCAAAAATCCCTGCCCATGCCCAGCTGAGCTGCACAATCATCAGAGGCTTTTTTTTTACTTTTAAAAGCATTTTTTCTACAACCTCTTCGGCTAAAAAATGCTTTTAAAAGTAAAAAAAAAAGCCTATGATGATTGCACGGCTCAGCTGAGATCCTCAAAGGCTTTTAAAAGAAAAGAAAAAAAACCTTCTTTTCTTTTAAGTGCCTCTAACGATCAGGCAACTCAGCTGGGATCGTCAGAGCCTTTTGAAAGTATTTTTTTACTTTTTACTTTTAAATGGTTTTAAAAGTAAAAAAAAAATGGCCACACCCACCCAGTCACATAACCCCCCCCCACCAAGCCACGCCCACAGAAGTGGTAGTAACAAATTTTAGATTTCACCACTGGGATAAAGGATGGGAGGAAGGAAGTCCACCCTTTCAAGATTCTGTTACTATAGCTTTAGAATGAAAATAATACTGACCTACATGGCATGAGCCTTGTCTACAGTGAAGTGCTGACAGTTATAAGATCAGGATGGTCATAATGAGGTGAATACAATGGCATATCTAAGTTAAACAATGGGATCCTAGTTTGCACTTTGGTGAGATATTAATTTTCCTAGTCCCCCCCCAAATCTGAATTATGTTTAAGTGTTATATAGCTGAGTGAGTAGTTTATTTTATTTTGAATAAGTTTTAAAGGGTGAGGACAGTTTACTTGCCTCACTGTTATTTTCTCCTTTAGTTGCATGTTCACATGTCTAATTGATTTGTAGCTCATCTTAGCACTTTAGTTTCCCTGGAAAATTTATTTAGCTAAGGGGCTTTTAGTTTGAACTCCCAAATTCTACTCCTGTCTGTATTATAATCTTCTAGTTTGGCTTTAGATCCCACAGGCTTGCAAATAATTTGGTTTGGAAATATTTCTATTTTTAAAAGTGGAATATAAAAGGCAAGATTAAGAAAATGTATGCACATTTTCCACTCAACACTAGATATATTTTCTCAAATATAAATCTCAAGCAATTCTGTGCTCAAGAATGCAATCTTCATAAAAGGTTAGAATTGTACAGGCCTGATTTAATTAGTAAACATGTATCCTAATTAATGTCCATAAAGTTCCTGGGGTTACTTCTCTTACAAAAATGAGCACACATACATTTTCCAAAACATGACAGCATTTTATGCAACCTTCATATTTTTGTACCAATGTTCAGCATCAAAAACACACTAGACTCTGTCTGATGCTTAAATTTTCAATAAAGGGTTATTTATTTTCCCTCTTTTATTTTGAGTTTTTCATAGACTATATAATGAATACAAACATTATTATTCAACAAGACGCTTAATTAATAAAATGACTCTGTGGGATCAAATGAGTAGACTGTTGTTCATAAAAGTTTATCTAATGGAAAACAGTTCCTTAGAAAGAATGGGGGAAAAAAACCTGAGAACAGTTCATGCAGATATGCCTGGAGAGAGGGAAAAAAAGCTTTTGCAACCACTAATTTGAGCAGTAAAATAACATGTTTGCTATTATTATAATTTTCTGTAACAGGATTAGTCACATGTTAGCATTCTGTAGCTAAGGCTAGAGAAGGCAGGTACAATCCTCCAATCAATTCATTTTAGTTGCATCATGCTGCTTATATTTCTGTTGATATTTTGCTCTTTAATTCTGTTTATTGAGTTTGGTAACATGGTTATAAGTTTATGTTTCTCAATGGATTACTCTAGGTCCACATATAGTGGAATTCTAATCCATTTCAACTTGGTTGTTTGCAGAGATCTTGGATTATGTATCTTATTTTGCTTTTTCTTAAAATAACACAGTTGTTCAAGAAAGGACATATGTTCTCTACTTTATTTCTACTATTCTATATTCACATTACATATACAATTATAAATATGCTAAATGCTAATTATTTGGAAGCTATTTGCTTCCAAATATTGAAATTGGGGATTTGTGGTTGTGCAAGTATTCCTACATTACAACATTTTAGCAAGTAGGTTGAAGCTGCTAGGAGTTATTTATTCAGCAGCATCTAGATGGCATACTGTATATAGATTTCCACTGTGGGTATGCAAGCAACTTTGTCACAAAATTCTGAATCAGGAGTATATAGTGTACATTATATTGTCAGATTAATCCCATATCTCTTGAATATCTGACAAGAAAAACCACGGTGCAAGAAAGAATGTGACATATTGTGCTGACAATCTTAACGGGATGCAGGGATGCAATAAGTGAAGGTACAGATGAAAGAGTCATCTCCCTTTTCAGGAGGTTAAATTGATGGATTGAGAGGCCAAAACTTTATTGGTGACAGCTACAAAGGACTGGGGCAACACAATTCCCAGACCCCGTAGCCTATGGGCCAAGTACTCTCTAGTTGTCCTGCTGAATAAACTCAAGAAGCAACAATGCTGTGAATCTGTCCTGATATATTGACTCACTATATTGTGTAGCGATATCAAAAACATTCCAACTTTAAAACATTCTGACCTTGGAACAGCAAGCGTTCCAAGGTCAAAATATGTGAGTTTTATTCCAAATGTGAAACAAAACATGACTAACTAGAATATTTTACTATTACAACTGCTTTGTTTGTTTTATTTATTCATTTATTTAAAATGTTTATAATTGCATACCGAAGTGAATCTAGATAGCCTAGGAATGGTGAGTTCTCAAGATGAAGGAATGTGAAGGAATGTGAAGGAAGAAATGAGATCTTACCCCGTAGTATTTTTTTGCCAGATGGCATCATAGGCTTCCCTATGATAGGCCAAGTCAAAAACAAAATTCAGGTCAAATTCTGACTGCATTTATCATACACATGCTCGTGTTACATCTAATTCTGTGTGCTCTGACCCAGCCTTAGCAGAAACAAGAAACAGACTCCTTGTCATGAAAAAACCCTCTTCATTTTCCTCTTGTGAATTAATTGCATTCACCCACCGAAAAGTCCAGGCATTAATCCTTCAAGGAGTTAACTGCAGTACAGACCTTATCAGTTCCTTGCGATAATTTCAAGGCCGTGAACTCCCAGACGAAGGGCTGCAAAGTAAGTTCTGGCAAGCAGTCTTTGTGGCATGAAATGCAATGAGCCAAAATCTTCAGAACTATGAACTGTTGTCTCCTACGACCACCACTCCCCTTTCTTTTATTCCCCAGCCAGGGAAGGGCCATTCAGTGTCCACATGTGCCTTGCTTCCTGAGGAGACTCCTTGTCCTCAGTTGTTCTCCTCCTAACAGCTCTGCACATACGCGCATCTGGAACAGGCCCCAGCTGTTTTGCCTCCCCACTTATCCCAACCTCCAAAGGCAGCTGCTTCTCTGGTGGCTGGGAAATGTTGGAAGGCCCTGGCTCTATCTCTGCGTCCAACACAGAGCATCCATCAGAGCCTTCCCCAGACTCCAGAGCCCGCCCAAGTTCCTCCCAACCTCCTCAATGTCCGAGGCAATCCACAACACTGTGATACCTCATAAACATTATAATATAATTGGGTCTGCTCTCTGTTTGATATGTAGATCTACCTGAAGTAGCCAAAGTTATAATGGAGAAAATACATTCAGTTCTGATATTGTATAGTATATTTCTACAAAAAGGCACACCATTATTTTCTCTTACCATTATTATTTTCTCTGCTAGTGATAGTTCACTGAACATGTTGCTAAGGTGATTTGCTTAGGTCAAGATGTAAAGCATAGACATCCAATAAAAACCACAATTATGTCAAATGCATAATTCATGTCTGCTCAATGACATCATGATTTATCTTGTCTCCTCCCCCAGTTCTCTTATGGATGCCAATAGTGAAAACAAAACCCAAGTGAACATTAATACCATTAATCTGTTACTGACAGGTCTATAGTTCCTTCTATCTTCTTTTGCCCCTTCTTCATTTCTTTTCTGCTCTTCCTCATATCCTCCTTACTGTCAGGTTTGTTACAGAAAAAATACATATTTTGCTTTAGCATTCATAAAGGATATGCACTATTATTCTCTGTAACAAGTGAATGCCAGATAGAAATATTATTGTTGTCTCTCATGATAGGACAGAGACAACAATTGCTATTTTTTAACAATTTGAATTTTGAGATTTTTTTCATATAGTAGTGTTTAGTAATGCTATGCTTAGTTATCTAAAAATACATGAATCTGAACTGCTAACAATTCTTAAATTGTTATATTTAAATCATTTCAACCTAGACTAAAAACAATCAGCCAATACCTTTTATGCATATATAAATATACCTTTAAGATGACCTCAACTCCCACTAAATGGAATTGTATACATGTGGTTTTTTGGCTATATTATGGAAGAGGTCTGCCACAGCGAGGTCTGCCATAGCCCTTTTCCAGATGTTTTTAAATTCCCCAGACTAGCAAACAGAACAGGAATGTTCTTGTGGCATCCCATTCAAACAGAAGAACAAGCTGACCATGCTTAACTTCTGAGATCAGTCAAGAGAGATCATCTAGAACAGGGGTCCTCAAACTTTTTAAACAGGGGGCAAATTCACGAACCCTCAGATTGTTGCAGGGCGGGACTGGGGGGGCAGGCGTGGCTAAGAGGTCATGTTACTGGGTGGGCATGGCTAGAGGTCATGTGACTTGGTAGGCATGGCCAGTTTAGCAGTCCATTAAACAATGCACACAAATCAAACTTTCATTTGTTTTGCTCCTGGGGGTGTTTTATTTGCTTTTGTTTGCATGTTGCTCTTCTGGTTGACTTTTCTTTTTATTATATTGTTTTTTCGGTTGTTTAGGAGTCTACTGGTCCACTTCAGGAAACTCAGTTTTGCAGCAATTCTTCTCAGCCCCAAGGAGCTTACAATCAACAAGACTATCTGTCTCTCTGTTTGTTTGTTTGTTTGTTTGTCTGTCTGTCTGTGTTCGCTCTCTCTCCCTCTCCCTCTCTCTCCCTCTCTGTCTCTGTCTCTCTCATTCTTTCCCTCCCTCCCTCCCTCTCTCTCTCTCTCTCTTTCTTTCTCTCTATGTCTATCTCTCTCTCCCTCTCTCTGTCTATCTTCTGGAGGCGGGAGAAGTAAAAAATTGGGGCACGTGGAGGCCCCAGGAGGCCTCCGTGTGCCTTTTTTTTGGCCTGCAGACTGCTACTGAAGGCGGGGAGGCCAAAAATGGGGCATCTGAGCACTCCATTTTTCACCTCCCCTGCCTCCAGAAGCACTTTGCAGGCCAAAAATGTTGGCCTTCCCTTCCAGTTCACTAAGGTAAATCCTGTGCTTGGCCGAAGGGGGGGGGCTGGGGGGGGGGGGGGGCCATGTGGATGGGGCAGTCTCATGATCTTGCACGGAGTGGATTAATGGCTTCAATGGGCTGTATGCGGCCCACAGACCCTAGTTTGAGAACCCCTGATCTAGAATGATGCTGCACATGCTGAAACTAACTGTAAGCAAGTCGTTGTATTTTGTAGCTTTCCAGTAAGATTACATTAATATTTAGTGACTGCTCTCAATTGCAATCTAATGAACAAAAATTTGAGATTATAAATTGTGTTAAATTCAGTGAACCTTTATTTGCAGAACACAATATATAACCAAGCTGTTAGTGAACAAAGAGGTTGTGTAATATACAACTATGAACAAACAAATGAAAACAAACTGGTTGAAGTTAAATAAAAAATAATTTTTCCTACATATAGATTTATTGGATATTATTTTAAAAATTCCAGTTTTGAGCCAAGGAGGTTAAACAATCCTAAGTAGTCTGCATGAGTGTCAGACCACCACAAAGATGCAATCTAGTAAATTAAAGTCCAGTAAGCAACATCTTCTTCACTGCATTCAAAAGGAATCCAGGCAAAATATTGTCACTAGAAAAACAAAAGTTGGAGTCCACTTGATTTGAGGAAGATCAGGGTTTCCAAACTTAAGCAGATAGGTAGGCAGTTGCTAATTTTTTTTCCGCCTATTTGGCAAGGTGTAAAAATTGTATGTTCCAGATTACTGAGCCTCTCCCTGATCAGATTGGAGTTGGGGCTCATTACTTCTGCTCTTGGAAACCCACAGCCTGCTGAACCTGTTCTGCCCCAGCTACGGGTCCCAAGAAGTGTAGCACACACACAGCTCCAAAAACTCAGTTTAATACAAACAGACCCCTTTCAAAATGCAGGCTTTAACCACAAATGTCCTTATCAGCCTGCTATGAATTACAGAGATTAAACAAAGTTCGACAAGGTTTATGGTTTATGGTTTATGGTTTATTTGATTTATATACCGCCCTTCTCCCCGAGGGGACTCAGGGCGGTGAACAGGCAGAGATAAAAAACATAAATACAAAATTTAAAACCGAATTAAAACCAAATTAAACAATTGCCCAACCATTCAAACCCATTTTTTTAAAAAAAATATATAAATCCCAGATCTAAAAATTTGGATTATACAATTTAAAATTTTCTTATAAAAAGGGAGATACTATGTCAGGCCCGCTTGATGAAATAAAAAAGTTTTTAACTCACGGCGGAAAGCACGAAGGTCCGGGATCCGCCGAATCTCTGGGGGGAGATCGTTCCAGATAGTGGGTGCTCCCACAGAGAAGGCCCTCCTCCTGGGGGCCGCCAGTCGACATTGTTTGGCCGACGGCACCCGGAGGAGTCCTTCTCTATGGGAGCGTACCGGTCGGTGGGAGGCTATTGGAGGTAGTAGGCGGTCCTGTAAGTACCCAGGTCCTAAGCCATGGAGCGCTTTAAAGGTGGTAACCAACACCTTGAAGCGCACCCGGAAGACCACCGGAAGCCAGCGCAGCTCGCGCAAGAGCGGTGTCACATGAAAGCGCCACGTCGCTCCCATCACCACCCGCGCGGCCGCACTCTGCGCCAGCTGGAGCCTCCGGGTGCTCCTCAAGGGGAGCCCCATGTAGAGAGCATTACAGTAGTCCAGGCGGGAGGTGACAAGGGCATGAGTGACCGTGAGTAAGGAGTCCCGATCCAGAAAGGGGCGCAACTGGCGGATCAGGCGAACCTGATGAAAAATCCTCCCGGACACAGCCGTCAGATGGTCTTCTAAGGACAGCCGTGAGTCCAGGAGGACGCCTAAATTGCGCGCCCTCTCTGTAGGGGCCAATGATTCGCCCCCAATAGTCAGTGATGGTACCAACTGACTATATCGGGACGTCGGTAACCACAGCCACTCGGTCTTGGATGGATTGAGTCTGAGCCTGTTCTTCCCCATCCAGATCCGCACGGCCTCCAGGCACTGGGACATTACTTCAAGGGCATCGTTGGGGTGGTCTGGGGTGGAGATGTACAGCTGGGTGTCGTCAGCGTACTGATGATATCTCACCCCAAAACCACGGATGATCTCACCCAGCGGCTTCACATAAATGTTGAACAGGAGGGGCGAGAGAACCGATCCCTGTGGCACCCCGCATATAAGGGGCCTAGGAGTCGATCTCTGCCCCCCTGCCAACACCGACTGCGACCGGTTGGAGAGAAAGGAGGAGAACCACTGTAACACAGTGCCTCCCACCCCCAACCCTTCCAACCGGTGCAGCATGATACCATGGTCGATGGTATCAAAAGCTGCTGAGAGATCTAATAGGACCAGGACAGAGGAACACCCCCTGTCCCGAGCCCTCCAGAGATCATCAACCAACGCGACCAATGCCGTTTCCGTACTGTACCCGGGTCTGAAGCCCGACTGGAACGGATCCAGATACGTTGTTTCCTCCAGGTGCTGGGAGAACTGTCGCGCAACCACACTCTCAACAACCTTCGCCAAAAAGCGAAGGTTGGAGACCGGACGATAATTTACCAACATTGCCGGGTCCAGGGAAGGCTTCTTAAGGAGAGGCCTCACCACCGCCTCTTTCAAGGCGGCGGGAAAATCACCCTCTCCCAACGAAGCATTTATAATCTCCTGGAGCCAGCCTCGCGACACCTCCCGGGAAGCCAGTACTAGCCAGGAGGGACACGGGTCCAATAAACAAGTGGTCGCGTTCAGTCTACCCAGAATCCTGTCCACATCCTCAAGGGTCACAGGATCAAACTCAATCCAGGTAACGGTCTCAAGACTTGCCTCGTCCCCTCCCCCTGGAACCACCCAGTCGGAGTCCAGATCTTCCCGAATCTGAGTGATTTTATCATACAGATATTGAACAAAGTCCTCAGCTCTCCCCTCCAAGGGGTCCTCCCGCGCTTCCTGTTGGAACAGGGAGCGGGTCACCCTAAAGAGGGCGGCTGGGCGGTTATCTGATGATGCAATAAGAGCAGCAAAATAGTGACGTTTTGCTGCTTTTATCGCCACTAAGTAAGTCCTAATATGGGCTCTCACTAGTGTTCGGTCGGATTCAGAGCGACTGGCCCTCCAACTGCTCTCTAGGTGTCTTTTCCGGCGCTTCAACTCTCTCAGCTCCTCGGAGAACCAAGGGGCCAGTTGAGATCGGCGCCGGATCAGAGGCCGCAAAGGCACGACCCGATCGAGAGCTCCAGCGGCCGCCCTATCCCAGGCGGCCACTAGGTCTCCAGTCGAGGCGTGTGCCAGCGCCTCAGGAACTGGCCCAAGCTCCATCTGGAACCTATCAGGTTCCATCAGGCACCTGGGGCAGAACCATCTTATCGGCTCCGCCTCCCTGCGGCGGGGTGCAGCGGTTTGAAAGTCCAGACGGAGGAGGGAGTGATCAGACCATGACAAGGGCTCGATGACTAAGTCCCCTATTTCAAGATCACTCTGCCATTGTCCAGAGACGAAAACCAAATCCAGCGTGTTTCCCCCCATGTGGGTAGGGCCATGAATTAGTTGGGTCAGGCCTATGGCTGTCATGGAAGCCATAAACTCCCGAGCTACCTCCGACATCTCTCCCACAGATGGCAAATTGAAATCCCCCATGACAATAAGTCTGGGGGTATCAATCGCCACCGTGGCGATAACATCGAGGAGCTCGGGCAGGGCTGTTGCCATGCGGCAGGGAGCCAGGTACGTGATCAGCAAGCCCGACTGGACCCCATGACTCCACTTCACAAGGAGGGACTCACAGCCAGTCGTCTGAGGGACAGTGGCCTCCTTCGGTCTCAGACCTTCATTTATAATAACCGCTACTCCCCCGCCCCTGCCCTGTGCCCTTGGCCGATGAAATGCAAGGAAACCTGGTGGGCACATTTCAACGAGGGGAACCCCCCCCTCCTGGCCCAACCAGGTCTCCGTAATGCCTGCCAGGTCCGCTCCCCCCTCCGAGATAAGATCACAAATGAGGGGGGCTTTGTTTACTACGGACCTGGCATTGCACAGCATCAGCCGAAGGGTCGGGCCCTGAGGGTCTGTGCAGCCTGGGGAACGGGAGGAGCCTTGGGGGCCGGAGCGCACTACCGTTTGTAAACAACGGGTGCGCGCTCCCCGAACACGATATGACCCCCTGCTCCCGCCATATCTACCCCTCCCACTTACGGTAGTGATGTTATAAATACTATCTGGGTTAGTTACAAGGGTTAGCAATCAGCCCAGAAACCAAGTTGTAACAAAAAACTCACTCTCAAAATGCTGTAGGACCAAACATTGTTTCCAGCAACGTTTGCTATCTGTGGGTGAATTTAAATAGGCTAAGGGAGTGGCCAATTAACCCCAAGCCTTACTCTCAAGGAGACCTTCTCCTGAGTAGCCACTCCTGCCTTTTGGCAGCCCTGCGTGCTCGAGCATTGAGAAGAGGCTCCTCCACTTCATTCTCTTCACTTGAACGAGCCTCTTGAGGTTCTGAAAGCCCTAGCTGAGTCTCTGCCTCTGGCACCACATCCCCTTCAGCCTCCTTGCTGTCCGACTTGACTGCTGGCTGCACAGGCTGCTGGCGTGACACCACACCAGCCTCCTCATCATTGGGATCAGCCACAATCTGCGTAGGCCGCTGGCGGGCCACAACAGAACCTGTACATAATAGTGCATTTACTTTTTTGGGATAAAGTCTTGTAATTCTAGTTCATACTGCACAATATCTGATTCCAGGAGAAAGTTCCAGACTTCTACACCATAAACTTAACTGTTAGCACAACAGGCATGGAGTAAGAATTCTGGAGAACTTAACCACATTCTAGGAACATCTTTGTTCTGGAATGCCTAGACATTTTGTTAAAATGGGCATAACATTAGTGAAATGGATGTCTCTATACTAGAAATAGTACAATATATGGTCTATGACTCTATTTCAGTCATTTTGCAAGAACAGATGCACTGAAAAGGTGTTAATGTACTATATCAGCCCTTCAGGAGATACAAAGGCAAGACATTAAATGTAAATGCTCTTTATTTGTTCATGGATAAGAGATTGAAAAGGTAACTGACTTGCCCTGCAACCATCAAGCCTGGCAAGAATAAGCAGCATAATACAAATCTCTTTGAAGTTCTGTGTCCCATGCTAATTTATCTCTAATAAAACATAAGAATGCTAAAGGGTGGGGGCATATCTATAAAGCTGCTGTTTTTTTCCTGCAATTGCCTCTAAAAGGATTGGATATTGAAAGCCTTAAGTCACCTTAGAAGAATGTTAAATTAACCCAGAAATGTTATGAAACCAAATCTGTCTCCAGGTATATAACTACATTTAATACATTAAGAGAGCATGCAAAGGTGGCTCTTCAAAATTTTCACTGAACCATTTTTTAATGAACTGCATTTTTAATAAAAGAACCCTGTACAATAGTTGTACAACATTATAGCCTCCCCCCACCTCCCATTTTCAATGAGATATGTATGTTGATTTTATAGCAGAATGAAAACATCAAGAAATTGTTCAGGCAGTTTCATTAGATTCATTTTCCCCTTGGACTTATTTTGAGCCAAAAAACTATCTACAGGTATCCCCAGTATGTGAAAGCTGTGCGGTTGGGAGCAACCGTCTCAAACTCAATTTTATCAAGAGTAACTAGCCTGGATGTTTGGACCTCCTGAATCTAGGCATCCAATATTGACTTGGATGGGATTGCACTTCCCTAAAGATGGTCAGCAATTTGGGGGTCTTTCTGGACTCACAGCTCCTGCAGCTATGGCCAAGGGAATTGTTGCCAAATTGAATCTGATGTGGCAATTACACCTTTTCCAAGATCAGGAAACCCTTCAGACAGTCACTCATACCCTGGACACCTCTTTGTTTCACTATTGCAATATACTCGGTGCTAAGTCCTCGCACTTACGACACGAGGTTCTGATTGGCTAAGATGCATGGACTTGCCGGCGGGAGAATCTTAACCTCCTATTGGTTACACAGTTTGACAGCTATGGTATAAATAGCTGTCAAACTCTTAGTTGTTTGTTCTGTTTTCCCTCAAGCCATTTTAGGCACTGTTAGCATTAAACTTGTTCTTGTTTGAACCCAACCTGGTCTCGCCTCAGTTAATGTATCCTGGGTCGCCCTATAGAGCACTGGTGATGAGGATGGGATCCTGGGCATGAGGAGACAGGCGATCAAACAGCTGAAGTCACTTCACTGAGCTGAAGCGCAGGCTAAGTCACTAAGCGACGAAACGTCGCTTCCACAAGAAACAGAACCCCATCCTTATAAGGATGGCACCATCAACCTTTGCCCCCTTCAACCCTTCCACAGAAACCTGAAACTCGTATGAGGCGAGGTTTGAGTGCTACCTGGAGGCAAACGACTTTACGGGGTTGACTAGCAGCCGTAAACGAGCTCATTTCCTAAATGCTTGTGGTCCGGAGATATTCGCTACTGAGCTAGCCTTGCTAGCCCCTGTTCTAGTCCAGACAGTGCCCTGGGAGGTCCTAAGGGAGAAACTCAAGCGCCATTACGCGCCAACTCCATCACGAATAGCTCGCAGGTTCATGTTCTGGCAAATTTTACAAGCTGAGGGGGAGTCCATCAATCATTACATTGCCTCCCTCAGAACTGCCACCTTGAATTGCAAATTTAATGAACTGGAAGACTCCCTATTGGAACAGTTCATTTGCAGCATAAGAGACTTGAGGGTGCAACGTCACTTGCTTGAAAAGAAAGACATCACCCTTGCCTCAGCTATCGAACAAGCTCAAGCTTGCGAGTTATCAAGCAAGTCTACCACTGAAATACGGAAGTCACAAGCCACCACGCCTGTCAGCAAGCCAAGCACTGTCCACTCCGAAGAACTGGACACTGAGGTAACTGAGGAAGAAGAAGACGATGTCAGCCACCTCAAAACCATCAAGGGCAAGAGAAACACCTCAGACAAAGAGTTCGTTGGCTCACTCTGTCAGGTTTGCGGTGAGATGCACCCTAGAGCGGCTTGTCATTTCAAAAATACCATCTGCCACAGATGTGGTAAGAAAGGGCACTTGGGACGCATCTGCCGGGCCAACCTGCAAACCCCTCAGTCAAACCTCTCTAGAAGACCATTCCAAAAGACGATGAAGCCAAGTGGTGATTGTTTCACAATTGCACGAGGTAACAACCTCCCTGCAGTGTCTGCCTGCCAAGCCAAAACCAGCTCCGACAAAAGAAATCTACCTGACGGTCACTATTAAAGGAGCCCCCTGTAGAATGGAGGTCGACACGGGATCGTCAAAATTCCTGATCTCTTGGGACACCGTCAAGAAGATGGCACCAAAACTGACAAGAAGAGCGCTCCAAGTGTGCCAAATGCATCTTAGAGACTACCAGGGAAATGACATTCCTATCCTGGGTTGCACCAAGCTCCTGATTGAACACAAAAACTTCACCGGCAATCTACTATTGATTATCGTGAAAGACCCTCTGCCCAGCCTGCTGGGATTTGACTGGTTTGGCGCATTGGGCCTTTGCATAACTGGCATCCATTCAACCACGCACGACAATTTCAAAGACATCATGGCTGAATTTGCTGACGTATTCAACAACGAACTAGGTAAATATAAGGGGTCACCCATCTCCCTCAATTTAGACCCTAAGATAGCTCCTATTAGGCTGAAAGCGAGACGGATGCCCTTTGCAATCAGGCCCCTAGTTGAAAAAGAACTCGACAAGCTCATAGCGCAGGGTGTATTAGAGTCTACTGATCATGCCCCCTGGGAAACACCCATAGTCATTCCCCTGAAGCCAGATGGGTCAATCCGCATCTGCGTAGACTATAAGTCGACAGTCAATAGGGCGCTCCAGGCCAATCCATACCCAGTGCCCGTGGTGCAACAACTGTTGAACTCTCTCGGCAAGGGCTCCATTTTTGCCAAGCTGGATATGGCGCAAGCTTACCAGCAGCTCCCGGTAGATGATACCACCGTGACAGCCCAAACCATTGTGACTCACCGGGGAGCTTTTAAATGTCGCCGCCTCCAGTTTGGCATAAGTGTTGCCCCAGGCATCTTCCAAGGACTTATGGAACGACTGCTGCAAGGACTGCAGGGAGTTGTTCCATATTTTGATGATGTCCTTATATTCGCCTCTAGCCCAGCTGAGTTTAAAAAACAAATTAAGGGCCATCCTGCTTCAATTCCAATCAGCTGGACTCAAACTTAAAAAAACTAAATGCAGGATAGGGGTACCTAGAGTAGAATTCTTGGGCTACTTAATCGATGCCTATTAGACAAAAAAACAAACAAACCCTGGTCTTGGGGCCCCCACGAAGCCGCCTCTTTTGCTGCAATAAAATCCCTATTGTCATCTGAGGCTGTCTTGGTTCAATACACTGACAGCCTTCCTTTGGTCTTAGTCGCTGATGCCACCCCCATTGGCATTGGGGCTGTCCTAAGCCACACCCTCCCTGATGGCACCGAGGCCCCCATTGCCTTTTATTCATGAACCCTTTCAGCCACAGAACGCAACTACGGCCAGATTGACAAGGAGGCACTGGCTGCTGTGGTGGCCATTAAATGTTTTCATGATTATTTATATGGCCGCCCCTTCACCTTGGTAATGGATCACAAGCCTCTTTTGGGTTTCCTGGCTGGCAACATCCAAATGTCCCAGGTTCTCTCCCCCCGCATGTCACGTTGGGTGGAATTCCTTGCCGCCTACTCTTATACTCATCTCTATCGCCCTGGCAAACTTTTGGCCCACGCTGACGCCCTCAGCCGTTGCCCCCTGCCCATCTCTGTTTTCGACCCATCTCTGGCTCCCCAAGTTCTTCTCATTGATGCCCTAAACCTGCCTGTCACCGCCACCGCTGTCGCTGCCCACTCTTCCAGAGACCCCACCATCCACAGGGTTTTGGACTGGGTGCAAAGGGGCTGGCCACCAGGGCACATAGGTCATGAATTCAAAGCATACCAAGTCAGACAGCATGAACTGTCTGTACAGCAAGGGTGCCTGCTGTGGGGTAATAGGGTAGTGGTGCCACCGAAACTACAGCAGCCTGTGCTAGACGCTCTCTATGAGGGACACCCAGGCATACTACACATGAAAGCATTAGGGTGAAGCTATGTTTGGTGGCCAGGGTTTGACCAAGCGGCCGCCCAGTGGGTTGCAGGGTGCCAGTCTTGCCAACAGTCTCGCCTAGTGCCACCAGCAGCCCCTGTCAAGGAGTGGGAAATGTCTAAGTCCCCATGGTCAAGAATCCACGTGGACTTTGCCGGACCATTCCATGGGCAGACCTTCTTAGTGGTGGTGGATGCCTACTCAAAGTGGGTAGAGATAGTTGCCATGGCAACCACCACATCCACTGCCCTAATCAGGGCACTCCAGAGACTATTCACCACTCACAGTCTACCAGATGTATTGGTCTCAGACAATGGCCCACAACTAGCCTCTGCTGCCTTCCAAATTGATCTAGCCAGCCATGGAATCTGCCATGCCAGGGTGGCACCTTTTTGCCCTGCTAGCAATGGTCAGGCAGAACGAGCCGTGAGATCAGCTAAAGAGACCCTATCGTGATTTGACTATGGTGACTGGCTGCAGAAAGTGGCTTGCTACCTGTTGGCACAGCATGTAACACCCTGCCCTTCTACCAACATGGAGCCCCACAGAACTCTTAATGAGCTGGCGGCTACGCACCAACCTCGACTGTTTACACCCATCCTTCTCCCCTGAAAAACCTCCAGACTCCACAGGTCGCCACCGCAGTTTTAATGTGGGTGACCTCATCTATGCGCAGAACTTTGGGGGTGAGCCGAAATGGCTCCCGGGCACTATTGAACAAATCACCGGGCCCTACTCCTACCAAGTCAGACTGTCTGATGGCAGGATGTGGCACCGCCACATAAACCAGCTCAGAGCCCATATAACAGCCGGGCCGGCAAACACAGCTGACCAGGACGACAGCGCAGCAGTTCCAGTCCCTACCTATACACCAGAGTTCCCTGCCTCAAGCACGCCACTGGAGCCTGACTTACCTGATGAACCAGGCCTGTTTCCCAATGACGAGTCCGACGCCGGGGTTCCTGAAAAGTTGCAGGGAGTTCCGCCATCTCCACAAGCACCACCTACTCCTCCAGCGGCCGCCCCCGAACTGCGTAGATCTACCCGGACGCACAGGTGCCCAACCTACTTAGCCAACTACGTCTGCTCCGTCCAAGGGGGAAGGGGTGCTAAGTCCTTGCACTTACGACGCGAGGCTCTGATTGGCTAAGACTCATGGATTTGCCGGCGGGAGAATCCTAATCTCCTATCCCGGATCTTTGTGCTTTCCGCCGTGAGTTAAAAACTTTTTTGTTCCATCAGGCGGGCCTGGCATAATCTCTCCCCTCTTTGTAAGAAAATTTTAATTTCATAATCCAAATTTTTAGATTCGGGATTTACATATTTTTTTAAAAAACGGGTTTGAATTGTTGGGGCAATCATTTAATTCGGTTTTAATTGGTTTTTATATTTTGTATCTATGTCTTTTATCTTTGCCTGTTCACCGCCCTGAGTCCCCTCGGGGAGAAGGGCGGTATATAAATCTAATAAAACTAAAACTAAACTAAGCTAAACTATTGGTTACACAGTTTGACAGCTACGGTATAAATAGCTGTCAAACTCTTAGTTGTCTGTTCCGTTTTCCCTCAAGCCGTTTTAGGCACTGTTAGCATTAAACTTGTTCTTGTTTGAACCCAACCTGGTCTCGCCTCAGTTAATGTATCCCCGGTCACCCTACAGAGCACTCTACATCAGGGCAGTGGTGAAATCCAAATATTTTTACTACCAGTTCTGTGGGCGTGGCTTGGTGGACATGGTGTGGCTTGGTGGGCATGGCAGGGCAGATACTATTCCTATTCCTGGGAGAAGAATATTGCAAAATCTCCATTTCCACACCACTCTGGGCCAGCCAGATGTAGCATTTGCCGGCTCTCCAAACTACTCAAAATTTCTGCTACTGGTTCTCCAAAACCTATCAGAACCTGCTGGATTTTCCCCCTGCATCACGGGTGTCAAACCCGATTGCATCATGGACCATATTGTAATGTATAAGGATGTTTTTTGCCTTTGCAGAGCTGGGGTGGGCATGGCCTGTGCAGGCCGTATCTGGCCCACGGGTCACCAGTTTGACAGGTCTACTCTACATGGAACTGCTCTTGAAGACTATTTGGAAGGTTCAGCTGGTCCAGAATAAAGCAGCACCTGCAGTGAAGGTGGAATGCCCACCTGCTTAATGAGCTGTACTAGTTGTCAGATTGCTTCTGGTTGCAATTAAAAGTACCTATAAAGACCTACATGGCCTAAGACCTATAGGGATCACCTATTTCCCATAATATTTGCCCAGTCACTTTGATTTGGTTCCATCAATTAAATGATGCTATGATAGAACACCTTCTCTGCTCAAAGTGTATTTCATTTGTTATCCATGTTTACTTTCCTTGAGTCATTACTGATCCCATAATATACAGTATTTTGTTTTATTCAGTAATTAATTCAAAGGTACTATTTCACAATGAGTGGCAAAGGCTTGTAAGCATTTCATTAAATTCAATATAGAAAACATCACTCCGTCATCTATGCATAGAAGTAGTGTACATGGAGTATGGGGAATAAGGTAATGGTAGAATCTTTTATCATCAAATTACCGCATTAAACAAAAGAGAAGTTAATATGAAAACTTACCTAACTCCCACCTGTGGTATTAAACCAGATGGTTATATTTAACTTGCAATGAAAAACGTGGACGCTCTTAGTGAATAACAGCAAGCAAACCGCAACTGATGGAAGAGACTTCCAACTTCTACAATATATAACTGAGGATAAAATCAAAATTAGCTGAAATGTATAAAAGCTGCATACAGTACATGTCTTCCACAGGTTTCAGAGGTGCACACAATTAACCACGGACCCTCAAACATCAAACATGAACCTTTTCCCCAACTTTCCAAGAAACCTGATCTTTTTAAAAAAACGTAGCTCCATTTTTAGCCCTATTTTGAGAAAAATGTCAAAACACAAGGAAACTATCACATACTGGAAGCCAATTCAGTATATTGGATAAAATGATAGATTATGGTTGTCCTCAATAACCACAATCGGGACCTGGATTTTTGTTGCTAAGCAAGCTTGTTGTTAAGTGAGTCACACCTAATTTAACACCTTTTGGCCATGGTTGTTAACAATCACTGCAGTTCTTAAGTCAATCATGCAGTTGTTAAGGAAATCCAGTTTTCCCCATTGACTATGCTTATGGGAAAGTTGCAAATGGCGATCCCAACTGTCATAAATACATGTCAGTTGCCAAGTGCCCAAATTTTGATTACACGATGTAGGGATGCTGTGGCAGTTATAAGTGTGAGGACCTTTTTTTGTGCAAATTTGTACAGTTGCTAAACAAATGACTGTAAGTTGAGGACTATCTGTAGAATAAAAAACGAGTTTTAATCCTCCCTTTGACAATAAAACTGGCAGAGTTCGGGCCAGTCACTCTGTCTTAGCTCAGCCTACCTTGCCGAGTTGTAAAGAAAATAAGAGATAAAAGTAAAGTATGTGCATTATCTTGTGCTGACCAAAAATAAAGCAAATGTTTGCATAATTAAGTAAAATAATTACTTTAAAACTTAATAGTGTAAATATTAGGGCTCATGCACGGACATATGCATGCGCTTGCGCACATACAGACACGCATACACAAGAAAACAAACAAAAATGTTTTGTGTTAAAATGCCTTTATTATCAGAATGGATACTGAGAATTGGAAAAAAGTCATTAAATCTTCCTTATGTTACAAATTTATATCCCATTACCAGATTTCAGCCTAGTTTTTTGAGATTATATCGGGGGGGGAAATGGTGAATAATGGCACAGTAATAGTCTGCAATTTTCTGGTTTAAAAAGCAGAAGTTTTGTGCTTAGCAGGCCATGAATTTAAATAACCTTAAAGGGAAAAAATGTCATCTTTTAAAATAAGTAAGACATGAAATGTTAAACCCAAACCTAGCTGTATCAGAAAAAATTACATAAGAATATTTTAGCAGAAAATTAGAAACTACTTAAAATTTATACAGTCTATGGAATGGCTTGAACATATTAGTTTGTTGAAAGTAAAACTGAAGGTCACAACAAGTGGGATAAAAATGAACCTACTAAACTTTGAATACATGTACATGTGTATATGTGTATGTATGTATGTGTGTGTGTGTATACACACACACACACACACCCCACACACACGAACGTAGTCCTTGACTTACAACAGTTCATTTAATGACAGTTCAAAGTTATAACACCAGCGAAAAAAGTGACTTATGGCCGTTTTTCACTTACAACCATTGCAGTATCCCCATGATCACATGTTCAAAATTTAGATGCTTGGCAACTGACTCATATTTATAATGGTTGCAGTGTCTCAGGTCATGTGATCACCTTTTGCAGCAAAGCAAAGTCAATGCAGAAGCTAGATTCACTTAACAACCATGTTACTAACTTAACAACTGCCGCAATTCAATTCTCACCAGGCTCAAGGTTGACTCAGCCTTCCATCCTTTCTAAGGTGGATAAAATGAGGACCCGGTTGTGGAGGCAATAAGCTGACTTTGTATAAAATATACAAAAGTATGAAAGCTATTGCTTAACGCATTGTAAGCCGCCCTGAGTCTCTGGAGAAGGGCGGCATATAAATAAAATTATATATATATAAAAATTCACTTAACAACTGAGGCAATAAAGGTCATAAAATGAGGCAAAATTCATTTTAAAATGTTTCATTTAGCAACATAAATTTGGGGCTCAGTTGTGGTCATGTGTTGAGGACTACCTGTAGACACACACATGCATACTTTTTCATATTTATAACCATTGCTGGATCCCAGTAGTCATGTGATCAAAAGCCATACACTTGTTAACTGATAAATATTTATGAGGGTTGCACAAAAAATAACTTTTTGTAACCTTTTGATCAGCAAAGCCAATGGGAAGCCAGATTCACTTAACAACCATGTTGTTAACTTTTTTTTTATTGAAAAAGTTTTACACATACAAATTTTTCTCCCTTTCCCCCCCCTTCCCCAACATTATAAAAATACATATACAAAAAATATAATTCCCTCCCAATCCCACCCTAACCCTCCCACACCACCCCTTTCCCTCCCCCTTGACTTCCACTATATGCAATGCTAATAATTCCAAACAATATATATGTTATTCATCCCTACTTTTTCTCTATTTACTAACTCATCAATCAATCCCCCTCAGCTGAAAGCTACATAATATTTTCTAGTCTGATATTTATTCTGTATGCAATCAATCCACTTTTTCCATTCCTGTATATAATTCTCATGCGTCTGGTCTTTTAAAAAGGCTGAGATCTTCGCCATTTCTGCAAATCCCGCCATCTTCTGAGTCCATTGGTCCACAGTCAGTAGGGCATCATTCTTCCAATATTGAGCAATCAACAACTTAGCTGCTGTCACCATATACAAGATCAATTTTGTTTCTCCCAGTGTAAAATCCTTAACTATACCTAATAGAAATAATTGCGGAGAGAATTGTATTTTTTTCCTTAAGACATTTTGCATAACCCACCAAATTTTTATCCAAAAATCCTTCACTTTCTTACAGGTCCACCAAATATGATAATATGTAGCATCTAATCACTCACATCTCCAACATTTTGGTTGAACATTAGGGTACATACAAGACAATTTCTTGGGATCTAAAAGCCACCTATAAAACATTTTATAAAAATTTTCTCGCAAATTCTGTGACTGTGTAAATTTGACATTCTGAACCCATATTTTTTCCCAAGTATCCATCATAACTGGTTGAGAAAAATTCTGTGCCCATTTAATCATACAATCTTTAACTAACTCATTTAATTAACTAACCATGTTGTTAACAACTGAGGTGATTTGCTAAACAACTAGTGCAAGAAAGATAATAAAATAGGGCAAAACTCACTAAACCGCCTCGCTTAGTCTTGGAAATTTTGGGCTCAGTTATGGTAATAAGTCAAGGACTAGCTGGACTTTTGTCTATTTTATTTACGCTTTAAAAATTTCTTAACAAATATATTTGTTTGATATAAAAATCTAGTCCACAGGACTGGAATGCCCAATTGCAATTACCACTTTATGAAAAAAAAAATATTCATTTACACTGTAATTTTCATACAGATTTTACTATGCAAAAGTACCATGACATATTGGAGATTCAATTTCATTGCAGTACATTTATTAGAGATACAAAACATATGCCATATTTTTCGTATAATAAAATGCTCCAGAGTATAAGACGCACATTAGTTTTTGGAGAGGAAAACAAGAAAAAAAAAATCTGGCTCTGCCTACCGGCATCAGTCAGTATTTATCTGACTAGTAGCCACCTGCTAGTCAGATAAACCACCGCAGCCGATTCTCACTGCCTGGAACAGGTCAAAAATGTTATGCGCGGAGGCCAAAAACAGGGCATGTGAGGCTGAAAACATGATGTGGGGGGGCCGAAAATGCAACGCGCAGAGGTGGCGATCGGCAGCAAAGTGCTGTGGTGAACCCCACAGCCTGGAATGGGTCTAAAATGGGGCATGAGGAAGCCAAAAATGCGATATGCGGAGGCTGAATACAGCTGAAAGGTGAGAGCTGGCGGTTGGTTGGGGTTTCGGCAACATTTGCTGTAAAAGACAAACAGACATTTCCACCCACTTTTGGGAGTACGTCTTATACTCCAAAAAATACGGTATATTTAATCAAACTTATTTAAAAATAAGATTTTTTTTTTAAATCACCCTTTACCAATTACTGCACATAAATGAATTTTGGACCATGTGGGACTTCTATTTTACCACTTTGTTTACAATTTTCTCTCTTTATGCATCAAATATCCAGGATAACGCACCCTTTTAAACCTTGATAGTGGAATTACATGCAAGCCTATTCAAAGGCTAATCCAACTAATTTCGGTGGGCCTTATTCTCAGTTGGATAAATAGAAACTTGTACCCAAAGGAGTTTTATGACTCGTATTCACTGGAGTGTCTTCTCCTTGTAGGAAAAGGAAAATATGAAATGTGTTTATGCTCACACATATAAGGGGGTAAAGATTCATTTCATCATATTAGCCTAAGGAACTTACAGTCAAAGATCAACTGGACACAGCATATTAATAAGAAGATAAGCAAGATGAAGAATCTCTTAACTCAGAAGCCAAGCAGCCTAATTGAAGTATCAGTGAAGAAGCCAGTTCATGGCTCGCTGAGTGAAATGCTGCAGTAGACGATTCAAATACCGAACTGGAATCAAGGCCACTTAACCTTTGAGAATGTCACCGTAGATGTGTGCAAACCAAAAGTGTCTAAGGATGAATAGAGTTCTCTTGCAAAGAAAGTCTGGAATAGACGTTTTGCACAGATTTCAATAAATCATGCTGTTGTTCTTCAGCAATGCTAGATTGGAGAATGAAAGAATGCAGCCTGTTTCTGGCTTTCTCAGAATGGTATCGGGGAATGGGATACTTTTTTTAACACTTCATTGTTTGAAGAGTTGTTCTATGCAGGTTTCTTGATCCTGGACATATATAATAGCTGCTACTTCCTCCTCACCCCCTCTTTCTCCCCACACTTAATGTGGTTATTCATTTGGACGGCTTACTGGCAGCAGTGGCTTCAAGCACATTACTAATTGCATTGTAACTCTCATCTTCTCCTATATTACCTTGAGCTGGCTGTGGCAGAATCCATCATCTGGAAAGCTTGTGTTTCCCATTTAGGGAAGGAAAAAAAATATCAGCAAGGAAATGAACAACTTGAGCACAAAGAAGCATTCAGAGTAACTTTTGAAGCATAAAGACAAGGCTGTAGTGACAAAAAATGAGATCAAAAAGCTTCTTATAAAGAAAGCAATTAAAACATTGCAGATAATACTTACCCTACTTAGTACATTGCTGTGGTATTTTGTGTTAATCAAATGGGTAAGTGATCCTCTACATTCTTTGAACAATACATGTCTTGTGCTAATTTCATTTTACTGCTGTTGACTAGCATAATTATTCTTTCTGCATCACTGTGGTGGCACAGTGGTTAGAATATAGAATTGAGGCTAATTCAACCCACTGACAAGAGTTCAATCCTAACCGGCTCAAAGTTGACTCAGCCTTCCATTCTTCTGAGATGGGTAAAATGAGGACTCAGATTGTTGGGGGCAATATGCTGACTCCGTAAACCACTTAGAGCAGGGGTCTTCAACCTTGGCAACTTTACAACTTGTGGACTTCAACTCCCAGAATTCCTCAGCCAGTACGTGCTGGCTGAGGAATTCTGGGAGTTGAAATCCATAAGTCGTAAAGTTGTCAAGGTTGGAGACCCCTGACTTAGAGAGTGCTGTAAAGCACTATGAAATGGTATATTTTAAGTCTAAATGGTATATTTTAAATGCTACTGCTGTTGTTATCTTTAGAAGCATGCAAAAAGCAAATGAGAAGAATGGCCTGTAAGCCAAGCAGAAAGGCTCTATGCCTGAAAAATGTAAAATCAAACACAAGGCAGCTTTATATTGTCCTAGCATCTGCTCATATTGGAAGATGTAGCAGGGTGGCCTTGGTCAAATGTCTAATTAATTGTTTTTATGTTTCCATATGTTAGAGCTCAGCATTGTTTTCATAAGTCATCTTCCAAATTTTATCCCCAACTGTGTCATTAGTTCCTAGGAAGGCTTTTCTTAGCAAAGAAATAAAAGGCTTCAAAGGCAAACATGGTAAAGATTTCACATTTGCAGTAATTATCAAGCAGTGATTACTACTAATCAAAAATCTTTGATTAAAAATGTTCCCTCAGTGTCTGTCCTGATAATTACTCTGCAATCACTAATCCTAAAATAATGTAATTGAAGTTACAGTACTGATGCACTACTCAACTATTCTGAATGTTCCCACAGTCTCAGATATCAAAAGTGGAACATGTCATTAGCTATCAGCAGAATTATCTATTCAGCACAGAAGCATATTTTAGGGACCTAGCATGATATATATAGAGAAGCTGAAAAGTTTAGGTGTAATGCTAGAACTTGCCACAAAGTGATTGTCAAATTTGAGTATTTTAATGTGAAAGAAGGGGAAATTATGCAGTACAGAAAGTATAACCATATTGACTGTTAGTATTTAATTTTACATACTTTTAACTAAAATAAGTGAACATCAGGTAAATGCTAGGTAAATTATTTGTTGGTTTCCCTTGCAAAGTATATAACTATGACCAATGGTACTTCTCATTTTTCCTAAACTACTATAAACAAATTCAGAAATATGGATTTAATGTGAATGTCTGGTGTGAAGTGGTATAGAAAATTTAGTAATAGATATTTCTTAAATTGCTTAGTATCAGTTTCACTGGTGAAATCTGAAAGTTATTTTTCAACAAGTCTAAATTATTTTATTTTAGAAGTTTTGTAGTTTAGAAGAGTCTAAAATTCAGCCAGGCTAAATGGTCAAAGAGCACTTCAAAAACTGCAAGAATAGGTAAAGTACAGACTAAGTCAGAATCCAAGTGGTCTATCTAAAGAGCCATAGCTGGCATTGTTCCTACAACCACATTTCTCAAAAGCTGAGATTCCCCCCCCCCAATTTTTTTAAACATCACCAATGATATTCATATGGCTCATCACTGAATGCAGATTTTTTTTCAAGAGCACTAGTAATCTCAAATGAATACTACTGCAAATCTTTGCAATTTCATTGCTTTGGGGACTATAATTCTTCATTTTCTATTTCCCACATCCTTGATGATGTCACATCTAACTATTAACCAAAATCAATTCTGTTTAGCTTTTTGAGAGTAGCTGTAGTTGGATGCTGTCATCTGCTCCGACATAATAACATTACTACCCATTCTAGAATGTGGCAGTTTGATGATCTTTATCATAGTTTCAGATATCAATTGTGTTAAAAGGAAACAGCTGGCAATAATTCTGCTGATGGCTAGCTTCAAATATAATGGCAAGTATTTAAAGAATTGCTGAATGGGGAGCTATCCAGTTATGTATTGTACTGCTGTAAAGTATGAAGATTACTAATGCAAATTGAAAATGATATGTTTCTCCTGCCTCTTTCTGCCTCTCTGACATTCTTTGCCTCTTTCACATATTGTTAAAGATGCCGAGAGACAGAATATTGATACACCCTCAGTTGAAATAGAAAGTGGTAATAATTTAATGAACCTGTAAATTTAAACAGGATTATTGTATGCCTCCAACCAAACACTGGGTTAATGGCCAGGTATAGATTATATATTACCAGCTATAGTCAACTTATTTTTTTCTTTTTTAATTCTATGATCTTAATACATATTTCTTATAAGAGGATTTTACTATATTTTATTTTTTCTTAGTCCTTTGCACTTTTATATTTGTATTAGGAACACTGACTCAAATTAGAGCTTTAAAAATATTCTCTATTTTTTATTTAGTACCAAAAAAATCAGGGTATTTTTTGTTACTTATTACATATACTATACATTTATATATCAACTGAGAATCATGAATTACTGACTTTGGAGTGAAAAAAGCCTTATTAAAAATGAATGTTTAATGTTTATTTGCTTTTAATTTCATTTAAAGCAACCTTTTGACATAGTTTACATTTGGAACATTTTACATATCGAACATAACTGTGATAAGGTATTAAATGATAGAAACTATGTATAAATTAAAAATAATTCAAACATGGAAGAATAGCTTTCAAGTTCAAATCTCTGAAGTATTGTTTATTTGATAATCAAACAGTTATTATCAAATAAGCTTGATCTTTCAAACCAATGAATACTGATATATTACCTTTTTTTGACAGGGTATTAAACTCCCATGCAGGTTGAAGTGAGCATACTCTTCTATAAAATCTATCAGTAACTACTAATTACTTTCTCAGTTGTTGTTGCTTTTTTGTAAATTCATCAAAAGGTGTAATTTAGAAAAGAGATTTAGTAAGCAGCAGATAGAACAAGTAAAGTTTCCCCCCCTGTAGGATGAATAAAGTGGATGGAAGGGGAATCATGTGACTTTGTAATTTAGCTCACAAATTCAACAAGTGGAAAAATTTAAAATTAAGCTCAAAACTTTTTTATAAAGACTGATATCTTACAATTTATGCAAAAGACAAATTTAATGGAACAAGATGATATGTTTCTATTTCAAAAGCTTACAATTCATTTAATGTGTTTATACAGTAATATGGGAACCATCCTATGGCATTCATTTCATTTGCTGCAATGAAAAGCAGTAATGGGCAAACATCTTCCATGTTACATTGGTCTGGTTTGGAAATAAGGTAAATTACTTTCCCAATTATAGGAAGTAGCTTAGAGCAGTGGCCCCCAACGTTTTGGGCACTAGGGACCGGTTCCATGGAGAGAAGTTTTTCCATGGATGGGAGAGGCTGTGGTTTCATGTGCTGCCTACATCCTGCAGATGAGGCTTCACTTGTTTGCATGAACTGGTTTCTGGCATGCGGCAGACCAGTGCCGGTCCACGGACTGGCAGTTGGGGACCCCTGGCTTAGAAGTAGTATTCAATTTACAATCACTATAGGGACAGAAAATTCATTGTTAAGAGGTGGGGTTATTAAGTATGGCATTATACGACCACTCACAGTTCGATGACTTTTTTGCCATGGTCATTAAGTGAATGACAACTAGCCTTGCAATGTTGTTGGGTTGTTAACTGAAATAACAGGTACAGTACTGAAGACAGAGAGGAGTTTATCTAATTGTGATAGAGGTATATTTTCCCCCAAAGTTTTTGTACGTAGCTCCCTGGTCCATGGGCTTTAGGAGAGGTGGTGTTTGAATAGATAAACTACCTTTATACTTAGGTGGAGATTGCAAAGATGCAAGGGATATCCAGGTGCATTGTCAAGGAGCAGGAGAATTTTAAAGAGAAATTCTATTTTCCAAGCTATGTTTATGTACAAATCATGACCAATTCTCAAAGAGGTCTTGCATCATCTATGCTTTCTGATTGGATCAGTAATAAATGGATAAAGTGAACTTATTTTTCTTTTGAACACATGGGATCCTCTGTTGATCTGAAATGGCCTCAGTTTGACTCTGGTGATATTTCTGGCCCATAGTGAAGTTATTCTGTCCTTGAATGCTTTATATCCAAGCATTACTGTGTACATAGGTTCCCCTCGCACATTTGTGCTAGTCGTTCCTGACTCTAGGGGGCGGTGCTCATCTCCGTTTCAAAGCCGAAGAGCCAGTGCTGTCTGAAGACGTCTCCGTGGGTCATGTGGCCGGCATGACTCAACGCCAAAGGCTCATGGAATACTGTTCCCTTCCCACCAAAGGTGGTCCCTATTTTTCTACTTGCATTTTTTACGTGTTTTTGAACTGCTAGGTTGGCAGAAGCTGGGACAAGTAACAGGAGCTCACCCCATTATGCGGCACTAGGGATTTGAACCGCTGAACTGCCAACCTTTCGATCGACAAGCTCAGTGTCTTAGCCACTGACCCATTGTGTCCCTTTGTACATAAGTCTGTTCTAACATATTTTTTCCCCAGAATAACCCAGTTTCATCCACACTGAATATTTGTTTAGGCAAATAGTTCCCTTCTGTTATAGGAACTGATTTCATCACGGTCATCTAGGAAAAGTTGAGCAGCTTCATCAGTGCTTGAAGCTTTACCTGATGTGTGTTTGTTGTGCTAATGAAACCTTCATTGAAACTTCATAAAGCAGCGATCACTAGCAGGTCACTCTTCCCCCGTTGAGCATTGTGACAATGCTCCATGCCTTATTCTGAATTTTAAAAAGGCTAGTTTAAATGTTCTTCTGTTTTTGATGTTCATGCCATTATATAACCAGTTTCATGCATGAGCCATGTTTGGTGTCTTATTTTAACCAAATCCATTCTGGGTGTTCATTTAAACAGTGCTCTGACCTTTCCTTATCCTTCAGAATACTGGAAATGGTAGAATGGGCCAACCCATCTTCTTGTGCTATGATATTCACCTTCTTCTTCCTGTTATGCGCTTTGATGATCTCCATCTTCAAATTAAGATTGATGGTTTTCATTTGCTTCTTGCTTCTTTAGCTGAAGTAGAGCTTTTTCTCATTCCCTTTGAAGTTATCACCAGCCAAAATAATAGCCTGTTACAAAGCACTGTATGTATATGTATATGTATGTGTATGTGTGTGTGTGTGTGTGTGTGTGTGTGTGTGCACGTGTGCGTGTGGGTGTGGGTGTGGGTGGGTGGGTGTGGGTGGGTGTGGGTGGGTGGGTGTGGATGTGGATGTGTGTGTGTATATATATATATTTCTTTTTCTTTCTTTTTCATTGGTTTTATGTGCATTTCTCTCTAGCCAGGTTCTACCTACCTAAGCCAAGATGTTATGCAGCCCTGGTTCTGTGAAATCTCATTCACAAGTTTTTGGGCTTTTTTTCTCTTGCTAGCAGAGAGAAATGCACATAAAACCTACGGAAAAGAAAGAAAAAGAAACATTGTACCTTTACAGGGAGGATACATGAGATAAGGGTGTGGCTCACTGACGAAGCCTTATAAGGCAGAAATAGATCTATCTGAGTCTCCCAAAGAACAGCACAGAGAATATTTTCTCTAGCAAGAGAAAAAAAGCCCAGAAACTAGTGAATGAGATTTCACAGAACCAGGGCTGCATAACATCTTGGCTTAGATAGGTAGAACCTGGCTAGAGAGAAATGCACACACACACACACACACACACACACACACATATAAATGAAAGAGACAGAGATGGAAAGAAAAAAATAGTCGTGTAACTGGTTCAGAATAATTTATCTTCAGATTTAGGATGGGACGGAGGAAATTCTGCATTGCAAAAATGTCCTTTCCTTGTTTGCCAAAACTTTATTTTTTGGGACAAAAGGTATGTAAATGGTCACTAGTAGCAGCAGCATATTTTAAATTCATTTATTTACTATGTTAAATATTGTTTAAATGACGCATCTTTTTTCTTAACTAATTCCTCACCCTGCTTCTTTTTTTGGTCCCTTTTTTCCCCTAGTTACAGAATCTGATTCTTAACAATTGAAGAGAATAAATGGTGAAGGCAAGATTCTGCATGCAATCCAATTGTGAGGAAAAGCCAGTGCTTGCAGAATAGAATAAAAGCAGATCAAAATAGTTTGCAAAAATGAAGGTCATGAGTTTACAGAACAGATAGATAATATATATTGCTTCAGCTGCGTTTTATCCTCAAGTTAGGTCTCTGCATTTTGTATGATTTAGTCATTTTTACTAATACACATGAATCATTGCCACAATCAAAACACAGTGAGATAAGGTAAGAGGGAGGTGTAGGAAGTTAACACTCACCCCTCTCCTAGAAGAATGAAATATTTTAGGAAATATTAAAAAGGCAGAATATTATATTTTCCTGGATGAGAAATGGAGAAACATGTTTTAAAGACAAAGCAGCTTCCTGCCTCCCCCCACCTTTGTCAATGGTAAGGTGACCAGATTTTAACATTGGTAAAGAGGGACACCATTGACAGAGGGGGGGAGGGGCTGATTAAAAATTTGATCTATATGGAGCAACATAAATTTTCATAGAACGCAAAAATAGTATTGTAATATATTTTTTTAAATTTCAACATAAGTACAATTTACAAATATAATAAATAAAAAAATTATGTATAGTATTATTTTATTCTATAGGGACTACTCAATAGAAGTAGTAGAAGGACTACTCAGGTCCTTGCACTTTTGAATGGTCCTCACACTTATGACCATCCTCACATTTATGCCCGTGCAGCATTCTTAAAAACCATATCACTCATTTCACAGCTGCTTCTCTTCACCATGGTGATAAGATAGGGCAAAAATGTAAAATGTGAGGACAATCGTAAGTTCGAGGACTGCTCAAAAGTGCGAGGACCAGTCAAAAATAACTTTTTCAGCACTCTAAGTAGTCCATGTGCAGAAAAGGACTACTGACAGGCCTGAAAAAAGTGATTTCTGACAGGTCCTCACACTTTTGACCGGTCTTCGCACTTATGGCTGGTCATCATTTATGCCTATTGTAGCATTCTTAAGAAACATGTCACTCATTTCATAACTGCTTCTCTTCACCATGGTAAAATGTGAGGACAGTCGTAAGTTTGAGGACTGGTCAAAAGTGCGAGGACCAGTCAAAAATAACTTTTTCAGTCCTCTGAGTAAAAAAGAGAGAAGTGGTAGGTTTGAGGAGAAAGATTGCTGTACAGTAAAAAAGATGAAAGGGAAGAAAACCAACCCCAAACAAATATAAAGATATTAAGATAAAGAATGAATTGTTAAACTTTAAAGAATAAAAGAGAACAAATATGAATAAATAGCAACAATTAGAAACACACATACAAACATACAATGTATTTTCTTTGAACAGAGTATTTGGCTGGTTCACAAATTTAAACAGTGTTTAGTCATTTCAATTAAATTTACAATTTCTATATTTTCTTTTTGCCATATTTATTCCTCATCTATTTTTTTAAAAAAACCAATATTACCCTTCATCCTCATCTCTAATCGTAATCAAATTCAATTTTTCACTTCTATTCTATATTATACCCCTTCCCATTGTCATCTATTTTTATATCTACCCTCACATTGGTTAATTATGTAATATTACAGTTGTTTAATACAAATTCAACATTTTAATATAAATCAATTAGTTATATAACTATCTTTTTTGTATATTAATCAATATGAACATGAATATTCCAATTATTTCCAGGCAATCCAATTTCTTACAAATCAATTAATTATATTTACCAATAATAATAAACCAAATAATTTCCCCCATATATTCCTCCAAACCACAATTTAACCATTTCTGCTTTCAACACAATATACAATTAATAGTATCTCAATTATTACAATTCCCTAGTTAAATAGAGCTTTTTTTCTTTTGTGTTTTAAAATCTTGAACTCTCCTCTTTTGCCATTTGCCATAAATTTCCTATTGTTTGCACCTGCCTTTTTTGATGAGGAAAAAAAACGGAATCTGCCTTTCCAACGTTGCAAGCAAACAGCAAAGCCAACAACCTGCTTTACTTTCGTTTTCGTTTTCAGCTTGAATTGCACAAGGAGAAAAAAAAAACTGCTCCAGCAGCACTCTTTGCAGCTAACAAAAGACCCCTGCCAAAACAGCTGAGGGCAAATCAGCTGAGAGTCGGGAGGCCGATCTAATCAACTTATGGTAATTAACCTATGCTGAAGCTGAAAGGGGCTGTTTTTTCTATTTTTGCAGGCATTTGTTTTCTTTTAACACTGATCAGCTGTAGGGTGGCCCTTTGAAGCCCCGCGGCAAGAATTTAAACAGTTTTTTTTCCCTCTAGCCATCAGCTGGGACTCAGGAGGCAGCAATAGATTGGGAGTGGGCAGGTAAGCAAACCAGTTCTCCCGCCAATCGGGACTTTTTTAAAACGCCGCGGGACGCAGGACAAATTATTGCAAATCAGGACTGTCCCGCCAAAAGCGGGATGTCTGGTCACCTTAGTCAATGGGCCATTAAGGTCTCAGCCAAGCTCACTCATTCCCCCCACCTCTGTCAATGGACCATCATCTGCAACATAAAGGACCCATCTAGCAATAGAAACTCACCACATGGCATCTGGGAAGATTACATCAGCCAGCAAGGCTAGCTAAGATTCCCACCCCCTGGGAGTCTGACAACCAATCAGGATACTCTTCCTGTGCCCCAGGAAGTTCGAAGTTCAGAGAGGGCATAAAACTAAGGCACACTCAGCATCTCGGCCCTTTTTCTGTTCAGGAACTCAAACCATGTGATCCTGTCCACCATTAAACCGTCTTTCCAAGCAGTCTCCATGTTTCCAGTGTCTTTTTCCCCACTTGGAGCTGAATCCAGAAGGATATTTCTTCCAACAGAGGGAGGGAGGAATTTCTTCTGAAACATTAGGAAGCTGATTCCTTTTTTCTGGATTTAGCTATTTGAGGAAACATGATATTTATAATACAGTACAGTACTGTAATAATCAGGCTTGAAAAACTTTATTACTCCAAGATATTCTGTCTTCATACAGTACTAAATTTTAGAGATAAAGTTGGATATCTTACCTACAACTTACTGTAAATGTAGAAATTCACTATTGCATAAAGGGCATTCAGCAAAATGCATATTTGTTTTAGTTAGTGTACAATAATCTAGAACACTCTCAGAAGCCTCAAAAATAAATATCTGTGGAGTTTCTCAATCATCCAGGCCATGATTGTCCCAAAGATACTTTTCAAAAGGCAACTAGAGTTTCCTTTTGGTTTTTTCCTTAAAAACATTTTACTTCTCATCCAAGAAGTGGGGAATGGAAGGATTTATATTCCTTAGCAGTTATCTAAGCATTACACTCTGAAGGGTGGTCATTAGCTGTCTGAGGGACTTTGAGGCTATTTGGAAGTTTATCTGTACCCTCAGTGTGCTTGTATAGTATTTAGAAGTATTTTGCAGACATTCATATAGCAGTATGCACTTAAAAGACATCACTCTGTTAATCCTGGAGACAAGTGAAAACATGGGACAAAAATGTGTGCTGGCTGCACAATACCTGGATATCACTCACTTATGTGACCATGGGAAAGCAAAGGTTGTTAGCATGTGTGCTTCTGGAGTACTGAATGTCATTCAAGTGGTAACAGACCTCCAATTCTTAAGTAGCTGAATAGTGGTCACATGATCACAGAAGACCAAGATTCCAGAAAACTAAAGCTTCCTTCCTTCCTTGTTTATAAATAAATAAAGGCTTCTGTAACAGCCAAATTTTTCAAGCTTCTGGAAGGCCATGAGATTAGGATCCGCTCTTGTCTTCAGAGTGGTGAGGAGCATAGCATTTGGGCACATGCTGTTCCAGAAGTGAGAAATGCCTACAGAGAAGACCTGGGTTTGGGTCATCCCCTTACAACTCTTGAAAGCTGGAGACTTTAAAAGAATATTCTCTGTAGCCTCAGACTGGGCAGACAAAATCTTGATGACATCACAAGAAATACAACATGGATATGTTGGAAGAAAAAGAAGCCTTTCCCTTTAAGAATTCAAAACTCCCGGCTGGGAGATAACTTCTAAATGATTGGAGGTCAGCTGCTTGAGAGCAGAATCAGTTTATTGTTTATTGAGGCTAGCCTGTTTGAACTGTAAGAGTAGCCCTTTTTTATATCCTAAAGTGTCTTTTGATTTTCTATGTGACCCTTTAAAGTCCTTTTGAAATTCTTTTGATTTGGCGTGTGAATTTTTTGATTTGTGTGTGTGATTGTTTTATGGTGTTTAAATCCTGTTTTTGTTTGTGATTAGGTTCTTCTGTCCTGGATCTGGAAAATAAGTAATTGTTTTATAGGCCACTCTCTGTTTTTCCTAGCCCTTTGTAGTTTTCCTTCCCTATAATTATTCAGCTTGCTATTTCTGTGTTTTCTCCTTTTTCTCATGTGTTAAATTTCTAATTACTTTAGTTTGATTTCTTTTCCTTCTTGAGTGTTTGTTTTCCTTTCCTTGTGTCCCATCTCTGTTTGGATGTTGCAGGTCCCTGTAATTTTTGTCTTTCCTTTGTTGTGGAAAATAAGGTGGTTTCAGTTTCTTAATGGCCCATTGATAAAAGTGGGGGCTGAAACTCTGCCTGAGTTTCTGCTTTATTTCTTTTAGGGGAATCTCCCTGCTCCTTTAATGTTAAGTTTCTCATATCTTCCAACAGATATAATGTCACTGTCAGCAGAAATGTTCCCTTTTGCTGAAGAGAAAAGAGAAGCTGTATATTTTTCTGCTCCTCCATTTTGATTAAAAAAAAATATCTTTTTTTTTTTTGCTATAATTATGAGCAAAAGTATAATTGGAACAAAATATTCCTTAACTGAAGGATCAGACACATGTATAGCTTCAAAGACCTGACAACACCACTGTTATGGTGTTGAAACCTTGGAAGGCTGAATATCTTGATTTAATGTTACATAAGGTAAACTGTGATAGAATTGTAGGTAACTTTCACCTGCTGGAATACAGTTTTTTTTGGCAAGCTGATCACACTGAATGTTAAAATATAGCTAGTAGCTACATTTTTTAATTTTTTTCTTTTATTCATAGGATGGGTATTTTTTAATTGAGAAGAGAAAATGTTGAGGCTTTTACTGTATGTATCCCAGGGGCAATTTTACACACAGAGACTTGTTTTTAATCACATAAAGAGTTCAGGAAGAGAGAAAGTCCCCATTTGTTCTTCCCTTCTGTCCCCCAGTCATAAAATAGCTGCTTTTATGAGTTTAATCTCACATCAACTGTTTGCTACTGCCCAGAAAAAGTGTGACATTCAAATCAGAGGATTTAAATACTTCCTGTTTTCTTTCCTACCCACTTTTCTTAATGTGCTTTGATGTCCCCAGGCGGAATACCAATTGAAGGTTCCTAGGTGACAAAAGTTTTTCTAACTTCATTGTTTTGCTTACAACCTGAATAAAAATATCTTCAACCTTCAACTAGTCTCCTAAATGTATATCTTTTACATCTCATGATTTTAATTAAGCTCAATTTTTAAAGAGAAATTTCTATTTTGTTGATGGAAAATACATTAACAAAATTTTCTTAACAAAATGTTATATGAAGACATGAATACATAGAAAGTTTACATGTAGACAATTCCCAAGATATTCTAACCATTGTAACATCTTGTTTTATAGTTCTCTTTATTTGAACAGCTAGTGTAAGAATAAAAAACAAATTCAGTCTCAGTTATATTTATGAAGAGACTAACATTTGAATATATTTAGATACACTATAGCGCACCAGTGTCAAACTTGCCATGTCACGTTGCCGTCATGCCATGTCACGTTGCCACATTTTCCCCATTTGTGGAGCTGGGATGGCTGTGGCCTACGTGTGATGCATCCAGCCCACGTGCTGCCAGTTTGACACCCCTGCTATAGTCAGGGATGTCTATAGTGGGTATCTATAAAAGTTCAAAGGATATAATAACAACAACAATATGTTAAACATGTGTTCACCTGAGTCATAACAGCATTGTATTTCACCCTCCCACAATTTTATTCAATCTACAGATACAAAAAACAAAAAAATAGAACTGGTTTAACTAATAAATTCAAGTATGGTTTATAGCTTCTAATTGCACTGTACACCAAAATAACCAGATTTGCCTCCCAAATGAAAACTTTCAGCTCTACATATTTCAAGCATGTGTTGTGCATAAATTGTAATCTAAATTAAACATACATATGTTGTGTTCTAATCCTATTCTTCCTATTCTTCCTGATTTGAGAATTAAAGAAGGGTAAATAGGATGATTTCCTCTTTTTCTTGTTCAGTAACTAATATTTTTGTTCAAAAACTAATATTACACTACTAACCAGAGCATACAAAACATTTCCTAGACCAATTCTCAAATACAGCTCATCTGTCTGGAACCCGTACTGCATATCAGACATTAATACAATTGAACGTGTCCAGAAATATTTCACAAGAAGAGTCCTCCACTCCTCTGCTTGCAACAAAATACCTTATGCCACCAGACTTGAAATTTTGGGTTTAGAAAATTTAGAACTACGCCGCCTTCGGTATGACCTAAGCATAGCTCATAGAATCATCTGCTACAATGTCCTTCATGGATTACTGCCTTGTTGTGGTGAAGGGACTTGCGTAGCTCAATGAAGCTATAAGCTATGTCATGCAGGGGCACCCAAGAAGGACAGGTCATAGCAGGGAGTTCTGACAAAACCTGATCCACTGGAGAAGGAAATGGCAACCTACTCCAATATCTTTGCCATGAAAACCCCATGGACAATATCAAAAGGAAAAAAGATATGACGCCGGAAGATGAGCCCCTCAGGTCGGAAGGTGTCCAATATGCTACTGGGGAAGAGCAGAGGGCTAGTACTAGTAGTGTCAGAAAGAGTGAAGCGACTGGGCCAAAGCCAAAAGGACGATCAGCTGTGGATGAGTCTGGTGGTGAAAGGAGAGTCTGATGCTGTAAAGATTTTTTCTCCATAGAAACCTGGAATGTAAGATCCATGAATCAAGGCAAGCTGGATGTGGTCAAACAAGAGATGACAAGACTGAACATCAACATCTTAGGAATCAGCAAACTAAAATGGACAGGAATGGTTGAATTTAATTCTGATGACCATCAGGTATAGTACTGTGGGCAAGCATTCCCCAAAAGAAATGAAGTAGCCTCCTAATCAATAAAAGAGTAGGAAAAGCAATACTGGGATAAATTGCCTTGTTTCTGGGGTGCCACAAGGGTCAGTCCTCTCGCCCCTCCTGTTCAACATTTATGTGAAACCGCTGGGTGAGATCATCCATGATTTTGGGGTGGAGTTCCATCAGCACGCTGATGACACCCAGCTGTACATCTCCACCCCAGACTATCCCAACGATGCCTTGGAAGTGATGTCCCAGTGCCTGGAGGCCATGTGGGTCTGGATGGGGAGATACAGGCTTCGACTCAAACCATCCAAGACTGAGTGGCTGTGGCTGCCGGCATCCCAGTATAGCCAGCTGGTGCCATCACTGGTTATTGGGGGCGAATCACTGGCCCCCACGGAAAGGGCTCGCAACTTGGGCATCCTCCTGGACTCACAGCTGTCTTTAGAAGAGCATATGACGGCAGTGGCCAGGGGGGCTTTCTATCAGGTTCGCCTGCTCCACCAGTTGCGCCCCTTTCTAGATCAGGACTCCCTACACATGATCACTCAAGCACTCATCACTTCTCATCTGGACTATTGTAATGCTCTCTATATGGGGCTCCCCTTGGGGTGCACCCGGAGGCTCCAACTGGTGCAGAATGTGGCCACGCGGGGGATTATGGGAGCTACGGGGCACTCCCATGTGACATCTCTCCTGCGTGAGCTGCATTGGCTTCCGGTGGGCTTCCGGGTGCGCTTCAAGGTTTTGGTACCACCTTTAAAGCACTCCATGGCTTAGGGCCGGGGTACTTAAGGGACCGCCTTCTGCCACCAATTGCCTCCCACCGGACAGTTCGCTCCCACAGAGAGGGCCTCCTCAGGGTGCCATCAACCAGACAATGTTGGCTGGTTACCCCCAGGGGGAGAACCTTCTCTGTGGTGGCGTCCACCCTCTGGAACGATCTACCCCCAGAGATATGAATGATCCCAGACCTCCGGACTTTTCGTCGGGCCCTTAAAACTTACTTTTTTCAGTTAGCCAGGCTGGCCTGACTCCATGTTGGTTTTAAAGTTTGATACTGATTTTAAATTGAAATGTTTTAAATTATGGGCCAAATTTTATAAATTATTTTTAAAATTATTTTAACTTTTGTATACAATGTTCTTAGTTGGCTGTTTACCACCCTGAGTCCGGAAGGAGAAGGGCGGTATAAAAATCTAATAAACATAAACAAATAAACATAAAGTAGGGAAAAGCCTTAGGCCACTCAGGTATGAACTAAATCATATCCCTGATGAATATACAGTAGAAGTGACAAATAGATTTAAGGAATTAGATCTGATAGACAGAGTGCCTGAAGAACTATGGACGGAGGTTCGCAACATTGTACAAGAGGTAGCAACTAAAACCATTCCAAAGAAAAAGAAAGGCAAGAAAGCAAAATGGTTGGCTGAGGAAGCTTTGCAAATAGCTGAGGAAAGAAGGGAAGCGATAGGCAAGGGAGAAAGAGAAAGATACACCCAATTGAATGCAGAATTCCAGAGAATAGCTAAAAGAGATAAGAATACCTTCTTAAATGAACAGTGCAAAGAAATAGAAGAAAACAATAGAAGACCAGAGATCTCTTCAAGAAAATTGGAGATATGAAGGGAATGTTTTATGCAAAGATGGGCATGATAAAAGACCAAAATGGCAAGGATCTAACAGAGGCAGAAGAGATTAAGAAGAGGTGGCAAAATTACACAGAAGAACTATACAAGAATGAGCTTAACATCCCTGATAACCATGATGGGGTGGTAACTGACCTCGAGCCAGACATCCTAGAATATGAAGTCAAATGGGCCTTAGGAAATCTGAGCAACAATACAGCTAGTGGAAGAGACAGTATTCCAGCTGAGCTATTCAAAATCTTAAAAGACGATGCAGTAAAAGTGCTACACTCAATTTGCCAACAAATTTGGAAAATTCAACAGTAGCCACAGGATTGGAAAAGATCAGTTTACATTCCAATTCCAAAGAAAGGCAATGCCAAAGAATGTTCAAACTATCGCCCCATTTCACTCATTTCACATGCTAGTAAAGTTATGCTTAAAACACTACAAGCTAGGCTCCAGCAGTATGTGGATTGAGAACTACCAGAAGTACAGGCAGGATTTCGAAGAGGCAGAGAAACTAGAGGTCAAATTGCCAAAATATGCTGGATCATGGCGTAAGCTAGAGAGTTCAAGAAAAACAACTACTTCTGCTTCATTGATTTTGCTAAAACCTTTTATTGTGTGGATCACAACAAATTGTGGCAAGTTCTTAAAGATACAGCAGTACCAGACCATGTTATTTGTTTCTTGAGAAACCTATATGTGGATCAAGAAGCAACAGTGAGAACTGGACACCGAACCACTGATTGGTTCAAAATTGGGAAAGGAGTCCGGCAATGCTGTATACTATCGTACTGCCTATTTAACTTATATGCAGAGCACATCATGAAAAAGATGGGGCTAGATGAATCAAAAGCTGGAATTAAAATTGCCAGGAGAAATATCAACAACTTCAGATATGCAGATGATACCACTCTAATCACAGAAAGTGAAGAGGAATTAAAGAGCCTCTTGATGCAGGTGAAGAAGGAAAGTTTAAAAATTGGCTTGAAATTCAACATTAAGAAAACTAAGATCATGGCATCCAGCCCTCTCATTTCCTGGCAAATAGATGGGGAAGAAATGGAGGTAGTGTCAGATTTTATTTTCCTGGGCTCCAAGATTATCACAGATGGGGACTGCAGCCAAGAAATTAAAAGACACTTGCTCCTGGGAAGGAAAACTATGGCAAATTTAGACAGCATACTAAAAAGCAGAGATATCACTCTGCCAACAAAGTGCGTATAGTCAAGGCTATGGTTTTTCCAGTTGCAATGTATGGATGTAAAAGTTGGGCCATAAGAAAGGCTGAGCATCAAAGAATTGAGGCCTTTGAACTATGGTGGTGGAGAAGACTCCTGCAAGTCCCTTGGATTTCAAGGCGCTCAAACTGGTCAGTCCTAGAGGAGATCAACCCTCACTGCTCTTTAGAAGGCCAGATCCTGAAGATGAAACTCAAATATTTTGGCCACCTAATGAGAAGGAAGGACTCACTGGAGAAGAGCCTAATGCTGGGAAAGATTGAGGACAAAAGAAGAAGGGGATGACAGAGAATGAGGTGGCTGGATAGAGTCATTGAAGCAGTAGGCGTGAGCTTAAATGGATTCCAGAGGATGGTAGAGGACAGGAAGGGCTGGAGGAATGCTGTCCATGGGGTCATGATGGGTCGGACACAACTCTGCAACTAACACAACAACAACAATGTCCTGTCAATGACTACTTCAACCACAACAATACACAAGCTCACAATAGATACAAACTTAAAGTGAATCACTCCAAACTCGATTGCAGAAAATATGACTTCAGCAACAGAGTGGTCAATGCCTGGAATGCACTACCTGACTCTGTGGTTTCATCCCAAAACCCCAAAATTTTAACCTTAGACTGGCTACTGTTGACCTCACCCCATTCCTAAGAAGTCTGTAAGGGGCATGCATAAGAGCACCAACATGCCTACTGTCCCTGTCCTAATTTTTCCTTTAATTATATTCATTTTATGTATTCAATTCATGCTTATACTTATATATATTATCTAATATGTACTCGACAAATAAATAACTAATTAATAAACTGGTGACTAGCCTTAATACAGCTGGTAATGCTTGACAAATAAATATCTTAGATTTTTCTCTCATTTGAAGGATCTCTTTAGCAAGTAGAACTCCTATGCAGTTTTATTTATTTAAAAACTAGAGTAATGATTTTGCTGGTGTTGGTAAATATAAATTATCATCTCTATGCTGTCAATTAAATTACTGTGAAAGTTTGAAAAGGGAATTGTCAAAGTCCTAAGTGGGAGTAACTCTTCATGACCATACAGAATCTGCTGATTTCAGTAGCACAAGCAATCTGAAGGTTGAAGAGATGCTATAATACAGCAATTAGGCTGACATAACAGCTCTGTACATTAGTGGGAGAATCAGATTGCAATTGCTATATTTGCCTGTTCACTACACTGATGCATTTCTAGGGCAGCTGTAATTGATAACCTCTGAGGTGTAAAACAAATAAGTAGAAGCAGTTGACCCTTACTTTGCTTAACTTTATTTGGAAAGACAATTTTTCATTAATACATTAAAAACACACATACAGTTTGAAAATAAGCATCACAAGTTAATAATGATAGGCACTGTTTGGAGGGGTGAGTCTCCTGGGTTTGGAAACAATATTTGAAATTTAATCAATTAAATTATATTTTATGCTATACTTTATTTATTCAAAAAAAGTTATTTTAAGTGTTTAAAGTCTTAAATGTTTTAAGACTTTAACCCATCCTTCTCAGAATTCAGAATTAACCTGTAAATATTCTGTCACAATTTTCTTTTCCATTTCCCAGGGCATTTCTTTCCTTGAAAAAAAAAAGCTTAATTTTCTCTAACTTGATATCTGAGAAATTCATGTAGCACACCATATCCTTGAGGCAGCTCAAAAGTGCCTTAGAAGTTTTAATCAAGTTATATATATATTTACTACAAGTCATTTTAAATATATAAGAAGTAAACATGTTGACTACATTTAATTGGATTTATTTTTAATTAGGCTTACATTTCATTCAAATTTAGTTTAATTCTTAGCCTTGTCCATCATTCTGAAGTGTGTCTTTCATTCAATCTCTTAAAGTTCAAGGGTGTTGCAGAAGTTTGGGGATATTAGGACAAATCTCTCATCGGTGTATCTGACAATAACATCCCTAGTATGTAGGTTAGACTTAAAGATAGTGACTTGCCCAAAATCATCCAATGAGTTGGGGAACAATGGCACTGCATCTGTCTGCTTTCAATTTGATGTCTCAGTTACTGCAGGACTTTTTGAGATGAAGTATTGTTGCACAGTAATGAATGGTGCTGACTGTTTTTGTATCATTGTGCAACCTACCAGGTTACCCAGGCTTTCAGATTTGAAAGGAAAAAAAAGACTGCTACAATAGGGAAAGTTCCTTATTAGTATAGCTATCATATCTGCACTGCAAACATTGGGATGATACAGGTATCACTTGTTGTTGTCAATTTATGTGTGCAGCCCGAATCTATACTGTAATGCTTCTTTCCTGGGATTTTACTGAAGCATAGAAAATGATTCCAAATTTCTGGAGAGATTGTTGAACAAAGGAAATCCCAAGATCCACATTTTTGATTATTTCACAAATAATGGAAATTCAATAATTCTTTCTCCCCATCACGCCAATATTTCTTGCTCTTGTGTATAACATAGACACAACATTGCTTCTGTTATAATTCAATGGCCTTCTTTCATATGCAAACTTCAAATCATCTTCAGTCCATATGTGAGGCTATTTGAAGTCATTCTTAACTGTTTCAGTTTTAAAAAGTGTGTTCTCTCTTCTCTTGACACAATTGTCATATCGAGGGCCATTTATACTTGAGCTGCAGAACAAACTAGACACCTGGCTTCTGCCCAGGCATATGCTTATGTAATGCTCGAGTGTTGTACAAATATAAGTTAATGTATGGTATGTATCTGAGATATTTATTTAGTGAGTTAGTAAGCTTGTATTGACAATATTTTAAGAGTCTTTTTGAGTTAGATTTACATGTCATAATCAAATGAAAACAATAATGTCCATGAGAGTGGAGGTCCTTTCGCCGAGCTTGTGGGTTGGTTTCCAAACATTTCGTTACCAAGCCAGGTAAGCTAGGTAACATCTTCAGGAGAGTTTAGGGGATGTCAGTGTCAGTGTTCCTCTGTTTATAAGGGCTTTGTGTGGTCCACAGGTTTTATGATGCGGAGGTCACATCAGGTGAGGGTCCCATCACAAGACTCTTACCTGATGTGACCTCCCTATTACAACCCCTACTGACTACATCAAGCCCTTATAAACAGAGAAACACTAACTCTGACATCTCCTAAGCTTTGCTGAAGATGTTTCCTAGCCTGGTAATTAGGGGTGAAATGTTTCCAGTTTGGATCGGTTCAGCTGGTGGCTGGTGGTTCAGAGAACCAGTAGCGATGGTGGCGCAAGGCTCCATCCACCTGCCCGGTCATCGTTATTTCCTGGTTTTAACCAGGAAATAACATGTTTTTACCCTCTGCGCATGCACAGAAGGGTTTGCACATGTGCAGAGGGCCCAAGCCGCATGTGACGCGTGCACTTCCAAACCGGTTGGGGAGATAAGTAGATTTCACCCCTGCTGGTAATGAAATGTTTGGAAACCAACCCACAAGCTGGGAGAACGAACCTCCATCCTCATCCTACACCTAAGCTACAGATATTCACCACCATTACAAATAATGTCCATTTCAAAAACTATCTTACATATAGTTTCTCTCTCACACATACAGACATCGAAATATTTGTAATGAGAAGGAAGGAAGGAAGGAAGGAAGGAAGGAAGGAAGGAAGGAAGGAAGGAAGGAAGGAAGGAAGATACATGCTAGCAATTTGATTCTCTTTCATCTATTTGCCTGTTATGAGCCTGATAGAAGCTCTTTGGAAGTTGAGATACATAGATGATTATTCAATAGTTTCAGGACCCTCCTGATGGTCAATGGAAGGAAATCAGGTTGAATGGGTATCAGAAGAAATAGAAACCTTTAGTCCAGTCAGGTGCTTCACAATCAATATTAAAAAGTAGGGAGAAGGAAAGTATATTCAACTGAGAATCATTGGATATTAACTGCATGGAAAGAGGAAAAGAAATGTCAAGGACATGGAGTTGGCGAGAATAATTGAGAGGGGCTCTATATTAGGAGAAATACTGTGAAATATCCATACAGTGGCAGCTGTTGCTGCACATGTGGCTAATTTCTGAGAAAGCAGGGTAGGGGGATTTTACACTCACCTTTATAATGATTGATTCTAACAGCATTCCAGCCACTGCCTTGATGTTTCTATGGAGCTATGCAGGAAGAATAAAAAACTGTCATACAATAACAATGCTGTAGACCCGTTGTTAGGTATATCTTCTATGCAACTGCATTATTGTGTCCAAAATTAAAATGTGAAAAGGTTTATGCATATTTGTTTTACATTATTGATTTTCGCTGAGACATCATTGATTATAATTAATGAACACAATTAGTTTGCTCCCCAAGGATCATATGAAGTAAACAGCATAATACATTCATGAACAAAGAGCTGAAAAAATAATTTATAAGGTTATAAAATGCACGGAGAGAAAGTCAAGATACTTGACTACAAAGCAGGACAAAGAACACTACATGAATCACTGCCACGGAAAGCCTGAACACATTTTTTTAAAAAATGCAACTTCACCTTATGTTGCCTATTTTATTTAATTTTGTTGGAAGTGTTTTTATAACACTAATATTTTCTCCAATTTTTCACAGAAACAAACTGAACACGTTTTATTTATATAATATTTCTCCTAATATTTTCTCTCATTTTCCACAGCAACAAGATGAACACATTTTATTTATATTATTATAGAAATCCATAGTTGTAGAATAAGATGAATATATTAACAATGTAAGTATATTTGCAGTTGATTAATATTATCTGCTCTTAATCAGAACCAACTTCTCTTTTTGTTTTTTCACAGTGTGGTATCAATCCACACTGGATTGATACCACACTGTGGTAGGAGCCTTGGTGGAGCAGTGGACTAAAGCACTGTTAAGTAGCACTTAAGTAGCACTTAGCTGTCAGCTGCCTGCAATTACTGTGAGTCCAAATCTCACCAGGTTCAAGGTTGACTCAGCCTTCCATCCTTCTGAGGTAGGTAAAATGAGGACCCAATGAGGGCAATAAGATGACTTTGTATAAAAAAGACCACCGCTTGGGGGGGGGGGCAAAAGCCCTACTAAGCAGGTATATACAAAAGTATGAAGGCTATTGCTTAATGCATTGTAAGCCGCCCTGAGTCTCTGGAGAAGGGTGGCATATAAATTGAACCAATAAATCGAACCAATAAATCCAGAAAAAAGTGGATATTATCATACATGTGCATACAAAACCCATCACACTTTCTTTTTTATTTATTTTTTCTATATTCATAAAGCATCTACATTTTTTAAAAAAACCTTTTAAAAACATTTTCCAATATTTATTTATGGAACTTATATGACTACCAATTTATACAGATTAATGGTTGCTGGCTCACAAAAAGAGAAAGATGATGCAATTATCTCACACCTCATAAGAAAAGCTCCCATCAGTGCACCATGATTCATTCACAATATCAGTCATTCATTATTCAAACATTTACAAGGTTATAAAATGCAAGGAAAGGATTGTTATGGATTGTACATGTGCAAAATAGGGCAAAGAACATTAGACAAGCCAACACCATGAAAAGTGTTCATCCAAACTTCAAACGATGTTGCCTATTTCAACCGTGGTTGACTCAAACTGAGTTTGGATATTCAGAGAGCATAATTCAGTTCTAACTTGTGATTCAAATTTCAGTGACAATCCAATTCAGTTCAAACCACTTTAAGATTCAGTATTTGATCTGCAAAAAAATGATTTATTCAAAGGCTACAATGGCAAAATTTCAAAATGCCTGAAGCTGCTTCATTTTTTTTGGCAGAATGGAATGAAAATCTCTAGGATGATAAGTCCTTTAGAGAATTGTAACCTTGCCAAGCTTCAGATGAATATTTTCAAAAGTTACAACAGAATAATTTTAATACATCCTCCTTTATCTGTATTAAGGCAAAGTTTACAAAATGTGAAAATGACAGCACAAGAATTTCCGATTTGTTCAGCAGAAAGACTGTAAAGAAGATGGCTGAATCAATGCAGAAGTGTTGAGCCAATATTTTGAATGCTGAAAGTAAAAATAAATAACATTAATACATAAATAGCAACATAAATACTGTACAAAATGAATGTTACTATTTTTTATGTTGTTTCCCAAAGCTAGATTTTGTCTGCTTGTTTTGAAAAATGCTATTGTGGTTATTAGACAACAGGAACATGCCCCACTTTAATTTAATTTGTGCAATGCTATTAGAATAGAATAACAGAGTTGGAAGGGATCTTGGAGGTCTTCTAGTCCAACCCCCTGCTTAGGCAGTAAACCCTACACCACTTCAGACAAATGGTTATCCAACATCTTATTAAAAACTTCCAGTGTTGGAGCGTTCACAACTTCTGGAGGCAAGTTGTTCCATTGATTAATTGTTCTAACTGTCAGGAAATTTCTCCTTAGTTCTAAATTGCTTCCCTCCTTGATTAGTTTCCACTCATTGCTTCTTGTCCTACCCTCAGGTGCTTTGGAGAATAGCTTGACTCCCTCTTCTTTGTGGCAGCCCCTGAGATATTGGAACACTGCTCTCATGTCTCCCCTAGTTCTTCTTTTCATTAAACTAGACATACCCAGTTCCTGCAACTGTTCTTCATATGTTTTAACCTCTGCCTCTAATCATCTTTGTTGGTCTTCTCTGCACTCTTTCTAGTTTTAACATCTTTTTTACATTGTGGCGACCAAAACTGGATGCAGTATTCCAAGTGTGGCCTTACCAAGGCATTATAAAGTGGTATTAACACTTCATGTGATCTTGATTCTATCCTTCAGCCTAGAACTGTGTTGGCTATTTTGGCAGTTGCCTCTCATAGAGGCATAGAGAGGCAACCTCTCACAGTGACTACTATTGAACAAGGTACCACATATGCCCTCGTCACTCTCCAACTGGACTACTGTAATGCTTTCTACATGGGGCTCCCTTTGAGAAGCACCCGGAGGCTTCAACTGGTCCAGAATGCGGCCGCGCGGGTGGTTATGGGAGCAACGTGGCATTCCCATGTAACACCTCTCCTGCGCGAGCTGCACTGGCTCCCGGTGGTCTTCCGGGTGCGCTTCAAGGTCTTGGTTACCACCTTTAGAGCACTCCATGGCTTACGACCTGGGTACTTATGAGACCGCCTTCTGCCATCAGTAACCTCTCACCGGCCAGTACGCTCCCATAGAGAGGGGCTCCTCAGGGTGCCGTTGGTCAAACAGTGTTGACTGGCAGCCCCCAGGGGGAGAGCCTTCTCTGTGGGGGCACCTGCTATTTGGAACGAGCTCCCCCCAGAGATTCAGAGGATCCCGGATTTACGCACTTTCCGCCGTGCCCTCAAGACTTTTTTATTTCAACAGGCTGGCCTGGCCTAACTTCCTTTTAATTGTTAATTTTAAATCTGTTTTAAAACAATAGGGGTGTTTTAATCTGTATGGGCCAAATTATTTAATGTGCTTTTACATTGTTTTTTAAATTTTGTATTATGTGTGTTTTATCTTTTGGCTGTTCACCACCCTGAGTCCTTCGGGAGTAGGGCGGTATATAAATCCAAAATAAAGTAAAGTAAAGTAAAATATACTGTACCTGTGCATTTTGGGGTTTTTTTGCCTATTACATCCTCCTAAAAGACAAAATAAATTTGGAATCTATACTTTCAATGAATATACATTGAACATTCATTTATACCAATAAATATAAATAATGTAAGTATTAATTAAAGTATAAACATTTGAGAAAGGTACCAAGCATGATCTTTGGATTCCTGAACCCATAGTTCTCTTGAAGCTGGGGATAAAGAGGATGTCAGGAGGTATATTTTCTTTGATCTGGACCCAGGTGATTAAGTCAAGCTATACAATTTCCATTTAACTTTGGACAAAGAGTCAAAGAAACTTATTTGATTATAGAAGATAATATTCATATCCTAAACTGCAATTAATACTGATATTTTTTTATTTTTTATCTTAATGCTTTGTTTTAAATAATAGAATGTTCTTAATTTTTAATCATATTACACAAATATATTTATGTAATATATTTACAATATATTTCCTCATAAAGGGGAAAAATATATCATAACTGAATGTGACGTGGTCACTGAAACGTGAACCATTAAACCCCTTGTGGAGGGGAGCAGGGAACAATTAATGGTTACCGATCTCTTTGTATTGGGAACTTGTACCCTCCTGGCAAAAAATATAGGACATATATGTGCACAAATATAGCAAGAAGCTGTAACTGCAAGCAAACAGGATGTAAGTCAGACAGTTACTTTAGACTCTTGATGCTGGTTTACATATAAGCAATAATAATTTAGATTTGTGACAGAATATCTAATTGCTGACACTGTGATATAGCTTCTTCTATAAAACTATTTCTCCCTGTTAAAAAGGGCTCACATTTGAAAAATAAATATCACCACTATATATTCTTTTATGGTTGTTTACATCTTTTCCTTTTTTATGTTTTTAATATGTTTTTATGCTGTAAACTGCTGGGAGTGGTTTTTACTGAATCTGGTGGTCTATAAAAACAAACAAACATTTGATTTACAAGCTTTCTTGGTAGGATTTTTCTATGACAATAGATCTTAGGCTGATTAAGCTTGGTAATGCATACTCTATCTTTTATACTTGTGATACATTTAATGTGATTTGTATTTAATCATTTCTATAATATAAGACTCCATGTGGCTTGGTTCTTATGGACCTACCGGACTTCCTTTTCCAATGAGAATGATCAATTTGATTTGTTCTTCTTTAAAAAAAACTAATTACTGTGTCAATTTTTAATGGACATATAGATTTTCTGCAGGACAATCTATCTTCAGCCTGATCCTTCACATTTTCCAACAATACACTCATTGCCACCATCATTGAATCTATCCACCATGTTGCTGATCATCCTCTTGTTCCCTTTCCTTTCATTTCCCCAATATTATAGACTTCTCTGGGGAATTGGTTCTTTGCATAAATAATGCCTTTGAAATAGGATAATTTGAGCCTGGTCATTTGTGCTTCTAGTGAGACCTCTGGGTTGATTTATTTGATGATTTATTTGTTTTTGTTTTTTTCGTTTTTGCTCTTTGTGGGATGCTTAGCAGTCTTCTCCAATACCAATGTTAAAAATCATGAATACACTTTATATCCTCTTCAAAGTCAAGCTTTCACTTCTATGGAGTGTCAAAGAGAAAACTATTGCCTACAGAATTATGACCTTTTTAGGCCTTCATTGCTATTCTATTATGAGCCAGTGTGAAGTCTTTCATTCATTTTTATGAGAGTCAGCCCTAGAAGGCAGAAGATAGCCACTTCATTATCTTCATTGTCAGTTCTAAGCTTGGTTGCCATGCTTGTTGTCATTTCTTTGGTCTTCTTTATATTGCGGTGGTCAAAACCAGTTCACCTAAAGCAGCCAAATCACTTTGAAGATGCAACATAATTTTATCACCATGCAAACATTACAGTCAATACTGGACTTTCAGCAAAGCATTTGCAGATTGTTGGGCAGACCTAACCGAAGGCAGAGCCATAGCTTATTTATCCTTCATCTACTGCAGGGGTGTCAAACTCACTGCCCATAGGCCAGATGTGTCATGTGCTGGCCCTGCCCCAGCCAAGTTAGCGAAGGGCAAAAAAGTCCTGATATGTCACAGTGACAACCTGAGTTTGACACCCCTGGTCTATTACATTGCAAAGGCAAGAAAAATGGTAGGTGAATGTGTTAGCCATGCTATCTTTAAGATACAATCAGTAGATATAAACAGTGCTGTTTATATCTACTGGGTCACATGTACCAACTAATTCTTTTTTTTTTTAATTTTAAATAAATTTTTATTTGTTTAAAAGTACACACAAAACAAAACTAGTGATAATAAAACATACAAACCAAACATGAAAACAAAGAGTTCAAATATACATTTTGTCAACTATATCACAACAGTAATGTATGTTTTTATTTGTGTTTTGACTCTTGTTTGTTTAATCTTATTCATATATCTATTTTTATTATTTACTTTAATTACTATTAACTTATGCTAGTGATTTATGTTCCTGTTTCTGTAACTCCAATTGTTCTTTATTCTTTTTTCCTTTTTCTATTTTTCAACCAAGTATACCACTTTTCCCATATTAGATAATAGTCATGTTCCTCTTTATCTTGTAATTCTTTTGTGAGTCTGTCCATTTCTGCACATTCCATAATCTTATTAATTACTCTATCTTCTGTCGGTGTGTCACTACTCTTCCAATTTTGTGCAAAAATTATTCGTGCTGCTGTTATTATATGGATGGTTAAGTATTTTATTTCCTTTTCATATTGTCCATGAATTATACCTAGTAGAAAGGTTTCCGGTCTCATTTCTAATCTTCGTTGTGTGATTTCTTCTATTTGAGTTCTGATCATTTGCCAGTATTGTTTTGTTTTTGGACAGGTCCACCACATGTGGTAATAGGTTCCTTTATGCAATTTACATTTCCAACAAGATGGAGAAGTGTTGGGAAATATTCTTGCCAGTCTGGTCGGTGGAAGGTGCCATCTATAGAACATTTTGTACATGTTTTCTTTATATGATGTAGACATTGTTAATTTATAGTTTATTGTCCATAATTTTTCCCAATTATCTAATTGAATATTATAGCCGAAATTCGTTGCCCAAATTATCATATTTTCTTTGACCACTTCTTCTTCTAATTTGTATTCTCTTAAATAATTGTAAACTTTTTTTATTAATTTATCTTGTGTTCCTTGTAGAATTTTATCTAATTCGTATTGGCCTTTTTGGAATCCAAATTGAGCCAAATCTTTCTTATATTTTAATTTTAATTGTAGATATGGCCACCAATCAATATCCATACCCAACTCTTTCAATTCTTCTCTTGTTCTTAGTTCCCCTTGATTATTTAGTAAGTCTTTATAAGTTCTCATTTTGGTGATGTCCATAGTATTTGGATAGATCTGGGCTTCCATGGTTGATAACCATTCCGGGATTTTATTGTAATGTATTTTTTTGATGCCCTGCCATGTCTGGTATAGTGCTTGTCTAACAATGTGTCTCTGAAAATATTTATGTTGCTTATCTGTGCCCTCCCACAGAAAAGCATGCCATCCTCGTTTTAAGTCGAATCCTTCCAAAGTCAATAATCTTTTATTTTTGAGTTCCATCCATTCCTTGATCCAAATTAGTGCTGATGCTTTATAATATGTCTCCCAGTCCGGTAGTGCCAATCCTCCTCTTTCTCTTATATCTTGTAGGTGTTTTGTTTTAATTCTTGCTTTCTTCCCTTGCCATATGTAGTTTGCTATTAATTTATTAAAATCCTTAAAAAAGTTTTTCCCCGGTTTTATTGGGATCACTTGGAATAAGTACAAAATTCTGGGTAAAACATTCATTTTAATTGAGGCGATTTTTCCCAAAAAAGATAATTGTAATTTTTTCCAAATTTCTAAATCTTTTTTAACTTCTCTTGCCAATTTATCATAATTATCCTCTTTAATTGATGAGCTTTTTTTTGTGAGCCATATTCCTAGATATTTTACCTTCTTTGTCGTTTGTATATCTAATTGGTCTTCTAATTCTTTTTCTTGTTGGTTAGTGAGATTTTTCGTTAGTATCTTTGTTTTTTGTTTATTGATTTTGAGTCTGGCTACACTCCCGTATTTTTCTATTTTATCTAATAATTTAATGCCCGTTGTTATTGGTTGTTCTATGATAAATACCATGTCATCAGCGAAGGCTTGAAGTTTGTATTCTTCCCCTTTGATTTTCAGACCTTTTATTTCTTTATCTCTTCTGATCTCCTTTAAGAGAGTTTCTAAGGCTAATATGAATAATAGGGGGGACATAGGACACCCCTGTCTAACTCCTTTTGATATCTGAAATTGTTCTGTTAAGTCACCATTTATTATTATTTTTGCCATTTGAGATGAGTAAATTTTCTTTATCATATTTATGAATTTGTCGCCGAATTTCATAATTTCCAATTGCAGTACAAGAAATTTCCAATTTAAATTGTCAAATGCTTTCTGTGCATCTAAAAAGATTAGGGCCACTTGTTTATCTGAGTTTATTTCATAATATTCTAATATGTCCATTATTAATCTCATATTATTTTTTGTCTGTCTCTTTGGGATAAAGCCATTTTGATCGGAGTGAATGTATTCATAAATTATTTTATTGAGACGTTCTGTGATAATCAATGTAAATAATTTGTAGTCCACATTTAAAAGTGATATTGGTCTGTAATTTTTTATATGTGTATGATCTGTCTCTTCTTTTGGTATCAGCGTAATAATGGCCTCTGTCCAGGAATTAGGAATTTTAGCTTCTAGAAGTGCATCGTTCAAGACTTCAAGTAAAATTTCATCTATTACATGTTGGCAAGATTTGTAAAACTCTACGGGTATACCATCTGGTCCCGGAGTTTTATTTGTTTTTTGTTTTTTCTTCGCCTCTATTAGTTCTGTCATTGTAATTGGTCTGTCCAATAAATCCCTATGTGTTTCCTCTAGTTCTTTGATATCAGCTTCATTTAAATATTGTTTGATATCTTCTTCTGAGGTCTCTTCCTGTTCATATAGTTTTTGGAAAAATGTTTTAGCTATGTTCTTTTTATCTTTGTTCCTATAATATATCTCTCCTGTGTCATCCTGTAATTGATATATTGTCCTTCTCTCTTTTTCTTTCTTCAATTTGTACGCCAACCATCGTCCTGTCTTGTTCGCGTGTTCGAAATAATTTTGTTTTATTGATTTGATTTTCCTGGCTATTTCTGTTTGTGTGATCAAATTTATTTTGTGTTTTGTCAAATTTATTTTTTCTTTGATCTTTTTGTTTTGGGGTTTATTCTGTAGCTCAGATTCATATTTTTCAAGATCTTTCAATAAATTGTCTTTCTTCTGTTGTTTTTCCTTGTTTTTCTTTGCTATGTATGTTATTGTCAGACCTCTTATATAGGCTTTTGCCGTGTCCCATAAGTTCTGGAGAGAGGTTTGTTCTTTAATGTTGATCTTAAAAAATATTTTCATTTCTTTTTCTATCATTTGTACATAGTTTTTATCTTTCAAGATCTCAGTATTCATCATCCATCTCTTCTTCTTCTGATAGCCTTTCCAAATTATTTTTACTGGACTGTGGTCTGCCCAAATATTTGTCATTATTTCTATTTCTTCTAAGTCTTTCCTAAGATCTGTAGTCATCCAGGCCATATCAATTCTGGACCAGGATGAGTGTGGATTGGAGTAGAAGGTGTACTGTTTTTTTTTCTTTATTTATTTCTCTCCAAGCATCCTGGAGGCATAATTCTTGTGCCATTTCCTTAAAAGTATCTGGGAGGGTCTTTTTCCTAGTTTTATTTTTTCTGATACTCCAATAATCTTTTTCCATGTCTGAGATTGCATTGAAATCACCTATCATGCAAATGTTTTCATAGTTTAGATCTTTTACTTTGTTATGTATGTTTTTGAAGAAGGCACGTTGATTCTCATTTGGCGCATAAATCGAAATCAATAAAATTGTTTTTAATTCCATTTGTAATTCAATCATTAAAACTCTTCCTTCCTCATCTGCATATACCTGTTTTGATTTTAGGTGTTTCCTAATATAAACTGCAATGCCTCTTTTCTTTTTTTCTGCTAGTGATGTGTAAAGGTTTCCTAATCTTGTATTTTCTAATATCTGTTGGTGTTGTTTTTTGATATGAACTTCCTGTAAATTTATTATATCCATCTCCAATTTTTGTAATTTAGTAAATGTCCGGATTCTTTTAGTTGGGGCATTTAATCCATTTATATTAATCGAAATCATTTTTATTTCCTGTTCCATTTTTCTTCCTATTTATTTGTTGTCTTTAGTTTCCTTGTGTTTCTTATTATTCTTTGCGTTTTTCCCCTTGCTCCTTCTTTCTCCATTCTTTCTCTCTCTTGTCTTTTCTTCTCCTCTTGTTCCTTTTCTGTTTCTTCTATAGATTGTTCCTTTTGACTCTTATTCTCTGATTCCTCTCTGGATTCTTGATCTTCCTCAAGGACAAAGTGTTGATCAAAAAATTCCTGGGCTCCTTCCAGATTATCTAATTTAATTTTCTTGTCCTGCCATGAGATCAAGATGCCTTCTGGTAGTAGCCAACGGAACATCACTTTGTTTTTAATTAGTTGTGTTGTAAGGAAACTGTAATTTTTCCTCTGTTCCCTTACACGTCTCGGAATTTGTTTCAGTGTTATTATTTCTTTCCCTTTATAGAAAATCACGTTCTCTCTCATTTTTCTATATATCTCCTCTTTTATCGTTTTCTTTGTGAATCGTACATGCACTTCCTTTGGTAGTTTGTTCCTACGTGCATAATTGGTATGCACCCTATAAGCTTCGTCAATATCCCTTCGAATATCATCCTTAGCTCTTTGTGTTTTTTCAGCAAAAATCTCCGTCATAATCTCTCCTAAGTCTTCCTCTTTGGTTTCTGTTATATTCTGGAATCTTAAGTAGAATGTTGACTTTTCCATTTCCAGGTAGGTAAGTGAGTCTTCGATTTCTCGATTACTTGCTATTTGTTGTTGTTCTAGCATTTCTAATTTCTTAACCGTCTGCTCCATTTTAAGTTCTGTTTTTTGAATCCTTTGTTCATTTTTGGCAATGTTTTGCTGGATCCTTTCTATCTTGTCATCCATTTTCTTAATGTTATCATTTATCTCTCCCACATCAGATTTCAAATCTTCGTGATTTCTTTTTGCCTCCTCATGGTTGTTAGCAATTGTTTCCTGGGTCTTATTCATCGATTCCTGTATCTTTGCCAAGATTGACTGAATATTTTGTATGCTGGAGATAGAGCCTATGTTTTCTTTTTCTGTTCCAAGCATGGTTTCTATAGATCTCTGTTGAGCAGGGGCTGTTGTAATGGAGACTTGGTTTGAGGTTACTTTCTTATTCACTTTAGTTATAGTGGTTGTTCCGATGCTTGTCATCTTAACTCTTTTTTGCAGGTTCTTCCAAAGTTTCATGCACTGAACTACTCTTATTGTGTTTTAATATTGTTATTTATGATCAGTAATAGTGTCTAGGGTTTATATTCTATATGTTGTAGATCCTCTAAATAAGTGTTAATCTTATTGGATTATGAATTAATTCTATGAATATCCTTAACACTCTAATAATTAATAATTAAGTAAACATATAGATATATATTCACGTTAGGAAGAAGAAAATATGATGAAGGAGGTTGGGGAAAAATTTGAATTCTAACAATTCATTAGATTTTGATATTGATAATACAATGTAATAATCAGTAATATTAATTAATGTCAATATAGTAATATAATAATCAGTATAATAATCGATCTATCCAATCAATACTGTCAAATTCAATCTTACTAATTTAAATTATTTGTTTCTAATTAGTTCTTAATTAATTATCCATATAGTAAATTAGAGATCAATTAGTCAGGTGTTTCACTATCAAAAATTATTAATAAATGAATATACAGTTTTACAAGAATTAATCAGGTATATATATATAGGATTATTTTGCACTTACTATACAATTCTATTTCCCTCTTATATATCAATCAAATCAATCAATCAATCTTATATATCTATCTAATCAAAACTATCAATTTCAACCTTACTAACTTAAATTATTTATTTCTATTTATTTCTTAATTAATTATCCATATAGTAGATTAGATATCAATTAATCAGGTGTTTCACAATTAAAAAATATTGATTAATAATTATACTAGTTTATAAGAATTAATCAGGTATATATATATATAGGATTATTTTGCACTTAGTATACAATTTTCTTTCACTCTTATATATGAAGTTATTGTATCCAAAAAAAATTTTTTTTTGTATTATAGTCTTTGAAATCTGTCTCTCTAGAAGAATCCAATATCCAAAGGTTCAAATATCCGAATTTCAACACTTTAAAACACTTTGAACTAGTCTGTTTGCCGTTATCATTTGGTTAGTTTTTCTACTGGCTTCTCAGCTGCTTTCCTAAACAACCGTTTCTCCAATTGCCAATCTGTGTCGTTGCTCTCGCTCGCTCTCCCTGTTTCAAAGGCTTCCTTCACTTTCACGCTCACTCTCTCTCTCACTGTTTTGCTATCTTCCTATTAAGTAGTTTCTGGATATTTCTGTCTAGTTTGCTATGGCTCTGTGATCAAGTCCAAAAAAAATAACCCTTCTTCTCCGTTAAATTCAAATCTGAGACCTGGTCAATCGCCACTACTTGGATCTCTTTGAAATCCCTCACGTAGTCACCACCTGTCAAATCTTCTTCCACCGTTGTCTTCTTTCTTCGCCGCTTTCTCTGGTTTCTATTCCGCCATTTTCTGGAGTCTCCAATTTTCTACTTTCCACTCTCTGCTTCGTTTTATCACAATACTTCAATTACTCTTCTTATTATGTCAATCCACTTTCAATCTTTCTTTCTTTTACTGATATTAAGTATCGTCTCTCCACCACTGATACAAAGTCTCTAAATTACTCTCGTTCGCTTTGAAAACTAATTCACGTCTCTTCTCTGTCTCTTCTCTATCGTCTCAACTCTGCTTCCGTTTCTTTTTGTAATAAATCCAACACAAATCAACAAATCTTTGTCTAATTCCCAATTCCAATTCTTTGCGTATTTGTGTATATAGTGTATTTAATGCTCAATCAACAACTCTCCACTACGTTTCCTCAAAATCACCTCAGATCCGTTGCAGTCAGCGTTCTGGCCAGCCAAAAAGAGGCTGGTTTTTTCCCGATCAGGATTAAGGAGTTTTCCTTGAACTTTCGGGGCAATTTTTATCACCTCCGAGGTCCTCGGGATTTCCCCTTTAATCTATTGACCTCTTCGTGGTCAATAGTGCCAAAGAAAACGGCTTCCTGATCGAAAATTGAAACTCAGGGAATGGAGCGTTGTCCCCTCAGTTCCTATCACACTGACGTCTCGAATCTTCTCCTGTACCAACTAATTCTTGTTTGCTCAAAGTTTATTTTTTAACCTTACGCCCATTTTTAACTGATGTCCTTTGCTTTGCTAGAATTTCTTTACTAGAAGGCTGGGGCTTTCTCTGTGGCTGCCCCAGCTCTTTGGAACCAGTTACCTCCTGAGATCTGGATTATCCCCATCCTATTGGCCTTCTGAAAAGTGGTGAAGACCTGGCTTTTCCGGCAGGCCTGGGGTCGTTGATCTCGCTGTTGCAATCTTATGAGATCCGGCCATGAATGGTGTGCATGGGCTTTTAATGTTTTTAAAATGTTTTCATAATGTTTTTAATAATTTTCTAAGTTCATTGTCACATTACTTTTGTTGTAAGCCGCCCAGAGTCCCTTGGCAGTTGGGCGGCATTGAAATGTGATAAATTAAATTAAACTAAATTAAATTTTGCATTTTCAGTTATCAAATAGCGTCAACAGCATGGTTCGTGATAATTATATTTCTTCCAGTCTAACTTCCCTGAATATATATTCCATGTATAGGTTAAATAAATAAGAGGAGAGAAATGAATACAACCTTGACAAATTTCTTTAGTAAACTAAATCTAGAATCTTTTGTCATCCCTCATCTGGACTGCAGCTTGCTGACCTATGTGTAGGTTTCACATGAAAACATTCTCATTTTTCTGAGCATATTCTTTAGTTTGATACCCTCAACACATCTTGCTAGAATGTGAAATTAAGGATATTGTATGAAAATTTGCCCTTTTTATTAAGTCTGTTTTTTTATCCTATTTATGAAGACTGAGCTATTCCAATCTGTTGGCCATGATGTCATTGTCCACATCTACTGGCATTTTGGTTAGAATCTTTAGAAGTCTTTCTTTTGTCACTTGCTATATTTCTTTAGATATTTCATTAATATCCAGGTGTGGATTGGACACTTCATAAGGGAAAAGATTCTTCCTTGTTTTACCTAAGGATGGGTGGAAAAAAAAATTAACAAACTAATGGTTTTGTGCCTCGGTTTCATTATACCATGACCTACATACATGAGGCCTTTGTTTTTGGCCTTTGCAGAGCCAGTGGGCGGTGAGCTGCCAGATTGACAGGCCTGGTCTAGAAGGAGATCAGTATTTTGCTTAAAATATTATTTTTCCATCAGTGTTTAAAATAAGGAGAGAGTGAGTATGAGTGTTAGTGTGTGAATGTATGTGTGTTTGTGTGTTTCTACTTTAAAATGAGAGGAAAATGTTTATGAAAAAGAACAAATCAATAATTTATTTGGAGGAATGATGGAGAGTGATTAGCAAAAAGCTGTTTGTCCAAAGGACATTAGTTTAAAAAATCTGAATATCTTTGAAGGAATTATAGCAATAAAATGCAATTGTAGTTTTATACAAAGTGTATTTTGTCTTATTTCAATATGAGAGAATGTGGTGTAACTAAGAACCTTCTTCATTGACAAAGCAAATATTTACATTTCCAGAAGTTTGCTTTTCACTTAAAGAGGGAGCAAAAAGAAATACCATCCACGGAAGCAGAAAGACATACACAATACAATATTTTCCAATAATTAGATGTGTTGCCATAGTGATGTATTATGTACACTCATATGCAATGTAATGAGCAAACACCACTGAATCATAAAATTATGAATTATTTTCTGTGGGGAAAATTAAGCTCTGTTCTTTTTAGTACAACAAATTAATTCTGAAGAATTCATTTAGTTAGGTAGCCTCACTCTACCTGGAGAGACAAGTATTTATTATCTAGGTCAATTAGAAAGGTTTTGGTTTTGGTTTGTTTTTATTTCTTTTAAAATATCCCAAAAATAGTGAATATAACACATAGTAATCTGTTCTGCTTATTCTGTCCATCTTATCCAGAATATTCTTTTTGATTTATTGCACAGTTAGAAAATACACCAAATATTCCTTTTTACCTTCTGATATCTTTAATGGAATATTGTACATAAATACCATGAACAAAGCTGAAGTAGTCATGGACTATAAGGCCCTAGGCTTTTTCTCAGTTTTCTATGACTATGACTGCTTCATGAACAGTTTTTCTACTGCCTATCTACTGCCTTCAAGTCATCTCAGTCCATATGTGAAGCTATTTGAAGCCATTCTTAATTGCTATAGTTTAAAAAAGGCAGTTCCCTCTTCTTCTGATATAACTGTTGTCTTTTAAGGCCATTTTGACTTGGACTGAAGAAAAACTGGACACAGGACTTTTGAAAGAGCACTAAACCTAGTGGCGTGGCTTGGCTTGGCTTGGCTTGGCTTGGCTTGGCTTGGCTTGGCTTGGCTTGGCTTGGCTTGGCTTGGCTTGGCTTG
>WNWU01000016.1:28334646-28347941 GCA_012654045.1 Ptyas mucosa | reverse complement strand
CGCCACGCCACGCCACGCCACGCCACGCCACGCCACGCTACAGATTTAGATATTTAAATTTAGATAGATATCAGCCCCCAAAAAACACTCTGTATTGTTAAAGATAATAAATGATGGGAGAAAGTTTTTATGCCATAGCCCTTCTACTTAATAGTCATGAGATTCCAACTACCTCTGGCTCAAATTTACTACCAACCAGCATGTCAGAAACTCAGTTGCAGCCATCAGCTAAATTAGTTCTTGCCATGCTGAGTTGCTGTGCTCCTAGGTTCTATATATATTTTATAACCAGTCCTTATTTCAAGAAAAACGTGATCTATTTTGGGTTCTTGTTTTCTTTCTTTAGACATCCTCTGCCATGGCGGCTTATGCAAAAGAAAAAAGATTGAAAATATATTTTTCTGAACATGAAAATATTAAAATATAATGTGGAGAAGTATTGTGAGAAGTATTTCAGCTAAATATTAGGATATGGATTTGAGTATACTTATTAATCTGTATAGCTATATAATCCAGCACATGTACACATCTGTGTACATGTGCTGGGTTATATATATATATATATATATATATATGGGCTAAACCAGGAAGTTGAGAACAGGTTCCTGAAGAAAGGAAAACTCTTTCATTTTTGTTATCCATTAACCAAAATTTATGCCTCCATGAAATCATGACGAAACTTGAAGGAGGATTTATCTTTTATATATATATAACATTTATTATAATTTATGATGTGGCTTAGAACAATGAAAGCTATTGTTTAATTTATATAGCCAAAGAATTTGGGGAAATTCTATTTGTAGATTCTATCTGAGGTGGGAATAATATATTTTTTTTATTTGTCAACTTGTATGACATCTCAGTCACAAAGTGACATCTCTGGGATTAAGACAGCCCCATCGCTGATTAGGTAAATGGGTGCTGAAAGGCTTTAAAATGTCTTCTTATAAGACTTTTACTACTCCAATTTCCATATTAGGTGTTATAAAAAGCTGTTATTTGAAAATATATACTATGTATACAAATAAGTTTATTTTCAAGAGTGGATGATTGATTGGTTGATTGAATTATCATATAGTACATTGTTAGCAGAGACTGATGCAACAATTGTATAGGACATATAAGGCTGCCATTTCCAAAGCCAAAGTCCACTAAGCACATAAATTCTGTTAACAAGCTTTTGGGAGATCTATAATGAATCTTCCTTCTAAATAGTCAGAGGAGTTTCAAAGGAAGAACCATAAGAAATAAATATATTTGTATGATAATTTAGAGATCATTTCCTGCAATGTTTCTGACATGTTCATGTTCCTACCTGAAAGTGAAAGAGAATGGCATCCAGAAGACATTCTGTGCTGTGGGATTCAGAAATATCTTTCAGCTCTTTACAGAACAGCAAACTGTGAGTCATCTGGAAAGGTAAGGCAGATTCAAGTGAATAGGAGATGAATGTTTGGAGCCTGAAAAGAAGATGTGACTTGTAACTGGACAGAGGAGAGTGACTATAACTGGTCTCTTCATATTATAATAAGCAGAAACTATGATGAACTGTAATACTGTTCATGTAATGAACCATTTATCTGGAGCACACATTAGAGATTGATTAAGAGGCTCCCAAAACCTGGTATCCCTTCCTGCTTGTCCAAGTGGTAAGAAATAATATCACTCAGAACAGCTATGATTCCATCAATTAGTCTTTAAGAAGAAAGATGAAGAACTGCCACTTTAAAACCACTTGACAATTGAAATTGACAAATCTAAGCTAGCCTTACAAATCCTTGTGGCTTCCGTCTGATGAAATTCTTCCCTGCTAAAAATTTGTTTCTTCAGTAAATTAAGCATAGGCATTATCTATTTTCATATTTTAATGATTTATCATGTTCATTTAAATACTTAAATAAAATATATTTAAATATTCTTCATTTTTAATCCTGAAGATTTTCAGATCATGATTGCTAGTCATTTGCATATGATTAATGAAGTCCAAAACAGAAACTTTGCATTCTACAAAGATGGATTCATTTTTAAATTATATTAAATATAATTACATTCTGTATGGGGATATAATTTAAAATATTAAATTTACAATTTAAATATATTTAAATTTAATGTTTTACTAGGTTCTTTACTTAAGCATTTGTCTGAAGCTGTTCTCTTTTGCTTTGCTGAAAAGCCCTAGTCCATCCTGTTGATCCACATGAAGAATACAAGAACTGAGGAAGGTCTGTGTTTAAAAGTAATTCTGTCTATTTCTCTGCCAATGTGTACAACATGTAATAGGTATAAAACAGGTAACAATGCAGGAACATTTGCTATGTGCAGCCAGTCATTCTCAAACCCTCAGAGCCACAGAGTCACAGCGATGAAACTTTTCACCTGTCTGATTTCACCTGTTCCCACACGAAAAGTGATTGGTGACTGTTTTCCCCATTAGTAGGTAGCCCAGTGGGAATTCACCTGTCACTTTCCTTAAGTTTTTATACATTAAAATCGGTGAGGATAGCGTAACATTTGGTGTGCATTATGCCAGCATAATGCTTGAATGAGAGTATATTAATGCAGCTATGAAGAAGAGCCCTGAGGTTTGCTAATTGGAAAGGGTAGGAAGTTCAATACTTCACAACAAGAAAATATTGACTGGTTCCCTAGGAATTCTAATACAGTTGATCTAGCAGCAACAGATCTGCTCTAGGTTGACCTTCGGTAGGGCATTTTTTAAAAAGGACAAGGATACAATTATCCTGCATCTCCAAAATATCATTCAGTTTTTGGAATACAAAGATACATCATTTCATTTTTATCTATTTATTTATTTATTTATTTGCCTTTTTAGTGGGAATACTCAGCATTTAACAGACATTTTATTTCTCTACACCCTTGAAATTATGCCTATTGACTTCAATAAATATAATCCTATGAAGGAAAAAGGCATCAATATATGAAGAAAGAAGAATGGGAAGGTGCTCCAATGACTATTCTGCTCCTCACCCCTTCCTTTCATTGCCTCATAGATGGCCATGTTTGGTCCTACAATCATCAGAATATGTATGAAGTGGAAATATTGTTTCTAGTTTAGCAAATATACAGACTATTTTTTCTTGAGTGGTGCTTCCAAAGGTGCTTTTTCAAAAGGCAACAGGACTTTCTGTGTTTTTTCTGTTGAAGACATTTTGCTTCTCACCCAAGAAGCATCTTCAGTTCTGACTGAATGATTGGAACTGGAAAAACTGGGGAAAAAAGAAACAATCCCACAGAAAGTCCAGTTGTCTTTTGAAAAAGTACCTTTGGGACAACCATGACCTGGACAACTGAGAATCTCCATAGATAATTGGTTTTCTTCCATTGAAGAAAATGCCAGAGACTGCTCCAACTATCACACAATTGCAGTGATTTCTCATGCAAACCAAATTCTGTTAAAAATCATTAAATGGAAGCTACCGAATGTCATTGATCAAGAGTTACCTGATGTACAGGTTGGCTTTAGAAACTGACACCACACTCAAGATCACATTTGCAATATTAGATGGATTGTGGGAAAGGAAAGTGGCTATCAAAAAGGCCAGAGCCAGGGATTGGCACATCTCCTGACCCGACACGAAGGACGAGTGGGCGGCATGTGGGCAGAGGCCAGAGCCAGGGACTGGCACATCCCCCGGGTCCCGACCTGAAGCAAAGGGCAAGTGGGAGGCATGCAGGCAGAAGGATGGCAAGAGCCAGGCCTAAAAAACAGCTGAGCCTCATCATGTCCACCCCAAGGAAGACAACATTATGGTAATTCAAGTTTTTGATGAAGTTTTCTTGTTTTCCTTATTTTCATATCTTGGCTTTAAATCAACCCAAAGACATTAAATTTGTTCAACATAATCTATATATGGGGTATGGAAACTTGTATCAATTTTTTCCCACAAAGTTTTGCTATAGTGCAGGTAATACTGTGCTTAGTAGTGTTTTATACTATTTCATATGGTTGTGCAATAATCCAAATTCAGAAGGGGGAATATGCTTTGGGGTGAAGGCTCACTTTGTGTTTGCCAGTAAATGTTTAAAAGATTTGTGCAGTGGGGCAGAAAAAAGCACAATGGATGTGAGCTATTGAGAGTGTGTGCCCGCACAAGCTACAAATTCCTTTTCCCCTTTCAAATCCTGATTGTTGAATAGCTTCAAGAGAGGTAATTGAAGATTGAAATCTTCATTTTTTGGGCCGTTTTCCAGGCTTTTGGGGGCAGTTTTTGACCATTTTTCAGGCTGTTTTTCAGGGCATTTTTGGGCCATTTTCAGGCTGTTTTTCAGCCCATTTTTGGCCCATTTTGGATGTTCAGTAGTAGTAAATAAATAGAGAGGGAAATTGTACCCTGTTGAGGCCTTTGACTCAATTTCCCTCTCTATTTATTTACTACTACTGAACATCCAAAATGGCCCCAAAACAGCCCAAAAAAAGGGCCAAAAGGGGGCCAAAAATGTCCCCCAAATGGCTGAAAAACAGCTTGGAAATGGCCTGAAAAAAGGCCGGAAAAGGGTCTGAAAAAGGGGCGGGGCCAGCCAGTGGTAGGATTAGCTGGTTTGCAAACTGGGCAGAATTTTAACAACCAATTCTCCCAAACCTGTCTGAACCGGCTGAATCCCACTTCTGCATATAAAATTAGACACATCACTGGGAGCTGAAATTGTAAGACTACGTCTGATCTACTTTGGCTATATCATGCATGCAAATTCATTGGAGAAGGCAAAGATGGTAAGAATGGTTAGTGGAACAAGAAGAAGAGGCAAGCAAAGAATATGCTGGCTTGATAACATCAAATCTAATACAAAGATTAACATCCAACAACTGAAAGAAGCTGTGCTTAACAGGATAGCATGGAGAGCAGTTGCCTATAAAATCACCAAGAGTCAGACACAACTGAATGGTTAAAACAACAATAGATTAACACTGCCTTTTTTCTTTTTCTTTTCTTCTTTTCCTAGCAAAAATGTAAACCAAATCCATTCTACTGACAGTATCAAAGGATTAGCCATAGTATCAAGGTCTGAAAATATTTTGCGTCTATTTTGCTTAGGAATATCATACTATTTGCATATTCTTGCTCTAAAATATTGCTTATTGCTACTTAAAAGGAAGCAGTAAATTGCCTCTGTTGCTGTCATATTCAGCATATCTTTAGCAGGCTGGGTATGTATCAGGCAGAAAATCTATTATTTAAAATATAGCTCATTGTTTTCATAGATGCATAACACAGTCCCTCTGTTTTCTTTTAAACTCGTTTTTGAAGTTATGTGGGAAATGTGGAAAGTTACAACTTAGCAATAAATATTTCTTGTGTATACTTCAGGATTTTTTTTTTAATCAAGGCTGAAGGCATTGCTGAAAGGGAGGAATTGTTTTCATGAACAAGTAAGCTTGTCCAAATCTGAATAAGTAATTGGTGATTGAATATGATGCTGACTTATCAAATAACTAGCGTATAAAGAGCCATGTACTGTAAATGTTAGAACTGAGAGAGGGCAAGAACAGAAAATTTATTTCTAAAGAAAATGATTGCATTTCAAAAGTAAAGTCAAAATATGGGTTTATTGAAATACTTTCAGACTTTCTCTGTCTTGCCCACAGACATCAAGTATTGGAAAAACATGCAAATAGACACAAGAGAGTTGTTAAAACCCAATATTTATGTGCTGCACTTTCAACAAACAGATTGGACTCATAGCAATTCATTTAAAAAGTTATTATAGATACAGTAATTATAAATATGGATTGCAATCTAACAATAGCAATTAAAGAAATGTAATGTGTGATTAAACAGGTTTAATTACTTTTCTTTTGGCTAGGAAAGAACTTGCAGGCAGTAATCACCAGAATACCAAAGCAATATACGGTAAAGACAATATTGGTGTATTTAATTTTAAAGCAGCTTTACTAGGCTGGTTGGGATTTCTGAGAATTCCTGCTGGTCTTGTGAATGCCTGGCAAGAAAATGTTGAATGAACGAGTAATGTCATAGGTAATACAAATGGCTCATGGATAGAAAAACTGTACAAAGGAAAAATGTATTTTAAAAATTAACAAAAAATTGAAATAGATATAATTGACCATCTTTATGCTCTACAAAAATGCAACCTGCATACACGTAGCAATAATTCTCATTGGACATACATGGAGCAGAATTTATATCTGGGAGAAAAATGAAGCTTTATATTTTTGTAAGGGTGGTTTCTATATACATTTTCCAGGCATAAGATATCACAGAGAAAAATTAAACCATTGAGTCTTTTTTCCTGAAGGAAATGTATGTATGTATGTATGTATGTATGTATGTATGTATGTATGTATTTATTTATTTATTCTTTGAGTTTCTAGACCACCCATATCCTTCAAGGAGTGAATAAAAATACACATTTTTTTCATTCTCATTTTTTCATTTGTCTTTATTCTGCTTTCCTTACAGTAGTTCAAAATAGCTGTTTGACTTACAATGGATAAGTTTTCTTTATAAATTATTTCTATGGCATTGACTTCCTCCTGATTGTCTTTTGTTTATACCTATTGTGCTTTCCAGCTACTAAATAATACAAATAATGCAGTGTAGTTCACTATTAACAGTTCTCTAGACTCCATGTATTAAGTTCTAAAAAGTTATTTCAGTTATCTTCTTTGGAAAACAAAAACTTTCTTAACACATTTTTTCCTCACTGGCTTCAATTTCATATTTGATTTTTTTTTCAAGTTGTCATAAATGAATACATAAATATATAACACATGCCTGGAATGTCTGGTTTTAGGGGAAAAGATGAGAGATTTTACAGTCCACTGATCTAAGTACAGCCTTGTCCAGAAATATTATAAGATGCTACATTCTGCTCATACAAAGTGACAGTCCTATAATCTTGATCTGTCTTTTGATATGAGGTTGCCCCTAAGGAAGGAAAATCTATTCTGATAGACTTTAGGTCATTGTGGAGGAAAACTGCCTATCCTACATACGATACAAATCGCTAGCTGGTCACATTTATCTTCACCATGTATACAAAAATGTCCTTTTGCTATTTTAAATGGAAAAAAAAACAATGAAATTGTGAAGCTGGGCAAACCACCGTCTCAACAAGGAATGGAAGGAATTTTCCTTCTCTAAAAAGGAAATTTTGGAGACTAGACGAAAACTTGTCCACTTCTGCTGGATCTAATTATCGTTTCTTGAGGGAACAGTATAGTGAGTGACATTCATTGAGAATAGGACTCTCAATAATCTGGATCAGGTTTTTTAGATCTATGATTACCATCAACTCCAGATGCACCTCTGACTCTAGGCATAGAAGCGGCAGGTTGAATTTCTTAAGAATTATAATTCTTCAAAACATTACCAGTTCATCCAACGAAAGAACAGGCACAGGCAGGGTGCTTGTTACACCAACCTTCTGGTCCCGTTTCACAAATAGGGTCTTAGATTTGGCTACGTGTGGCACAGTATCCCTGAAAGCTGAGAGAAGCACAATTTATGTTATCATTATTTTTTCTTGAAACATGACAGAAAAATGCATCTTACAAATTTGTGAGGAAGGGTCCTACCTCTTTATATCATGCCCTCTTTTTTCTATCCACTTTATATGTGACAAAGTATAATACAATACAGCAGTTGAATAAATCTACCTATATATTTTGATATGCTTCACTGGAGGAAACATTGAAGTTCAAATGCCTGGCAATGTAAAATATTTTTTAAAAGCTTGTCAGTGGCCATTCTGTTTTTCCTTAAACAATGAAGGAAACAACAGTTTATTCTAAAGTAATCTGTTCTTGTACTACAGTGAAGTTTATCTTAATGTAAATGCAAAATTATTATTTTTTTATAGAAAAAAATATTTGGATCTGTAATAAAAAGAGCAATGGGGGGGAGGAGAGATGCTGCATTGGGAATGATCAGGTAAACAGGAAAGGGGCCAGCAACTATGTAATTGGTAGAGAAAGAAAGGATCTGCCCTAACTTATCAGGCAGTAAATAGACATTGTGGGATCTTCAGACTTGCAAGATTTAGTTAAAGTAGCCTTAGAATAAAGTTGAATTATTCTTGTCATGTTCCCTATGTGATCTACTTGGGAAGCTGACAGGATCTTCTTTCTAACATTGGCAGGTTAATTATATTAATATTGGCTCAGTCTTTCAGATATTTGAAAATGATTGTTTCATTTTAATTTTCTCTTCACACATTTTAAACTACTTCTTATAATGCCTGCTATCCGAGATCTTTATCATTTCTTTGCATTCTTCTGAACCTGCCCCAGTTTGTGTCTGAATTCTTGGAATTATGCTTAAGACACATCTGAGGACCACCAGATTGGGAAAGATGTTATAGGTATGATAGTGAGAGATTTATAATAGAAGTCAGGGGTACAGAAAGATGTTCTCCCTAATTAATCATGTATTATAATCATGTAAATAAGAGAACAAATGAAAATAGGCACTAACTATATAATATCCACTTTTGCTTATGTCTTTTATTTAACGTATTCAGCAATTATAATTCATTATTCAGAAGTCTTGACTATCCATTGATATAATTATCTGTGTATTTTTTCAAGTATGGTCAATTTTTTGGCTTAGTATTAAAATATAATAGGTTGACTTTTGAAAGAAAGCATGTACATAAACCATTTAAAGTTATTTCACATAATGTAGAAAGATTACTTTACAAAATAGAATTAGTATGCTGGTCATGCTTCTGCATTACGGTTGGGTATATTCCATGTTGTAAAATAGCTTAGAGTGCTTTTGAAGGCCAAGCAGCATTTGGATAACTATCTATTACATCTAGGCATAAAATATTGATAATCCAATTGAATATTATAACATAATTTTTCATGGAATCTCTTAGATTCAACTATTTTTCATATGTCCTTAAGAAATGCTCTGCGGCATCAATTGTCATGGCAAAGCTTTTTCTCATCCCAATTGTCTTCATTTCTTATTTATTACTGCAAAAATAGCTTAGAGCATAAACTTTTTAGAAGTTGAACTATTGAGTTTGTCAATCCTGTAATTAAACTGTATCTCTCTATTTTGTAATATATCCTGCAATAATATCTACTATTATAAAATAAGTTTTTTAAAAAAGCCTTCTAGAAACAACTGTGTATAAAGTACAAGACAGTTGGGGTAAGATGGTGGTGGTTATTATTATTATTATTATTATTATTATTATTATTATTATTATTAATATTTGTATACCGCCCCTCTCCCGAAAGACTCGGGGTGGTGAACACCCAACTAATAAAATACAAAAAATACAAAATTTAAAACAGTATTAAAATCCAATTTAAATCAGTTTGGCTCACAATTAAAACCCCTGTATTAAAACCCATAATTTAACAATTTAAGTTAAAACAATTTAAAGAGGAGGTCAGGTCAGTCCAGCTTGATGAAACAGAAATGTCTTTAGGGCACCGCGGAAGGTGCAAAGATCCAGGATCCGCCGTATCTCCGGGGGCAACTCGTTCCAGATGGTGGGTACCCCCACAGAGAAGGCTCTCCCCCTGGGGGCTGCCAGCCGGCATTGTTTGGCCGACGGCACCCTGAGGAGCCCCTCTCTGTGGGAGCGCACTGGTCGGTAGGAGGCTACTGGCGGCAGAAGGCCGTCTCATAAGTACCCTGGTCCTAAGCCATGGAGCGCTCTAAAGGTGGTAACCAATACCTTGAAGTGCACCCGGAAGACCACTAGGAGCCAGTGGAGCTCACGCAGGAGAGGTGTTACATGGGAGCACCGAGTCACCCCCATCACCACCCGCGCTGCCACATTCTGGACCAATTGGAGCCTCCGGGTGCTCCTCAAGGGGAGCCCCATATAGAGAGCGTTACAGTAGTCCAAGCAGGACGGGTTAAAATTGGATAAAAACAATCAGAAGTAGTAGTTGTTAATTGGTTAATGCAAAAAGCAAAAAAATTAGGTACATTTTTGAAATGTACCATAATGAAAAATAAAGTCCTAAGTCTTTATGTGTTTTACAAAGAATTTTTATAAATTAATAAATAAATATAAGAACTAAAACTAAATATACAGTATTTTAACTTAAAAACATATGAGCAATTTCAGGCTCTTTTTGAAATGACGAATTTTGTGGGTATTATTTCTTTGTGAAAATTTTGTGTAAATTTTGTGTTTACCACCCAAAGTTGTGTTTCTGTGCTATATATATAAATAAATATAGCACATAAATAAATGAACTTAGTTGATTAAATCAAGAGATTGATGATAATTTTAGTTTGCTATAAGTTGGCCTCTAGTGGTAATGTTAACTCTGCATCTATACTAAATAAGTTAAGCTACAGTACTAAATGAAGATAGGAGGAAAATTGAAATATGAGTTTTATGTTTTTCATTCATAGTTTCTGGGGAAAATGGTTTAGTATCAATTTCATTTTATAATTTGTTTCTTTTACTGAATAGTAAGGTTAAAAATATCAGTTTATAATTTTTAACATGCATCATTTATTCCCAAAGATTGACTGAATCTTTCCTTTACAGTCTTTGAGTTCATAAAATCTTCATTCCAAGCACAATTGTTAAAGATGCAGATGTATAAACATGCATACAACTGTGCCTAGGCAAAGACGGGGACATGTGTAAATGTTCAAGAGGGGGTATTTATAAAGTAGTGATAAGATTGAGTGATATTTTAAAAACAAATTGTAGTCACCAGCTTTTATTATGAGGGGATTTAAAAAATGGGGGGGGGGAGACCCTTCCTAGTCCTGTTCAATTTTAGAATTGCTAAATTTTGCTACAATGTATTCAAGGTATTGTTCTGAATTGATTTTTCAATTGTATTGTAACAGTCAGCATGTGAGACAGATTGTTTGGCAGAAATATACCTCTTGATCCAAGATCAGTCATGACCAAATACTATAGGCATTTAAACATGTTCCCCCAGGTCCTATTTGAAAACTTTAGTTTTCAACAATTAATCTTATTCAGTGATGAATGGAGTTTATGAAAGGATTCATAAAATTTTTCAACAAGGTTTTTAAAAAACCCAAAACTGGAATCCTTTTTTCACTTGATTGAAAGTTTAAGAAGGTAACAAAATTAGCATTTTTAATTTGTTTTTGTAATTCTTTATAAGAGAGAGAAATTGCAGTTACAGAAATCTATGCAAGGGTAAGTTGAAAGCTTTGCTTATTAAAAAGAAATAAACAAATGCATAGAAAATTATTGAAAGTTGGATAGGAAATAAGATAGAGTGTGAGAAAAAAAAACATTTCAAAATCCCTTCTACCCTTGGCCTTGACTATGTTAAGTATTCATAGGTGGCTATTTAACAGATCATGAGACACTGAGGGAGACTTTTTTGTCTTTTGTGATCAGGATGCTGTTGTTTGTTGATGTGTGTGGGGGGGTCTTACTTGCTACCTTTACATTTTATTATGTTGTTATGTTTAGAATGTCATATTTTAATTTAAAAAGTTACTGTCTTGAGATATCAGTCAGGCATATATAAGCCCAGTAAAATAAAGTAAAATAATGTAATGAATTAATTGCATGGAATAAATTGTTAGCATATAAGTCAGGTTCAGCCACTTTTCTAATTACTTCAAAGCATTATGCAGGTGGTAGTTTCACTCCAACTACATTGAACTCAAGAAGGACAAAAGTTAAGGAAAAGAGGGCCACCAATTCTTTTCAAAAAACAAATTGTTGAGGTCTTCAAATCTTTTGGACTGAGGATCTACTCTTTTCGGTGTCTGAGTACAATCTGGGGCTCTCACAGATTGTTGCTTTTTCTGGTGTTTCTTTCTTTTTTTAAAAGGAACATTGATATTTGAATACTGATAATTTCAGAGTCACAAGTTCTTTTTTTAAACAGAATATTTATGAAGTTTAGTTATAAATTATATATGCTCTTCATGCTATCTGCCTCAGATTCCTATATAGAATGATTAGATGGTTCTTCTGGATTCCCTGGCTATGTTATCTTTGTACTCTTTCTTGCTCTAGGCTGCTTTTGAAAAACTAAAAATTCAATGCCTGGCTTTAAATAATTTATCAGTTCCCTGCCCAATCTTCTTCCAGGGATACAACCATAATGAGAATGAAATTAAATTCTGAACAATAAATGCCCAGATACTGCAAAGTTCAGGAACAGTGCACTAGATTTCTAGGTTATGTTTAGAGAGATAATCTTCCTGAACCGAAAGCCTGAAGGCATGATAAGACTAGAATTCAGATGAACTGGAAAAGAGTTCACTAGTAAAGTACCAGAACTTAACCAGGAACTTCCTCATAAAAATGAGAAACCATGAAATGTAAGAAATTGAAAGTTTAAAAGCACGTTGTTTAAAAGCATATGCTGAGAAATAAATGAATTCAGCATATCTCTTAGTTTTGACAAACAAGCCAAACCTGTAGAACGAGAGAGAGACACAGAGAGAGACAGAGAGAAGGAGGGAGAGGGAGACAGAGACAAAGACACAGAGAGACAGAGAGAGAGAGAAACAGAGAGAGGGAGGGAGGGAGGGGGAGAGAGAGAGAGAGAGAGAAAGAGAAGCACAGATTCTGCAACTTGATAAATTCTTGAATTTGAATTCAGAGTGACCAAGAGCTTTGAATGACTCTGTATCAAATCCTTGTCTTTGGACCAGAAAAAATATGCCTTTAAAACTTTTTTTTTTCTTGATGGTTCCAAATTGTCTTAAAGCATAGACATTTCCCTCTGCTTGTCTATGGAAGCACAGGATAATACTAAGCTTCTCTATGACTTTATTCTTCTGTCTTTTCTTCTACTTTGAGAGTGCTTTGTACCATTTGTAAGTATATATGTGTGGAAATATTAAGTGTTCCCTCTGATTTCCTTTTTCTCCCTTTCATGTCTTTCTTATTCAAAGCTATATAGATTTGACCAAATGCAGCATCCCAGTTTTTATTACATTGCAAGCAAAGCAAGCAAATGTAGCATAGCTGAATTAAACTGGACTGAAAAATATATGGAGAAAACTGTAAGGAATGTCTGTATTTCCTTTCTTCCATCTGGTGGCTATACTAAATTTTGTACCTCTGGCTACCTTATTCTTGGGCCCCAATTTTCATTGTACCCCAAGAAAGCAAAAATAATCTATATTATCAAATGCTTATGTCACTTTCATGTATAATCTCTGCAGCAGAAATATATATATATACATATATATATGTATTCTGAGGTTTTTGCGGGTGTTTGTATGTAGGTCTTTGGTTATTCGCGGGAGACAACCCGAATAACCAAAGACCTACACACACACACACACACACACACACACACACACACACACACACACACA
>WNWU01000016.1:28307731-28325303 GCA_012654045.1 Ptyas mucosa | reverse complement strand
GAGAAGAGAAGAGAAGAGAAGAGAAGAGAAGAGAAGAGAAGAGAAGAGAAGAGAAGAGAATAACAGAGTTGGAAGGGATCTTGGAGGTCTTCTAGTCCAACCCCCTGCTTAGGCAGGAAACCCTATACCATTTCAAACACATGGTTATACAATCTCTTATTAAAAGACTTCCAGTGTTGGATCATTTACAACTTCTGGAGGCAAGTTATTCCACTGATTAATTGTTCCAATTGTTGGGAAATTTCTCCTTAGTTAATTTCTTCTTAACGAAAGAAGGCAAAGAGGAAAAATCTTACTTGTTTTCAAAGATCATTGAAATAAGCAGCTGTGGTTCCAGAAGACAGAAATTATAATTATAGGATTGTTGATATTTTCCAATAATATAGCATAGTACTCTTTCTGGCTAATGTTCTCATTACAAAGGCGAAATGAAGAAATAAGTGATGTCAATATTGGCATAAAGTCCAAATGTATGTGTTGGCAAACGTAGGCTAGTTGTATCTACTATTAAATGCCTTGTGATAACATAGGCTATGTAAAATCAGTGGAAATATAATATATTCCCTTGTCATTTTTATGGTTGGCATATGTCTTTCTCAAACTTAGAATCTTTACCAGAAGTCTGGGATTTTGAGGATCTTAACTGTTCCCAGCACTGCACTTTTTTGAACAGAGAGCTATGTTAACTTTCTAGCGGAGCCACTCTCCCAGCATAGAATCACATACCCAGCATAGGAATCACATACCCAAGTGTTCCTACCATCACTGGTACCACTTTGGCCTTTACTTTTCACAACCCCTCCAATTTTTATTTCTCCAACTTCACATACTCTCCTAATGTTGCTGGCACCTGGCACTGCCACATCTATCAAGATTGCTGTTATAAACAACATGTGCCCTGTGGGTCATTGTTTAAGAGATATTTCCCTACCTAAACAGACAAATAAATTGACCATGGGTGACAAAAAAGCAGCAGGACTGGGAGTGACTTCTGATTTCTGACTTCCTGCTGGTTTCTCCATTAAATGTTCTTGTGAGAACTTGCAGAGAGCATCGTAAACCAACCTTCCTTCCTTCCTTCCTTCCTTCCTTCCTTCCTTCCTTCCTTCCTTCCTTCCTTCCTCCCTCCCTCCCTCCCTCCCTCCCTCCCTCCCTCCCTGATTGCTTTACACATGGAGGGAGAAAATCAGTGTGGAAGCCAGCAGGAAATTGTAAATCCAAGGCCATAAAAAAAGCTGGCTTCTGACATGTGGGGTAGGGACTGAAGGGTTGCACAGAGATGCTGGCCAGAAAGAGTGCACAGGTGCGTGCATGAGATGCAATATGGGTCAAGAATGCTGTACAGCATGGTTCAGAAAGTGTGCACTGGAGAAGTTCAGATGGAATGGTGGAGAACCGGGTAACATAAAATAACTGGGTAATTGAGCTGTGGTGGCACAGTGGGTTAGAATGCAGTACTGCAGGTTATTATATTATTATTATTATTATATTATATTTATATACCGCTCTACTCCCGGGGGACTCAGGGCGGTGTACAGACAAATGATAAAATACATATAATACAAATATTTTAAAGAATTGATTAAAATACAATTAAATAATTTGGTCTTAAACCTAAAATTAAAACTCTAAATTTATGAGATTAAGATTTAAAAATATAAGAGCAATTTTAGAAGAGGTTAGTCCAGGCCAGCCTGCTGGAATAGAAACGTCTTGAGGGCATGGCGGAAAGCGCGGAGATCTGGGATTGTCCGTATCTCCGGGGGGAGCTTGTTCCACATGGTGGGTGCCCCCACAGAGAAGGCTCTCCCCCTGGGGGCCGTCAGTCGACACTGTTTGACCGACGGCACCCTGAGAAGCCCCTCTCTATGGGAGCGTACTGGTCGGTGAGAGGGTACTGGTGGCAGAAGGCGGTCTCGAAGATAGCCCGGTCCTAAGCCATGGAGCATTCTAAAGGTGGTAACCAAAACCTTGAAGTGCACCCGGAAGAACACAGGAAGCCAGTGCAGCTCGCGCAGGAGGGGTGTCACATGGGAGCGCCACATCGCTCCCATAACTACCCGCGCGGCTGCATTCTGGACCAACTGGAGCCTCCGGGTGCTCTTCAAGGGGAGCCCCATGTAGAGAGCATTGCAGTAGTCCAGGCGGGAAGGTTAATTCTGCTGACTGCCAGTTGCCTGCAATTTGGCAGTTTGAATCTCACCAGGCTCAAGGTTGACTCAGCCTTTCATTCTTCCGAGGTCGGTAAAATGAGGACCCAAATTGCTGGGGGTAATATGCTGACTCAGTAAACTGCTTAGAGAGGGTTGTAAAGCACTGTGAAGCAGTATATAATTCTAAGTACTACTGTAATCCAGAATGATGGAGTCCAGCAATGGCTTCTTTTAAAAGGAGTCACAAACACCACAACCCCACAATCAAGAATGAATTTACCATTGCTTGGACTGTGTCTCTTAGCTCTAGAGTTGTTGATCCCAATTGTGATCACTAAGTAAGGATTACTTGTATGATAGTGAAATCATTGGTTTGCAAGAGCTTTTTAATGCAGATTTTTACTTTATGAAGTTTAAGGGGAGGATAAATTGCCTCTTAAATTACAATGAAAATGCCATTCCTAAATTAAATAGAATCATATCATTGGTTCAGTTTAAAAACTACGACTGCCAAAAAATATTTGTTCTCATACTTAATACACTCTATTCAAATAGAATATTTGTTAAAATTAAACAAATAGTATATAACTCAAGCAAAAGGAATTTATTGAACAAAGAGTAAACAGAAATTTAGATATGGTTAACATTTTTCATGTGAAAAAATATGAAGTATAATTAGCAATGGTAATTTACTTTGGATTTGGTTTGGATTTGAAACTAATCAAAGAGACTTTGTAGCAATCTTGAAACTGAATGAATGCTTTGGAAAACACAGTTGTGTTGCGGACTGATATGTTTTGTGTTTTAGAAGCTGTTTCCTTATTTAACTTTCCTATACCTAATACTGGTATTCTTCAATTAATTCTGGAGCTTTTGTTCATGAAAAACCACATTCGAGGAACTGATAGGAGAGAACAACAATTAGGAGCAAAGCAATACCATGACTGACAGTGCCTATACTAGTTCTTTCTCATTACAATGAAAATGTGTTCATGTCTTGTTTCTTTTTCACTAAAGTTATAGATAGTCCTCAACTTACAGGACCAGAATTTTGGTCACTGAGTGATGTGGTCATAAAGCAAGAAGCATGTGATCTCAATCCTGGCAATCCCCAATTGCTAAGTGAATTCTACCAGTCATTATACAAAGATCCACGTAAATCCAAACCTGGTTTTGGTTCTTCCCAATCCTGAGCCTCAGTAAGGTAAGGGACTGTCTCCATCTCCCCCATCCACTCACATATCTCCCCCCAACTTTGTCCTTTGAGGCATCCTATACTCCATGAATCTACAGTCCCACCTCCCCATCCCAGTCTCAGCAGCCACTGCCACCTTACATTCCAAGACCCCTGTTAGCAATAGCACTTAGAGTTATATACCACAGTGCTTTTACAGCCCTCTCTAAGCAGTTTACAGAGTCAGTATATTGCCTACAACAATATGAGTCCTCATTTTACCAACCTCGGAAGGATGGAAGGCTAAGTCAACCTTGAGCCTTGTGAAATTCAAACTGCCAAATTGCAAGCAGCTGGCAGTCAGCAGAAATAACCTGCAGTACTGCATTCTAATCACTGCACCACCACAGCTCAATAATTTTCATCCAATCTTTCCTTTTAAATGGAGAATAGAATGGAATGGAATGGAATGGAATGGAATGGAATGGAATGGAATGGAATGGAACGGAATGGAACGGAATGGAACGGAACGGAACGGAACGGAACGTAATGGAATGGAATGGAATAACAGAGTTGGAAGGGACCTTGGAGGTCTTCTAGTCCAACCCCCTGCCAATCAGGAAAGCCTACACCACTTCAGACAAATGGTTATCCAACATCTTCTTAAAAATTTTCAGTGTTGGAGCATTCTCAACTTCTGGACGCAAGTTGTTCCACTGATTAATTGTTCTAACTGTCAGGACATTTCTCCTTAGTTCTGAATTGCTTCTCTCCTTGATTAGTTTCCACCCATTGCTTCTTGTCCTACCATCAGGTGCTTTGGACAATAGCTTGACTCCCTCTTCTTTGTGGCAGCCCTTGAGATATTGGAACACTGCTATCATGTCACCCCTAGTTCTTCTTTTCATTAAACTAGACATACCCAGTTCCTGCAACCGTTCTTCATATGTTTTAGCCTCCAATCCCCTAATCATCTTTGTTGTTCTTCTCTGCACTCTTTCTAGAGTCTCCACATCTTTTTTACATCGTGGCGGCCAAAACTGAATGCAGTATTCCAAGTGTGGCCTTACCAAGGTATTATAAAGTAGTATTAACACTTCACGTGATCTTGATTCTATCCCTCTATTTATGCAGCCTAGAACTGTGTTGGCTTTTTTGGCATCTGCTGCACACTGCTGGCTCATATTTAAATGGTTGTCCACTAGGACTCCAAGATCCCTTTCACAGTTACTACTATTGAGCAAGGTACCGTATATACTGTACCTGTGCATTTTGTTTTTCTTGCCTAAATGTAGAACCTTACCTTTTTCACCATTGAATTTCATTTTGTTAGATCACGCCCAATGTTCAAATCTCTCAAGATCCTTCTGTATCTTAAGCCTATCTTCCAGAGTGTTGGCTATTCCTGCTAGCTTGGTGTCATCTGCAAATTTGGTGAGTTCTCCATTTTTCCCCTCGTCCAAGTCATTGATGAAGATATTGAAGAGTACTGGGCCTAAATAGAGCCTTCCCTCCATGTAGATGCAGTTCCATTGAGGACTACATGTTGAGTGCAGTTGGTCAGCCAGTTACAAATCCATTTGGTGGTGATGCTGTCTAACCCACATTTTTCTATTTTATCTAGTAGTAGGTTATGGTCTACTTTATCAAAAGCCTTACTGAAGTCCAAGTAAATTATATCGACAGTATTCCTCTGGTCCACTAGTTTTGTCACTTTGTCAAAGAATGCAATAAGATTAGTCTGGCATGATCTGTTTTTGACAAACCCATGTTGGCTTTTGGTTATTACTTTGTTTTCTTCTATGTGTTCTCTGATTTGTTGCTTGATTATCTTTTCCAGAATTTCACTGGTATTGAGGTCAGGCTGATAGGTCTGTAATTTCCTGGATCTATTTTTTTGCCTTTTTTGAAGATGGGAACTGCATCAGCTGCAGTCTTCTGGCAGTTCCCTGATGCTGCAGGAGCTTTGAAACAGGTGGGTTTTAGCAGGTTCTGACCAGTTCTGGAGAACCGGTAGCAGAAATTTTGAGTAGTTCAGAGAACCAGTAGTAAAACTTCTGACTGGCCCTGCCCCCATCTATTCTCTGCCTCTTGAGTCCCAGCTGATTGGGAGGAAATGGAGATTTTGCAGTTATCTTCCCCTGGAGTGGGGAGGGAATGGAGATTTTACAGTATCCTTCCCCTGTCACCAAGCCACACCCACAGAATCGGTAGTAAAATAAGTTGAAACCCACCACTGCTTTGAAAGATATATTGTTTGCCAGTTCCTTCAGAACTTGGGGTATAATCCATCCGGTCCTGGTGATTTGAACTTGTCGACGGTAGACAGGCGCTCACTTACAATTTTCTTCTCTATTTTAACTTGTGTTTTAATCTGTTTTTTGTGTTGGACTGTTTTTTCTGCTTTCTTCTTGTTGCTTGTCACCTTCTTGTCACTTTCTCCCAGCAATGGACCAATTGTTTCTTTGACTTTTTTCTTGTTTTTAACATATTGGAAGTAGCTCTTTTGTTATTTTTTATTTTTTTTATTCACAAGCCTTTGTTCATTTTCAGCCTTAGCTTTCCTCACCTCATCTTTACAGGCTTCGGCTATTTGCTGATATTCTGCCTTAGTTATTTGCCCCTCTTTCCACTTTTTATACTTGTCCTTTTTATCTTTCAATTTGTCAGAGAATTCTTTATGCAGCCATGCTGATTTCTTTTGAGAGCTGTTGTTTTTCTTTTTCATTGGTATTGTGCTAGATTGGGCTTTTATAATCTCACTTTTCAAAATTTCCCAAGCTTTTTGAGTTGTTTTTCCCTTGAGGATTCTCATCCATGGAATCCTTCCTAACTTCTCTCTAATTTTATTGAAATTAGCTCTCTTAAAGTCCAAGACTCTAGTTTGATTTTGTTCTACTAAGAGGGTCAAATGCATCACTAGTTGAAGTTGCTATTGTCTCACAAGAGACCTAAGTCCAGCCCTCCATGAATTCTGTTGACTCTTATCTTGACTATTAGTAGATCAGATTCTTGTATATAGGTAGCATGAAATCAACACATAGTACTCTTAAACGCTCGCCTTCAAAAGCCTTCATACTTTTGTATATTTTATACAAAGTCAGCTTATTGCCCCCACAAACTGGGTCCTCTTGGCCGAAGAGGTGGTAAAAAAAATTCTTTGAAAAGTCTCTGACGATCCCAGCTGAGTTTCCTGATCGGCAAGGAGGTATTTTTTAAAAAGCCTCTCTGACGATCCCAGCTGAGTTTCCTGATCTGCAGAGAGGTATTTTTAAAAAAGTCTCTCTGACGATCCCAGCTGAGTTTCTTGATTGGCAGAGAGGTACTTTTTAAAATGCCTCTCTGACGATCCCAGCTGAGTTTCCCAATCGGCAGAGATATTTTTTAAAATGCCTCTCTGACGATCCCAGCTGAGTTTCCCGATCGGCAGAGATATTTTTTAAAATGCCTCTCTGATGATCCCAGCTGAGTTTCCTGATCGGCAAAGAGATATTTTTTAAAAAGCCTCTCTGACAATCCCAGCTGAGTTTCCTGATCAGCAGAGGCTTTTAAAAGCATTAGAAAAAATGCTTTGAAAAGTTAAAAAAAATAATAATGTTGGCCACGGACACCCAGTCACATTACCCCCACCACCCCCACCAAGCATGCCCACAGAACCAGTAGTAACAAATTTTACATTTCACCCCTGCTCTGTTGGCTTGGGCCTGTTGCCTAGCTGATGGCATCCACCACATCATCATTTCCATTTTTTGGAGATCTCTGTCTTATTACTTAGTCAAATTACTTTTGCAATAACCCAAATGATGTAAAAGCTTACTTAGCAATTAACTAATGTAAATAATTAATATAAATCAAAAAGCTCATGAGTTCGTTACTAAAATAAATAAAAAAAGACTTATCTGCAATCTACAAATAAAGATTATATCAAAAGTAATTTTGTCATGTGAATAAGGGGTAACTTTCAAATATGTCTTACAACATTTAATGCTAGAAATAATGTGAAGCTTTACTAATAAAATGCATCAAAGCCCTCCCTTGGTATTGAGGTGAATATGTAACAATTTATATATCTAAAAGTACTGCTTAGAGACTGAAGAATATGTAATAAACATGTTTGCACATCATAGATTCATTTATTATTAAAATATTTTTAGAAGCATGTGAATAAGAATTCCTAAAGACTGGATGAAAAAGGATTTTCTTTCTATTATGTCAGACATCTTGGATTCATTGACCTCTTCAAGCTGTTGCACATTCTCATGATCACCAATGAGACATGAAAATATGATTCTGAAAAAATGAGAGGTGACTTTGTGATACCAGGTTATTAGCTGCAGAAGCATGGCTGCTGTTCTCCCCAATCCATCATCTCGGCATAGGCAGAGACAGAGAGAAATGATTGGGCAAGTAAAACTAAGAAATGCTGAAAAGTATAAAGTATAAAATCTTATTTTATGAAAGCAGAATTTCCTAGTGCATTGGTTCCAAAGAGAATTGTTGTACTTGGCAACAACTGAGTTGGTAAATCAGAAAAATAAGCATTCCATTCTGAAACACATGATGCATTTATTAAGTATAAAATTATTTTTAAACTGTATTTGTAAACTAAATGTTGAAAATAAAATTATTCATCCCTCAACAGTTCTGCTTAGTACTAACTGAAGGCTTTTTTCAACAGTTACTTTTTGGTTCAGAATATAATATATTTTCCAGACTCTACACAGGACAAACATTCACAATATAAAATACCTTTGCTGGAATATCGTCTAGTGGCTATTTATGCTTGAAATTACAAAAACAATATTGTCTCATCTGCATATTGGAGATTGTTGGTATCCCTACCACTGATTTTAACAGCTAATAAAATCATGTTATTCTTTTCACATTTACCTTTTTCTCTTGATGAAAATCTTATTTTCTGTTGAATCACATGTGTGTTTTTTTTAATTTTTGAAAAGGCAACTGGACAGCTAATCATCATTTTTTTCTTACACATTTTTATATGGGTTACTGTACCTTTTGTTACTACACTCATTTAGGACATATTTCTAGAATATAATTGAATTTGTTTTCTTGTTCAGTGACTAAAACTCTCAAAGAAATTAATAATTAGCAATCAAACAGTTTTGGAGGAATCTACAATTGGGGTTAAAATCAGCGGTAGGAATATCAACAACCTCCAATATGCAGATGAGACAACATTGTTCACAGAAAGCAAGGAAGACTTGAAGTAGCTAATCCTGAGAGTCAAAGATGAAAGTTAAAAATTTGGACATCAAGAACACTACAGGTATATAGCATAATGTACAGTATAAAATTACATAAATGTATCAACTTCAAATTCCAGAAAGGGCATAGAACAAAAGTTCAGGGAGAACATAATGCTTTAAGCAACTTTGGCTTTAGTATGTGGTCAGAAACATAAAGCTTTTGGTTTCTTAAAAGGCTCCACTTTAAAATGCAGTCATGTTCATTTATTCATTGGTAATAAAAATAAGTTTCATTACTGCACTCTAGGACAAAGAGTTTCCCTGAGAATACATCCTATCTTATAAATTAAAGCTTTAATTGCAGTGTCATCATCTTCTCTTATTGTATTTTGATGGATTTATAGTTCCCCATGTGCATTTGAGACAAGCCATGCAGAGCTAATATGCCAGATAGAATAACACTCTGGAATAGGACAAATGAAAGACACCTAGGTTGAGCAGATTCCCTATGCTTTCTATCAACTAAGCAAAATGTACTTAGCAATGAAACTACAACAGAAGGTACTGAGTAAAGAAAATCATATTTTTTACTATTTAAGAAAGAAGTTACAAATTAGTACATATTAATGTTGTCCTCTTGAAAGTAAAGATGTAAATTAAAGTTTGGATTTGTTCCTCTTGCTTGTTTTCAAAATAGTAATCTAAAGTGATAATAATTCTATCTTCAACTTCATAAGGACCACATGTGTTTGAATTCAGTCTGAGACTATTGCAAACAATGTTGTAGTCTAATTGGCAAAAAAACCAACAACAACAACCTAAAAATCTTTAAGCAAGTGGGTGCTTGCTTAATTGGAATGGTTATCCCAGAATTTTACATTTCATTTTTATAGCTTAATATACAAAAAGAAAATAAAAAGAGACAAAAAACAAAAAACAAAAGGAAGAAGGGGGGAAAGCATAATACATATAGTAGTTCCATTTTCAAACCCAGCATTGAATTTACAGAGTAAAATTGATTCATCTGTCCACTTCATTGATAAAAAGCTAGTTTATAAATAGATAATGAATATTTGTTTATCCAACCATCCATCCACCCACCCACCCTTCCATTCATCTATCACATTTGTAAAGACAATTCTGGGCTCCTTTTGCTGAGAAAGTAGTAGGGTTTCTCCTATAGAAATTACTGGAATAAAATGATGCAAGGCAACTTTATCTATTAACCTTGAACATTCAGTTCAAGGTCAATAGATAAGTTGCCTTGCATCATTTATTGCCTTGCATCATTTATAAATTCTATCCAGGAATTTGGAACCTGGGTAGGTATCAAAAAGTTGAGATTTAATCCCAGCAGCATGGACAGGTTCTGGAATTAGAGGATTACCTAACTAGAAATATATCGTTTATTTCTGAATGGGATCACAATTTCCTGACTAGAACTGGTTCCTAATTTGGGGGAACAGATGTGACCAAGAGGATCTTTACAAGTTCTATCTTACGTTCTAACAGAAATCTTTCCTAGAGCAGGAGGCATTGCTCAATATTATGTACCCTCTGGTGTCTCATCAGTCAGAGTATTGTAATGTTTAATGAGACTTGTCTTGAAGAATATTCAGAAATTCTAGCAGATTCAACTATAGCTCAAGTAATCAGTCTTCACTCTTCTCCAGTAGGATGATGAATGTCATCTGATCTCTCACATTATATTGTCAAATACTTTATATTGTCTATTTACATGGAATTCTTGGTGTAATATAGAATTATTCTCCTGCACAGTATGAAATGATGCTTTTTCACTGACACTAAACTGTTTACCTGTGTCCAACATTTTCCTATTTTGCTGCTATCCATTTTTCTATAACATTGCTATCTTTAGCTATGTTTCTGGGCTGACATTTAAACTTTGTATAACTCTGTTAGTATATGCTTTTGGCATACACTCCTAGAAATTCTTTGTCCAAGAACACATTACATCACCACACTAAGGCAATATTTCAATACTTGAATTTCTGTAATTTCTAAATATTCCTATTGATAATTAGAAATGTATCTATTTAATTGGTTCCAATTGGTCAATTCTCTCACATGATTACAGAGCTTCCAATGCCCAAAATATCTTATGAATTTAGGTCAGAATGGTGAGTGATAATAAGGCCCACCAAAATATACATCTTACATATATTTATATACACATATATCTGTCCACCATTACAACCTGTGCTATGTAGGCATAACAGGAATGCCAAAATTCAAAGGCGCTATGCTACTAAATTCAATATCATCAATGTGTAGCTTGGCTGGACCTTTTTCCCATAAATAGAAATGAATGGATTTTGTACTTGTATCATGTATTTTGTCATAATGACAAAGTGAACATAAATTTGTGATATAGGTTCTTCTCTTTACATGCATATCTGCAATATCATGATGCACAAGAAAAAGGGATGTCATTTCTCCCCTCCTTTTTTTTTCTCCTCTAAATAATTGTCTCTTATGTTTCCTTTCATTACTTCACTTTTCATTTTCTACTTTTTCAGTTTGGCTTCAGAAAGGCCTCTGATGAGATGAATTGTAGTCAGGAGATCTTCAGTATGGCAATACACTTGCTAATCATTAAAATTCCCATATTATTGTCTTCAGACTTCATGTGATATTTGTGAAGTCTAATTAATTTATGAAACCTATCATATTTGTGTCTCTAATTATTCTGATGATGATTGCTGTAACAACAATTCTAAACCTTTAGTTAGAAATTATTATTATTATTATTATTATTATTATTATTATTATTAGAAAATATTAGTTGGAGATGGTCATTGATTTTAACTTTGTTAATATTGATTGGAAAAGGATACTATGACTTAATTTGAATTACATTTCTAACATCTGAAATTTATCAAGAAATAAAGAATAATGCACTTAATGAGTATGAAGAATAACAAAAAAAAATTGTAATAATAGAATTGTTTTATCTCAAATATATGTCCTGTATTGAAAATATATGTTTACTCTTAATTTATGAACTGTCTTTATCTTGTTCCAATTGAAAAAAATAAGCAATGCGGTCAAAGTTTGATGGTGGAAACAAAGTGTCATTATTATGTGAAATTACTGTGTGATATCTCCCTTTTCTTCCATGAAATATCTGTCTTGATAAGTTAGAAGTATGGCAATATACAACAGAAACATTCCACTCTGGAGATATGTCATCTCTGACCAACATAAACCAAGTAAGAATACTAAAATCTATAGCCTAAGAAGCCTTTAAAACCCAGATTGAGTGGTCTCTAACTCTTATTAATGGATAGTGGCAACAGATGGTAGAATCAAAAGAGGAGCAAAACACCATACTTCTTACTTTGAAAAAGCTATTTGTCAGTAGTGAACAATATTTAGATAAAAGACAAACACTGTTGGCAGCAATGAACAGTGTATACAGAGCCTGGATTGCATAAAGTCTCTTATGGTTTTAAATATGCTTCATTTAAATATTTCTGTTTCAATATTTTTCATAAAATATACAAATTAAGGTAGGTTTTGTGTAAAAATTACCGTAAATATTAAGCAAAGCGAAAGGGGATTAATGTAGTTATACTAAACAAATTGCAATGTAATTCATTGCTCCTACTAATATATAAACTGGGGGTCCTCTTGGATTCAGATCTCCTGCTTGAAGAGCAGGTGACAGCTATAGCCAAGCGGGACTTTGCACAGGTTTATCTGTGCCCCATTGTGCCTTTTCCTGAATAAGGAAATCCTTCAGACATGAGGGGTCCTTGGTGTCAACCCTGAGCTACAAATATTCTTCTTTGTTAGTCCTTCAGACAATTATTCATCTCTTTGTCAGTTTACAATTGAGCAGCTGTAATTTTCTCTACCACTACTGCTGGTCCAGAACACAGTAGTGTATGCAGTAATTCGTGTATTGTGGCATGTAGGCCAGTGCCCGCTGCTTTAAATGCTGAACTGACTACCAGTAGACCTCAAGCACAATTCAAGATGGTGGTTGCACTTTCAAAGCCCTTCATGGCAAAAGGCCTGGCTATTTGAGGATGGTCTATCTCTGAATGTTTCTACCTATCTGATGACAAATTGGGTGGGATTACACTGGATAAGTAGTGTCAACTTGCAAGATGCAGCATATATAGCTTCTCAGTGATGGCTCCTGCCCTATACAGTGTTATCCCCTGGAGATTATTTCCATTGTTTTGATATTTCTCATATTGTTAAAGTCCTGAGCATTTTCACAGTCCTAGGGTTAGAGTTAGAATAGTGCTAAAGCATCTGTTTATGTTTTTGATTCAGTTCTCCGGTTATATATTGTTTTGTCTTATTTGTTTTAAAGTTAAACTGAACGGTGTAGTCAGACAGCCTTGAAATTGAAATAATAAATAAATATGACAGAAAAAAATATGAATTACTGTTAAATGTTAAGAATAAAATACATTGTCAATCAATATAATGAGAATTAAATTGATGCTTCTGGATTTAAGGTGATATTCTAAATACTTTTTTTTTTGCATTTAAGAATAATGTAGACACTGTATTAGTCAAATCAATCTTCTCATAGAAAAATACAGGATAGAAGAATAAGGATGCTTGAATGATGTCAAAGATCAGATAAATTAAAGCAATAATATTACTTGGAACAATCTATGGCTATTAAAATCTGAACTAGTTTATAGAAAGTATAGAAACAGATTACAGAATTATGGAGATGGGTATGAGTATTACAAGTTTTGTGGACTTTAAGAAGAAACAATTAATTCAGGATAAATAAAACTGACTGCCGCTTGAAGTCAAAAATTGTCAACCCAAACTCATGTATTTTGGGTGCAAGCGAATAATGGGCTAGGGAAAAAAAGGAGATTATGTTTGGCAAGGTTAAAATAAAGTAGAAAAAAAAAAGAAAAAAATAAGGACCTACATAGGATTAAAAAGATTCCCTAAACATCCTTGAAAGTTTTATGAATTATTATTATTAAATAAAAGTCAGGGGTACAAAGACTTGTCTGTTCAATCATGAATCTGATAAAGTGGGATGAATGAATATTTTGTGTATTTGCCTCCAGTTGGTTTTTTCTCCTGGAGACTGCCTTGACATGTCTCTGCAGTTTTCTTGGCAAAGTTTTTCAGAAGTGGTTGCCATTGCTTCCTTCCTAGAGCTAAGAAAGAGTAATTGGCCCAAGGTCATCAAACTGATGCGGTACCTAAGGCAAAATGCAAACCATAGTTTCTAGTTTTTTAGCTTGATGCCTTAACCATTAAACCAAACTAGTTCTATATGTCTGATTTTTAAAAATATTATTTTATCTGGATGCTATAACTGTAATTCTGATTGATAAGAATATATTCATTGCTATAATTAAAAAATTACTTTTAATGATTACACTGGCTATATGAACTCAAATAAGGTTTAAAGTAAATGTTCTATATCTATTAATATTCCCAATAACAACGGCTAACAGGTTGAAAATGATCAATTGGTTCACTCTAGTTCCATTATTATTATGTTTTATGCTACCATTCTGAACAAGTTAAAATAGCCAAGCAGTTTAAATGCAAGAACAGGTCACTGTTATTTATTATTCTCTCTGTTGAACCCAATCATTTATTTAATCCTATGCCTCATATGAATGCATAGAAAACATCTTAAAATGACTGAATTAGTAAGCATAAATATTTTTTGTTGTTGGTCATGCTGTCCAGATAGAAGCTTTAGTTGTTGAAATGTTAATTTAGATACTTGAATATTAGTCTTTGTGAGAAATGCCAAAAGATTAATTTTAATTTAAGGTCTGATTCACAAAGATGCTCAGAATAAACAGTAGAAGGTAAGGCTATAATCTAAAGGGGCCCAAGAAAAGAAATGAAATAAATTAGAGTTGCTGGGATATTATCATTATCACCATCACCACTGTCATTAATATTACTTTAATCATTTAAAGAAAGAATGTCTACAGATGGAGATGGTATGGTGCTATTGATCTTGAATTCAGTAAAAAGAAAGCTATATAGCTATATAAAAAGAAAGGTATATAGAGAACATTTTCCTCTTTATACCAAAAATGAGTCTTCACTAACTATAAATCAAAATCAGGTCAAGGATGGGACTGTGGCTGTTTTGTCAAATTCTGAATAATAGAATAAATTTTGGGTGACTCACGATAAAACAGAAACCCACATTTTGTGTTTGTTCCCCTTCCTCAATTTTACGAAGACAAAATCCACTGTATTTGCTGAATATGTCAGTACCATGCATATAACTCTTAGATGACATGCAAGAATAGTCTATTTATTTATGGTTTCTAATTTGGAGACCTTACTTTGCATAGAATATCATGAATATGCCTAGTTAAAACCTCTGGTTCACTTGTATCATACTGGCCAAAAGGTGTACAAATTTACCAGTCCCTTTTTACTCTTCCTTTGGCAATCATTTTGCACAGTGAGAATGTGAACTTGTCGTTCAATGTTGAAAGTAGATTATAAAATAATAGAAAATAATGTAAAGCATATTCAGGGTCTTACAGTATTTTCACTCCTGTGCATCACAGAAACAGACTAAGCTATTTTTGTAATATAAATGCTGAAGCATTTTTTTTACAGTGTGTTACACAGAGAATCCACACATACCAATGACAGGAACAGTTGTTTATGCATCATACTCTAAAAGAGATATCTGTAGGTTTCTTCTTCTTTATACCATAATAATGGCATATTATGCCAAGCACGAAGCTTTTCTTTTTCACGAGAAAGCTAAAATATATCCAGGCTTTCAGAGCAGATCCCTAATAGATTCCTTGTTTGATACAGAAAACACGAATACAGACAAGATGGTTGCTAATGGAAAAGGCTTTTCATTCAGTATTTTTATTAACACTCTGTATTCACTCTTTGTGTGGCTTCATAATCATTCTCTGTTTCAGTTGCTTTGCTCAGACCTCAGACTGACATTGAAGCATGGCAAGAAATTCTCTAATGAAATGAATTCCTTCATGAGATAGCAGACTATAAAGAAATCTCTCTTTCTCCTTTTCTCTCTCTCTCTCCCCCTCAGTTTTTCCTCCTCCTCTTCCTTCTTCTCTTTGAAAGCTAAGGGGAAAAGGCTTTCATAAATCATCATATACCTATTTTATAGACTCAAAAATTAAAATATATTTTGAAATTATTTATGTGTAATATCATTTAACAATATGCTAATATATAAGTTTATTTTATTTGTTCACAAGCTGAGCAAGCAATATTTTCTGTTTTTTACTTCATCAAACATTAAAAAAAATTTCTATGTACCTCTCCCTGTCCTATATTGCTTAAAAACCATGTCCCGATATTTCTGAAAAATATTTTATGTAATTATTATTTAAGATACTATGTCCAGAGGGTGAATTAATTCAACAGCCTGTCCTTAAAAGAGAGTTTCAGAAAACTAAAATTTGCAAATCATACATGAAAATCTAGCTATATATGATTGTAGGATGTTTTATATGTCAAAAGGGAAGGGATAGGAAAATAGAAAAAAGTATGGAAAGACAAAGATACATAGCTTGATGGGAGAAGAGACAAAAAAGGATTGGTGTAATTTTTCGTCAGACCATTCTAAGTGATTAGGATTGCCAAGACAAAGACAAAGCCTTGTAAAATTCACAGAAGTAGGACAAGGAATATGGTGAATATCTTTCAAAAGTTATTTGTCAGTTATTTTGCTAGTCTGCTCAGTAAGATACTTGATTTCCTCAAACCATGTCTTCTCAGAACTGGGGATTCAGACTGTCTCAGAGGAAAGTCTTTTCCTTTGTTTGAACTGGTTTTAGTCACGAATGAAGGCGAATATACATACCCCAGGATAATGTTGTAGGAGGCAATCTGGTCACAACAGGTTTCGTTTTCCAAGCTTTCAGACTCATGCTGAGCCCATCCACAGGGAATTTCTCTGTACACAGAGAAGTTCCCTGAGGATAGGCTCCAGCATGAGTCTGAAAGCTCAGAAGACAAAACCTCTGGTCCCAGTGACTGACCCAGATTGGATCCTGGTTTTAGTCAATCAAATAAAATTCAGTGATCATTCTGAGATATGAAATGTAACTCCAGGGACTTGGAAAAGTTGTGTTTTTGACTTAGACAGAAGCAATATACTAGAGAAGCTAAGTTCAGCTCCTGGGAGGCCCAATTGTCTTCTTCAGGCTGTAACTGCTGATTTTGTGTTCATGCTGGCCGGACTCAAATAAATCTATTAAGGCAATATGACTTCAGATGACTATAAAACATCCTAAAGATTTCAAGAGAAATAAATAGCAGAGCTATTTTACTGTACAGATTCTGTTCAGTATTTGGATGGATGGAAACATTCTTCATTTTTGTCTTTTTCATCTCTATTTTTATATTATGTCTGTTCAATATGGGTTATTTAAAAAAACTGCAAAGTCATTTTTTTCTGCAATGTGATCAACACATTGTAATCCAATAAAATGTCTAAAACTGATTCCTACATTGCAGGTTTTATCATTTATCACACAAAAACTCATGGTTGCAAATGTATAGTAAAAGTAAGTAGAACTGTTCATTACTAAGTATTGTCCCGAGAGAATCTCATGCCTGAAATCCCAATACTACACCATTTTAGGTGAACACATGAAAACATTGGAGGAGACATGTGTGACAACAGGACAAGTTGACATGAAGGAAGCATCTGAAATCTTTTCAAGGAAACAACAACAGGGCCAAGTCCATTTTTGAGGCAGTTTTGTGCAGTAATTAAGACATCAGGCTAGAAAGTGGAAAACTGTGAGTTCTAGGCAGGATGCCAGCTTAGGCAGAATGCCAGGTTAGGCAGGATACAGGCTGGGTGACCTTGGACCAATCACTATCTTTCAATCTAAAGAAAGAAGCAATGGCAAACCACTTATGAAATCTTGCCAAGAAAACTGCAGAGTCAATACCGACTTAAAGGCATTCTGTGTGTGTGAGGGGGGCGGGGTATTTAATATAGAATAGAATAGAATAGAATAGAATAGAATAGAATAGAATAGAAT
>WNWU01000016.1:28273650-28304933 GCA_012654045.1 Ptyas mucosa | reverse complement strand
TGTATTGTATTGTATTGTATTGTATTGTATTGTATTGTATTGTATTGTATTGTATTGTATTGTATAGCTTTAAGACTGCTGTATTGCATCATACTGTGTCCTGATTGGTTAACTTTGTTGCCAATGTCCTTAAGAGGGAGCTAAAAACATGGCTTGTTCTCTTTGTTGTTCTTGCTCTCTGATATCTCTATCTGACTTACTGTATTAACTGTTTGCAACTCCAGAAGAACTGTTTACTGTGTATGATTAATACGACTGGTATGACGACTTTGTTTATTGCACTGTGCCTTATTTTCCTGAATGTAAACTGTAACACGACTCAGTGTATCTGTGTGATGACTGTGATTATTCATAACTACTCTCAACCGCTTTCATGTGAACATCCTTGCTACTCAATGGTTATTCCTTAAGAGTAACAGAGGGCAATTATATTTTATTAACATAAAAAAAAATACCAAACATGTTTTTTATATATTTGCAGTTTAGTTTAGATAAACTGGGTAAATATATCATGGGTAAATATAACTAAGTCATTTTCAGATGTTTATTTCATAAGTGTTCTTTCTGCATGCTTGGCCGCAATAATCCATTTAACTCAGAAGGGGTTCTAGTCCTTAAACTGGCACTTTTCAATAACTGTTTCATGTGGTTCTTAATATTCTATCTTTATATTATTAGTCTTTCAGAAAATGCAATATTTTCTGTTGAAGTGTGAAATAAAGTATCAGTAAATCACTAAAAGTCTAACTTTAGTGTCTACTGTGAATCCATGTATATCACTGATTTATTGTTTTGTTCTTTGAGAAACCATGCAAAATAAAACCATAAATGCTGCAACAATATTTCTCATTCTTTCTGAGTTTCCATAAAGATTATTATACCCTCCTTGAAATTTGTTTCTGGTCATAGTACAAAACCTAATATAAAGTTTAAAAAGCAGCCTACCAACACACTAGAAGAAATACACACTTTAAGTAGCTGAAGCAAGAGCTTGGTAGTACTTAAGCATTGATTCCTTATCAGAGTTGTTGGGCATATTCCCTAAAATACTCTGTATTAGCTTAATATTAACAGATATTTGGAAGAAATTACTATACTTCAACACCAGTACTGTTTAGGTAAACTCTGACTATCATCCTAAGTGGTTGAGGGTAGGGGTGAAATGCTCCCAGTTCAGACCGGCTCGGCGAGTAGGTAGCGATGGCAGTGGGCAGTTTGGAGAACCAGTAGCAAAAATCCCTGCCCCCGGCCCCCATGCCCAGCTGAGCCGCGCGATCATCAGAGCCTTTTTTTCCTTTTAAATGGTTCTGGCGATCCAAGCTCTGATGAGCCCAGCTGAGTTGCCTGCTCTATCTGCCTACCTGCCTTCCTGCCTGCAGGGGTCTTCAACCTTGGCAAGGAAAGCCGGCTGGCTGAGGAATTCTGGGAGTTGAAGTCCACAAGTCTTAAAGTTGCCAAGGTTGGAGACCTCTGTTCTATTGGGTAAGTTTTTCCCCCTTTGGAAGCTTTAAAAAAATAGTTAATTGGGGGGTTTTTTAGTTGTTCTTTTTTTAGACCTAGCCATTGAAAGTTTAGGAAGTTTTAAATTTAGCTGCTTTTATATAAAAATAAATTAAAATAAAATAATATTTGTGCAGCTTTCTGAGATTTAGTGTGTTTCTGTAGTGTTTCACTCTAACTACACAAACACACAAAATCTCACAAAGCTGTATGTGGAATTTTATGTGTGTGAAGTGTAAAAGTTGTTTTTTTGGGCTTTTTGTGCCTATGTGAGGTTCTTGCTTGTTGCAGGGGCCATTTTGGGTCTAGTACAGCTGCTTTTACACTGTGGTGAGCCAGTTGTGTTGTGTTGTGTTGTGTATGTGTGTGTAAAGTGTGAAAGTTGGTTTTTCGGACTTTTTGTGCCTGTGAGGTTCCTGCTTGTTGCAGGGGACATTTTGGGTCTAGCACAGCTGCTTTTACATTGTGGGTGAGCCAGTTGTGTTGTGTTGTGTTTTGTAGGTTAAAAAGGGGCAAAGAAGTGACATTGACTTGCCCACGCCCACCTGACCAACAAGCCACAACCACCCAGTCACCTTGCCAAAAAGCCCCGCCCACTAATTAAGCCCCGCCCACAGAACTGGTAGCAAAACAAATTAGATTTCATCCCTGGTTGAGGGGCATTTCAATTTTTTACCTTCGATAAGAAAAAGAGTACATTCTTGTAGTAAAAGGAATGTGTTTTCTAGAGAATAAGAAAAAAAGGAAGGGAGGGAGGATTTCTGTAATGGTATTATCACTAGTTCTAGTATTAAATAAATTTACAATGTGAAAAGAAGTATTCCAATATTTGAAAACATTCTGCATATATTGAAGAGAGATAACAGCATTTTACCTTGTCTGAGGCCATTTTCCTATTAGTTTAAAAGTAGTGACTTCTACAGTCATCCAGCTAGCTATGTGCTACTGATGACTGTTATAAAGAAAAGATTTGTTTTGTTTAAAATGATATTAAGACATTAAAAGTCAATAGTGGGAAAACTACTAATAACAATTCCAAAAACAGAATAAAACTGATCAGCTCTTTGAAGCATGTCCCAAGTTTTCTAAGTGTTTTGAAGCCATCTAATATGATTTGTGACTGAAAGTAGGTTCACCCTATGATTTATGACTCCATTTCAGTGGAGAATTTGATTGATTGAATTGAAGCATTCCCTCAAAACTTAAACAGCCCTAGTAATCATCTCAGCTTTAAATTATGGGGGGGGGGGGATGGATTTATATAATGTAATTTTGGTAGTACAATCCATTCAATAGAACAGATAAAAACTTCTTTTCAAACTTTGTTGGTTTCTGAAACAAAATGAAATCATGTGAAAAATACCAGTCTTGCCTATGATTCATAAATACAATACATAACTAATGCAGATAGATTTTCATTATAAAAGTAAAACTATTCTGAAATTTAACATTTTAGCTTGACATTTCTGCTTTTTAAATCAAGAATTATATTTTCCGCCCAGATTCCGTTTGCAAAATCTCAAGTGACTAAAATTTTGATCAAATCTAGAAATAACCATAGTAATAAGGAAAACATAGTAATGTTTTCTGTTTAGCCACATATCTAACTACATTAAATTTATATTTAGTTATATTAGTGTGCATATACTGCATAACTAAATTATAACAATGCAGTACAAGTTATAAACCTCAATACACCAAAGTTATAACAATCAAATAAATTATTAATAAACATGTAAACTATGGTTTTAAGCTAGTCTTTTATCTATATGACATTTCTTTATCACATACCCTTTTCTCATCCCATAGAGAAATGCCTCAGCCAAAGGCATTATGCATCTCTATGCCTGCAACTTATTAGTCAGGCAGCTTGACAGGTGTCTAAATCCATAATGCAAAGCACTTAGTTACATTTGTCTAGCCCTGCCTGACTACATGCATATTGGAGAGAGTGATTAATTGTCTTTTACTGCCAGCAGATGATGCTAGATGAGTCACGAAATAATGCCAGAGGAATCTACCATTCTCACCATTTCATGCCTTTCATGAAAACTTAAAGACAACACTATTCGTTGACCCTGTCAGAGAAATAGGGCTTCTCTGTCAGAACAGCAAATTTTATACCAGCTCAAGGACTGGTAGATTGTATTTTAATGCACTTGTCAGACTATGCCATATCATCAGGTGGGAAAGTGAGTGAGTGAGGAAGGAGGGATGGAGAGAGAGGGAGAGGGAGGGAGAGGGAGGGAGTGGGGAGGATGAGAAATTCTTTCTACCTAAAAACAATACTGATGAAGTTAATGATTTTTTTTGTCAGAAGAAGATGGACTCGTGTTTTGTAAATATATTTGTTCACTTACGGATATTCTTGACTATGAGCAAAATGTAAATGTATGATCTTAATCAATGACTCTTTGAAAATTAGGTTGAAAAAGTTGCATTCAAAACGATTGCTTTGCGATTTTGGGAAATCACTAAACAACCGGTGCCCTGTTGGGTCATCGTTTCAGAAATGTTTCCTGATGAAAACAAAGAAACAGAATGACTAAAAATGGCCAAAAAAAGTATCAGTGAGAGTAACTTCTGACTTCTTTCCTTTCCCTCTGTCCATCCCTCCCTCTCATTCCTGTCTGCTTTCCCATTGACTTTGTTTGTGGGAAGTTTTCAGGGACAAAGTCAGTGGACACCTCAATAGGAACTTACAAGTCCAAGGCCAGCAGGCAGGCAAAATGGCTGCTGCAGGCAAGTAAGTGGTCACTGCTGGGAAAAGGAGTGAAGAGATGCATAAGGGTGCAGATCATGCTTTGCGTCATTCTGTAAGTATTAACTGATAAAGAGGCTTCTTTTTTTCCTGCTTAGAATCTTTAGTCCCCTCTAGTGTCCACTTTCTAAAATCATCACTTATCTTTGTTATGACATACAGTATGCTAAGATAGCCAAAATAAATGTTTCCCATTTGAAGCTATTTATTTTCTATAGTTAATTCCAACATCTTGTAGTTAAAACCAATATTCAAAATTTATTTGAATCTTTAATCCATTTATAACTTTCTTAGATTAAAATCTTGTTTAGAGTGTTGTTGTTTATTTCAAATTCTTTAAATTTAAAATTTTTATACTGATAATTAATTTTTGTTTTGTTCAAAGTTGAAGATAAACTCCTCTGATGAAGACTTTTCAATTTTGTCATTTTGAAAGTCTCTAATAGCTTTAAAATGGTTTATAGGTGATTTCCAAAAGTAATTAGGAAATGAAACTTGCACATGTGACATCTTTTAGGACTGTTTGCCATGGTTGTAAGCAAAGTGGTTGAACTTATCATCTCCTATGCTCAAAGCCATGGAAAATTACTGTTCGGCAGCCTCCTTGTGAGAAGCAGCCATCCAGAGCACATATGGGCAATCTCCCATTTTTTCCTTATCCAGAGATGTTTCAAGGAACCAGTCCACTCACTGATTCTTTGGTCTTTGCCATGGTTGTCGGCTCTACTTTCGTAGAGCTATCTTCAACATACTATACTCCCCTCAAAAAAACCCAAAATATTTCAACTGATCATATGCTAAACAAATAAATAAATAAATTTAAATGTAAGTCATATGGTTAAACACAGTAGCTCACTCTGATTTTTCAAATAGATGAGCTTCAGTCTCTACAATGAAGCATGAAACACCACTTCTGGCTTAATGGCTCTAGCCATTAAGCACTGAGGAAGCTCTGCAAAGCATCAGGTACTATTTTCAAATATGAAAATATTTTTCATACCATAGCCCTCTATAGTATTATTAATATTAAAGCTCTTTAAAATGCTGAATATAGTAGTATATGCATTTTGCTTGAAGTAAGTAATGCATCATCACTAATATTTCTATATATGATACATTATGTTTTGCTATCATTTGAAAGGAATACTTTATAAATGTTTCCATCTGACTTCGAGGGGAAAAAAAATAACCTTCATCATAGATTTAAAAAAGGATGAACTGATTGTAAATATCTGGGAGGCAGGAAGTCAAAACAGTTATATATGCATAGCTATCTCAAGTATGTATGATGATCAATATTATTGACATTCAGGGTGATTACAACCTGTGGAAAAGTAGTCAGCAGCAAAGAATAGGCAAAATGTGACATTCCTTAGATATTACAGTGCAGATTTTACAAAAGCTATAGATACGTTTTCAGAAGCAATTATCTGTTAAGTGCTTTCCATTATAACAGTTTATATTATTAATTTATTATTAACAATATTAAGACTGACAGAGATATGCAGAGAACTCTTAATCTAAGCTCTATCATTATATATTTATAACAATGAACATACTTTCATTTTATCCAATACTTCTACATGTTATTTTGTAAATAAATCTATTTATTGTCGCCACTGTATGGTGGAATAGCTATTCACTAAGCTTTTTTAATAGGAATTAGGATTTATTATTTATCTCAGCCAATACAATTTTACAATTTTCAAAGGTTTTTTTGATGCAAGAGATTTGGGGGATAAAATTTCTCTTCACACAAATCTCAAAGCTGCCGTTATTACAAACTGAAAAGAGACTTCAAATGTACTATCTTGTCCAGTTTTGTAAGATTAGCTTTAGTTTATAGAAGCTTGAAATATATGAACTGAGGTGGTGACTTATTTTACTACCAGTTGTATCGACTCTTGCCATTATAGCTAATATTAGCTATGTGAGAGGAAATGACTGGCAAATAAGAACAAATTTGAGTATGGTGGCGCAGCAGACTAAAGAGCTGTTAACTAGCACCAGCTGCCTGCAATTACTTCAAGTTCGAATCTCATCAGGCTCAAGGTTGACTCAGCCTTCCATCCTTTCGAGGTAGGTAAAATGAGAACCCGGATTGTGGGGGCAATAAGCTGACTTTGTATAAAAAAGAACACCACTTGGGGGGCCCGAAAGCCTTACTAAGCAGATATATACAAAAGTATGAACACTATTGCTTAACACATTGTAAGCCGCCCTGAGACTCTGAAGAAGGGCGGCATATAAATCGAACCAATAGATAAATAAAATAAATATATTGTTTTACATGATTGTTTTAGATTACATTATTGTGAAGAGTTTTTTGTGTTGTTTCAAGAGAAAGTGGTTTACTACACATGAAAGCATCCTTTCTCAGTTTAGATATTTTAATAGGTATTATAAATACCAATATTCTATTTTTTAGGACAAAGTGATTTCCTGATCAAGAACAAAAATTCTTGAATGGTAATGGTGATTGGATTTTATAGAAATATCAATGAAAACTATTTACACCCAACTGAATTGGGGTTGGTTGCATAAGAGCTTGAGTGCAGTAATGGACTGAAGGAAGATTAGTAATAGTATAATGGCTACCACAGAACAGAATTAATAATCTATTTAGGATAAGGTGACCAGATTTTAACATTGGTAAAGAGGGACACCTGTGGGTGTGGCTTATTTTGTGGGCGTGGCTTGGAGGTCATGTGACTGGGGGGCGTGGCTAGCTGGTCATGTGACCGGGTGGCCCTGGCTATTTGTATAAGGACTACTCAGAGAGCTGAAAAAAGTCATTTCTGACAGGTCCTCGCACTTTTGACTGGTCCTCACACTTATGACCATCCTCACATTTATGCCCGTGCAGCATTCTTAACAACCATGTCACTCATTTCACAACTGCTTCTCTTCACCATGGTGATAAGATAGGGGAAAAAACGTAAAATGTGAGGACAGTCATAAGTTCGAGGACTGGTCAAAAGTGCGAGGACCAGTCAAAAATAACTTTTTCAGCCCTCTGAGTAGTCCATGTGCATAAAAGGATACAACAATAGAGAGGGATGAAGGAAGGGAAATTAGAGTAGGAGTGAGGTTAAGAGAGGGAGGAAGAGAGGAGGAGAAGAAGAAAGGAAGAGGAAGTAGGAAGGAGAAGAAGGGGGGGAGAGAAAGTAAGAAGGAAAGAAAAGAGAGAGGTGGTAGGTTTGAGGAGAAAGATTGCTGTACAATAAAAATGATGAAAGGGAAGAAAACCAACCCCAAACAAATATAAAGATATTAAGATAAAGAATGAATTGTTAAACTTTAAATAATAAAAGAGAACAAATATGAATAAATAGCAATAATTAGAAACACACATACAAACATACAATGTATTTTCTTTGAACAGAGTATTTGGCCGGTTCACAAATTTAAACAGTGTTTAGTCATTTCACTTAAATTTACAATTTCTATATTTCCTTTTTGCCATATTTATTCCTCATCTATTTTTTTAAAAAACCAATATTACCCTTCATCCTCATCTCTAATCTTAATCAAATTCAATTTTTCACTTCTATTCTATATTATACCCCTTTCAATTGTCATCTATTTTTATATCCATCCTCACATTGGTTAATTATGTAATATTACAGTTGTTTAATACAAATTCAACATTCTAATATAAATCAATTAGTTATATAACTATCTTTTTTATATTAATCAATATGAACATGAATATTCCTATTATTTCCATGCAATCCAATTTCTTACAAATCAATTAATTATATTTACCAATAATAATAAAACCAAATAATTTTCCCCATATATTCTTCCAACCACAACTTAACCATTTCTGCTTTCAACACAATATACAATTAATAGTATCTCAATTATTACAATTCCCTAGTTAAATAGAGCTTTTTTTTCTTTTGTGTTTTAAAATCTTGAACTCTCCTCTTTTGCCATTTGCCATAAATTTCCCATTGTTTGCACCTACCTTTTTTGATGAGGAAAAAGAAATCTGCCTTTCCAACGTTGCAAGCAAACCGCAAAGCAACTACCTGCTTTAGTTTCGGTTTCACTTTCAGTTTAAATTGCACAAGGAGAAAAAAAAACTAGAGAGAAAAAAATTGTTTAAATTCTTGATGCGGGGCTTCAAATCGAACTATGTTTTCTTTTAACACTGATCAGCTGTAGGGCGGGCCTTTGAACGCCCGCGGCAAGAATTTAAACAGGTTTTTTTCCCTCTAGCCATCAGCTGGGACTCAGAAGGCAGCAATAAATTGGGAGTGGGCGGGGTAAGCAAACCCCGTTCTCCCGCCCTTCCCTAGCTTGTCCTGCATTCCTTCCAAAAATCGGGACTTTTTAAAAATGCCGTGGGACGCGGGACAAATTGTTGAAAATCGGGACTGTCCTGCCAAAAGCGAGACGTCTGGTCACCTTAATTTAGGAGTGGATTAACAATAATTCCAAGTCACATTCTAACATACAGCAAATTATAGCTTTGTATGATCCATATGCTCTCTTAGTTTACTGAAAAAGCCTCTAATGCTTGGAAAGAGTGGAGAAGAAGAGGATGACTAGGAGTAAAATGGACAGGAATCTTTTTTATATATTTATTTCCCTGATCTAGCTCTATAGACTATGTTATACTTATTCAAGTAAGCTTCTGGGTGTTTTGTATTGTAGCAGTGACACACTCAGTATTAGAATGCAAGGTTGTTGCTCTACTTCAATAAATTTTATAGGTAATACGCAGTATTTTCATGGTTAATATTAAGCTTAGATTTTGAGCACTTTTTATCCTAATTACATAAACCATGTAGGACATATGGTTTGTTGTGATCTTTCTTATATTGACATGTTCAAACAATTCCAATTGGCTATCAAATTTTCCCTACTAGATTAAATTAAATGTTCTATCAATTCTACAAAAGTATTTAAAAGGTGTTTTATGGTCATCAAGTTTTCTTCAATATTTATAATTATGTTGGTAATTCAAAAATGATATTAAACCACACATTTATATCATAACAATCTATAATTCCCATCTTGCTAATTAGTTCATAACTCATAATATAACACTCAAGTCTTTTCTGAATTAATGTTTATGCTATAGGGCCGTGATGGCGAACCTATGACACAGGTGCCACAGGTGGCACACAGAGCCATATTGGTGGCATGCAAGCTCAGCTCCAGCATGCATGCGTGCATCAGCCAGCTGATTTTCAGGCCTTCTGGGCCCACCAGAAGTCAGGAAACACACTGTTTCCAGCCTCCGGAGGGCCTTTGTGGGGGAGGCAGTTTTTGCCTTCCCCAGGCTCCTAGAAAGGCTCTGGAGCCTGGGGAGAGGAAAAAACAGGCCTACCAGGCCCACTGTGCCATCACGTGCCAAAAGCTGGGTGAGCACGTGGGGGGTGGGGTGCATAGAATTATGGATGTGGGCATGTGTGCGTGTGACCCCACCGTGCTCCCCCCACTTTTGGCACACGGTGGCAAAAAGGTTAGCCATCACTGCTATAGGATGTGTTTTTTCCTCAGATGAAAACTACCCTTTCTTACCTTATGGCTTTAGCAGAATAATGCCAGAATGCACAACTGTTAAATACTCTTTCCTGGGAAGGGGTATTTGCATAAAAATTGCAATTAACATGTTTATGTTTCTATGTGTGATCCTGTGGCATCTGTTACATGATTATATTTATATATATATATATATATATATATATATATATATATATATATGGGTCAAATATTTGCCCCCTTTTTAAAAATAAGGGGTTTTTTTATCTGATAACCAATGGTCAGGATTAGGATCAGTAATGCAAAATCTACACACAACCTCTTATTTTCAGGCTAAGAGTATGTATGTAGGTATGCTGAATGTGTAGCATCCCTAGCCCTACTTTAATGACTAAAATTGTGTTCATTGTTTGGAAACAGATCAGCCATCATTGATTTATGGAGTTATTCATAAGATGAAGCTATTTCTGAACAAATGTAATGCATAATAATTGCTAAGAAACTGCATATGTCTATGATCCTAGTGAAAATTGTATAGTTTTGTATAAAAGCAGGCTAGATCAGAAATTTACTTCTTACATATTTATATATAACTTTTAATTTCCAAGACTTCATACATAATCCATAGAATATTGTAAGTCTACTTTAGTGACCCATGTATTGGACAGGTTCATGATCTGAGGATGCAAAAAGAAACTTACAGCATCATAAATTTGATTGCTTTCCCCCTCAAGGCCAGGCTGGTGCTAACATTGGCTGCTAGATACACATACAACTTTCTGCTCTTGCATTTGGAACATAGAGTCCTTAGTGGCATTCTTTTGGTCAGGATCTCTCATTTATTATTACAGATTTCAACAATTTTATTTTGATTGATTAGAAGATGACTTAAAGTATAATTTACAAAGAAAAAAAAGCAGCAATGACAATGTTCCTTGTATAAGTATATTTATATTTGTTTTCATATTGGACAACTGAGAAATAATGTAATAAATATACCTCCTCTGTAAGAGAGACAGTGACTGAAGCAGGTAAAGGAATCAAATGGGGGAAAGTCTAACAAATACATGGGGAAGAGAAGGGATTGTTGATTATTATTTGAGGCAGTTGTCCTGACTTTTGAACCTAATGAGCAGGCTTCATTATAGTTGTAACTCAAGGACTATCTGTACATCACAAAAGCTATTTTATCTTGGCTTTTTCAACAGTAAGAATAGAAAATGCCCATGTCTTTTGAAATATAACTCTCAGCAACTAATAATTAAGCACTATAAATATACAAAACATAAAAAAACCCACCCCCAATTTTATAACCATCGCTTACCAACCAAGATTCCATAGCACTGTCTTATCAAGTATACATGTGCTGGACTCCTTTCCCATTCTTGCTCAGTGCTTGGAGCAAAACTAGGTTTTCATAGCCTTTGATAAGATCAAGAAACAAAGTAATAATTGCTTTTAAAGTCCTTACATTTTCTTTAACAAGTATCTAATACAGTATAGATCTTTTCCCAAGAATAATGACCTCCATTATTGGTAATTGGCAGCTTCCCAAAATATCCATGCAACGAATGAGTCATATATTATTATTGGCTGACAAGAAAAAAGGCTCTACCTCATAGCGCTGATGAAAGATTAAGGAACCAATGAATCAGCAGTCCTTAATATGTCAGTAGAGAATCAGAAAAATACATATCTCTGTTTCACAGTTAAATGGATGAGAAAAAGAACAATTAACCTGCTACTAAAACATGATTTTTTATATATCATAGTTCCACTGGGAACTACTTATCTGGGTGCTGATTGCGGTAAGGAGGTGTTCTGGTTGTTTCCTTCTTAGTTTTTTTTTATTGTCTCTTTTGAATCAAGCAGTAAATCTAATCAAGCAGTAAGCCTAATCAAGGATTAGAGAGAGCAAACCCCACTCCCTTCTAGCACTGAAAATGTAACTTACTTGAGTAATTAAAAAAAATCTACAAGAAAACAATCAAGCTCAGAGACTACCAAGGACTCCACAGTTCAACCCTGAGCTACATATATTCTTCTCTATTGATACCCACAAAATTGTGCAATAGACCTTCTGGCTATGGTGGCCACCTACTACTGAAGCAAGAGCTGCAGCCTGATCATCTTCTCAAAAAGGGAAGTTGGAGACAGGATGAAAGTTGTATAGCATAGTCATGTCCAGCAATTGCTTCTTGAGGAACAATAAGCTACCACTTTCCTAAGCCTCAATGGAGCTATTCATTCTCTCAGGACCAAACTGCATGACATCTGCCAGAAACCAGGAGGGACATATTTGTAATATACAGGTGACCGATCTTACAATTTTAAGAACTTTGTACGCTCAATCAAAACCAACTAATCCTAGATAACCAGGCCAAAATAAACCCATAACCTCTACAGAACGTGCTTCAAAGCCAGAATTTAATGGAATAAAACCAAACAACTTTACCTCACAGCTACCAAGAATATTCCTCACAGTGGCCCTGCAGATTGGTTCTATCTCCCATTGGGGCATTTAAGTTAAACAAGGCCATATATGGTTATCATGGAGGCAATAAGGACAGAAGCATTATGTTTTACTACCCTTACCATCATATGTACAGAATATGTTACAAGTTGCATTATTCAAAAAAAGGTTATACAAGGTATGAACTTTAAGAGGGAAAATAATATAAGATGATAATTGAAAGGTAGTTTTAAATTAAAAGATTTGGAATAATTACTTGTGGTCACAGCTTAACAGTCAGCAACTTTTCCATGATTCAATTCCAGTAGATACAACTTACTCCTTAGATCAGCTAGATACCAAAAATGAATTTGGGAGAAAAAGTAACATCATAGGAAAGAGGGAAGTTATTTTGTTGTTGCTTGTTTTCGAAGGTCAGATTTTTAAAGGGGTAAAATTGCTGGTGAAATGTCCCCATTTCAGTGATGAGATTTCAGGACATTTTGGAAGGTTTGAGAAGTTTTAAGGCTGCTGAGTTCCCATCCTTAACTATCAGAGAGAAGACCCAAATGATACCACCACAACACAGCCATTTTGGTGTCAGACTTTGTTAATATATTCTTATAAATTTTAATTGTGCAAAAATTGTGTGTTACAACCTATGGCTTATAAATTGCCCTAGCTTACAATAAGCACATGCTAAAAGCTAAAGTGAAGATTACTTTAAAGGAATATATTGCAAGTTGTGCTTCACAAACAAATGGAGTCCAAGGTATGGCCTTCAAAGAGAAAAAAAAAAGAATTGAGAAAAGAATTGAAAACTCAATCTACAGCTTAGTTGTTCTAAAAAAACAAACAAAGAGGCAGAATAGGGAAGAATAGGATTGCTGCATCAATAAACTAAGCAGATAATTAGTTTAATATCAGCAAATTATCATTAACAAATTATACAAGGTATAAAATCTTATAATTCCCTTGTTTTTGAAATATGTTCTATTTCAAAAAGAAGCAATGAAGTCAGGTGAAAGTGCTGTACACGATGATGGAGGGAAAAAACTTATGCTTTATCTGTTCAATGACTTGCTCTTTACAGGTGGTTGGTTAGAAAATTAGTATCTATTATTTTCAGCAGTAATAAATCCTAATATCTGAAGAAAGAAAAATGAGATGGATTGCCAAATCATTGCTACTTGCCATAGTATAATGAAGATTAATCTTTATGATGAACAATTTAGTCTGCATACTAAATTGCATACCAAACAACTACAGTATTCCTGTGACAATTAAAGTAATATCGTCATTTCAATTTTTTTAAGTGGCTTGTCTGTCAGCAATGACAAAAAAGATACAAAAGAGATACAAAAATATACAGCAGAACAATGATAAAAGCCATCTTGAATGCATTGGGTTAATATAAAAGGAAAAAAAGAATGACATTGCCATAGGTGTATATCCAACTAAACCGAGGAAATAGATGAACTTTGGGAGATTTTAACTACCCATGACATCAAGTAGGAGACAGTGGAAGATAAAAAAGATTCCTGACAAACCTAGTAAACAACTTTGTTTCCCAAAAAGGAGAGAAGAGAAGTAGAGGGTCAGTCATACTCACAAAACATACTCACTGTTCATTAATTCTCACAAAGAATTGAGTACTATTATGGTACTCAATATGAATTTTAAGAATGAACAGATTGAAAATAAAGCTAGAGACCAGAAGGAAAGTTGATTCAGATTGATAGGCATTGCAGCTTCATACAAGTCTCCATACACCAAGTTATATCATCAATATATGATATACTTTGTTATGGTTTCATGGTAAAGCTGGATTCTAATTTTTAAGGATTGTAAATATGGGATCTTTACATTGTTGGCATCATGTCAATGTATATGTCTTTTCTTTTCTTTTTATTCCAGGGATTTTATTTGATTTGTTTCAGAAATTTTAAACTGCCTAGGCACTTAAAAACTACATATTACACACACACACACACACACACACACACACACCAAACAGTCACAATCATAGACATCACATTAACACTGTACATAGGATTTGTACAATGAAAATTCATATTGAATTGGGGAGTCATTGATATTTTTTTTAAAAAAAATACTTATTTGTTTGTTCTTATTGCAAATACCTGTAACAGGAAATCACTAAGAAGAGATGAAGTGGTTCATCACTGATTATTTTAGGTACTGGTTGGTTTTTCAATCCTATTTCAAGCATTCATGACCAAGCAACTGCTCAAATGAGATTATTTGTTGAATATTGTGAAGTCAGACATGATCTATACATTCTTGGACTATACAGCTTAATTAGAAACAATCACAAGATGAGTTTCTCTTTTAATCATAAAATAAGTGATAGAATAATCCATGCTCCTGGTTTATTTTGCTTGTGATTATTTAGTCTTGTTAGAGAAATTAAAATATTTGTCCAGAGAACTGAAAAATATATCTTAGCTTTTAAGCCTTTGCTGAAAAAGTCCATACATCTAAACTTTTGTTATCAATTCAAGGGAAAACACATTTTAAATTTACCCTTAACAAAATAAAGGAACAAAAACAAACAAACATATGGGCAATGGATTCCATTTGATTCTTGTGACAATCATAGATAAGGAAACTTTATGCCTTGCTCAACATGAATCAATTATTCCAATGAGATTTTTTTTTTACATGAAAATTGAACTATGCCTTTCATCACTTTGCAACTGCTGCTCAAATTTATGTGTTCCCTGCCATCTGAAAAAAGACTGATCTTGTGAAACAAACTGAAAATCAATTGATAACAAAAGCTCCTAAAGACTTCAGTGAGATCAGTCTCATTTCAGGCATCCTCTGAGCAGAATTTTTGTGACATTCCAACTGATGTTAAAAAAAGAAACAACGTTTCTCCTGGGTCCACTCTGCTAGGTTTTAATTTCAATATGCCCAAAAAACAAATGGTTTATCAAACAAGACAAATGAAAGAAAATACAGTCTAAAAAGATTAGTGCTTAGATACAATTGAAATAGATTAAAGTGTCTTCACATTTTTTTTTAAGCAAAAAGGAACGTTTTTAAACACTTGAAGATAACTAATTATCACCTCAGGGGATGAGAAGAATGTGCAAACTATTCTTTCATTTGAGACTCCAGACCTTTTTCTCTAGAATGAATTAGGCACTTTCTAGGCCAAATAAAAATATGAGCTGTTGATGACATAAGAAAGATATAATTAGTATGGCACTGTAGGGGTACTAAGTTGCTATTCGTGCCCTCCTGTATTTACATTCCCCTAATGATTGTTGCCACATCTTGTTTTATTGTTCTTTCTGTGGGTATTTTCTTTCTATATTATGCTTTCCAGTTAAAGTCTTCCTTTTGCTCTGCTTAATTAAGGTTTCAGCTTTTTTCCTCATTTGTGTGTTTATTGCTTTTGAATGCACAAAAGTGGCATAGCATTAAGTGCCTTGGGAGTATAATTTAATGCAAAGCAACCTATTGAGTTTTTATTTTCCATTATATGCCAGGACTGCCTCCACAAGATGAGATTGTCATGTGACTATTCTACATCACTTTATAGCAAAGTAAGAGAACCCAGGGAACCGGACATAGCATAAAGTCAGGCATATTCAGTTATATTCCTTAAATATTATTTCTTTTTTAACATAGATACTTTGCTAATGGACTGCTCTCAGTGAATTCATATGAAAACCTGGAATAACCTGTGTTTACTTCAGTATACACACACAAATCATGCATACACAAATACATAATTGGAATGATGCAAGGGAAAGTAACATAGCACTCTAGAAATGTAAAATATGTGAATTAGTTAAAAGGCAATTGTTACTTTCTTTGGTTTATTTTTAAATCCAGATTCTTCTACTGTGAATTGCAATTCGTCAGCAAACCTACTGATAAAAAGAAGAAAAAACAAGATTACTCAAGAGCTACTTCAAATATGTTTGGTATTTTAGATCAATCATAGCTTTAAATGTGTTACAAATCATTGCTTAACACATTGTAAGCCACCCTGAGTCTCCGGAGAAGGGCGGCATATAAATCAAATTTTAAAAAAAAACCATGACTCGTTTGATATCATAGATGAAGACAAAGTTGATTTTATTAATAAAATATCTGCATGGCATGCTTTCTTCAATTGGAAGAATATTACTATATTGTAGTATATATTGTAGTATTATTGTAATATTCAATAATTTTTTTAAAAAATTGATTTATATGCCGCCCTTCTCCGGAGACTCAGGGCGGCTTACAATGCGCTAAGCAATAGCCTTCATACTTTTGTATATTTATACAAAGTCAGCTTATTGCCCCCACAAACTGAGTCCTCAATTTACCTACCTTAGAAAGGATGGAAGGCTGAGTCAACCTTGAGCCTTGGTGAGATTCGAACCTGCAATAATTGCAGGCAGCTGATGTTAATAACAGGGCTTTAGACCACTGTACTATCCAAGGCTCTATGTATTTAATATTAGAAATCATGATGAATAAATGTCACTTTTTTATGTCTGGTCCATGAAATATAATTTGTTTGTTTTGACAAATAAGCTTCATTACCTGAAAATATTGCTAGCAACTATGAAAAACAACACATTTATACTTAAAGAACTAGATGAATGATTCAGAGAAACCCTGTTGACTTAAAAGTCTAGCAATCATCTTATTCCAAATTAGAATTATGGAGGAAACATTAATATGATTAAAATGTACTTCTTCCTGTAAAATTCCATTTAATATTTTTTATAGGAAGGACAGTGCAATGCTTTCACTTCTTAATATAAGAATCTGTATCAAGTCATTTTACATCTTTTAAATACCATTCAGATATGAAAAAGCTGTAAAGCTATGTGTATGGCTCATGTCCTCTTATGGAAATCAGTGTAACTATCAGTGATAGCTACAAAGAATTAGAGAAGAATTCTCTTTTATTTTTATTTTATTTTATTTATTTTAGTGATTCGATTTATATGCCACCCTTGTCCGGAGACTCAGGGCGGCTTACAATGCGTTAAGCAATAGGCTTCATACTTTTGTATATACCTGCTTTGTAGGGCTTTAGCCCCCCCCCCCAAGCGGTGTTCTATACATATACATATATATATAAATATAAATATAAATATATATACATACAAAGTCAGCTTATTACGCCCACAATCCGGGTCCTCATTTTACCTACCTCAGAAGGATGGAAGGCTGAGTCAACCTTGAGCCTGGTGAGATTTGAACTCGCAGTAATTGCAGGCAGCTGGCAGCTAAGTGCTACTTAACAGCGCTTTAGTCCGCTGTTCCAACAAGGCTCCTTTTAGTTATCATTTGTTTTGATTACTCAGTTTAAGAAAGAAAATAAACTCGGTTTAAAGGAATTATTCCTGTCTTATTAATGCCTCTTTAAATGAGTAATTTATTTCTTTATGCATAACCAAGTCTCCCATTATTGTTAGCTGACAATAGAGATTAGGTGTACAGTGAAAAAAATGAGAGAGTAAAATCAGTTATTTTAGGAACAAGCAACACAGCCTCCTTTATTTCTCAAACATTTAAATAGTATTTAAATGCTATTAAGATATGCCGTTAATGATTTTAAGGAACATTGTCTTTACTGAACATTTTTGTAAGATATTCTGTTAACCTAATTTGTGTTACTGGACATAGGTCTAATTCTAAAGACTCTAATTAGAAATACCTATGTCTAAAGATATTAAATTTATTTAGTTCAATATGATCCATTGGTTATTGTTAGAAATACAGCTACATTAGAAGCCAGCACCACTTACAGCAAATATGACCAAACTATTTTTTTTTAAATGTTGACGACACATTTCTTCTGTGTACTATTGTGGCAGAACTGATAAAAGCACTAGATTGCACCTGTCTGCCTCTCTCTTCCTCTTTCTTTGTTTTATCTTTCTTCTCCCGAGAAGAGTTTGGGGGGAGGATCACACAGCTTTTATTGCTCTAAACACATACTTACATATTGAATGGAAGAAGGAATCATACAGATTAGGCTGGCCATTCTTTTAGAGGTAAACATTACTTTTGTTTTGCTATTTAGACTTAGAGATACCACAACTTGGTTCTAGCTTCCAGCAGCTAGACTACCCAATTCAGTTTCAAACAGCTGCAAAATACTATTGCTGTTCAAAAGAGTGCCATGCTCCTTTGCAGAGGCCATTTCAAGCTGGATATCAAAATGAATTCAATTTTCAGCAGGATATCAAATGGAAAGGTGTGGCTTTCTGCCTTGATCCCTAAAGAGGAAGCACTAAGGTGGGTCACTATATTTCAGCTGGCTTCTTGCCTTTACTTTTCTTCACTGGAAGAATGAGAATAAGATACCTGTGTGTATCCTGAAAGACTCAATGTAACTACTTTCACTTGGCACAAACAAGCTGAGACTTAGTAATTTCCAAGTGCCTCACTTTTTCAGAGTAACCTCAAAATTATCATAACTCTACAAACAGTGAAAATTTTTAAAACTATTTAAATAATAAACTTGTATTTTACAGACTGCAATAAAATTTCTTGAACTACACTGATATGATCAGCTCTACAAACTACCAATATATCATAAGTCTATAGTGAAATTGTTAGGGAACTTTCTTTTTTATGTTTTCTTTTCCCCCAGAGTATGACATAGCTACTGATATAGATTAAGGCATACTAAAATAGAGTGTATCTTTTTTTTTTCATGGACAGCTTTTTACTAATAGTCATAATGTGATTGGAAAATAAGATACCACATTTTTGATTTATCAGGGCTACTCTTCAAAATAATTTTAGGAATACATACTGACATATGTATTGTATCATATACGTGTAATATAAACAACACATCATATATTTATTTTGGCTGTGTAAACTGGCAATGACAACAACAACCTGCCCTGAGTAGCAGTAATATTAGTCTAGCATTATGAGGCTGTCACATTAGCAAATGATCATTCAGGAATTTGCAAATGACCTTCATGGTAACACAACAACACTCACTGCTGCTGTTGTAAATCAGACCTTGATGTCTACATAGAAATAGAAGCTATGTTACTTTTCTGCTATGGAAAGCAACGAAGGCAGAAATGTCATTGTCTGTTGTACGGAGCTATTATGAAGCTCATAAATACTAGTCAAATTGAATTATACTAAATGCGATGATGGTGCAAAATAATGGACAAATAACCTATACACCATCCTCAGGCCAATAGAGTCGTAAGGGAGTTCTCTTCTGTCAGCAGAATTCTACTTGTATGATGTATTACAGTGAGCAGTTTCAATGCAGCACCCATCTATTTTATAGGTTATTCTGCTGTGAAGCAACATTTTCTCATCAGCAATGGACATCCACTACAATTTGGTTTTATAAAAAATATGGAAGGCTTTCCTTTTAATTTATTGACAGGTATGATGAAATGTTATGTGCAGATTCCAGATTTTTACTAGCCTTGCTAACCATCATTTTGTAGACTATCATCATTATTATAGTTAATGTGCACTTAAGCAGTTCACTCTCTTCTTCCTTCTGTCCCAAGAATTCTTGGAGACAAAGAGAAATGAAAGAAATAGCTGATCATGAAATGTATTTGAATATAAGCAGCTCGGGTTGGTAGTTGGGCTGTTGGGCTGAGCTCTGAGCTTGGCAATTTGGTTACAAACCTTTCATTACCATTCAAGGAGACATTGTCAATGCACTTGGAGACTGACAATGTCATCTCGAATGGTGACGAAACATTTGCAACCAAATTGCCAATCTTGCAGCTCAGACCAGCAGCCCATAGTTGATCATTTCATCACAAACAAAAGCATTAGTCTATGGTAGTATACTAAAGAGCTACCAGATTCAGCTGTGGAAATCCAGAGGACCACAAAATGGAAGCAAAACGTTGCAGTTTTCAATACATTTTTGCTGTCATCTATTACCCATCTGGATTTTTGCCTTCAAGCTCTGAAAGCCCTAAGTATTTATTTATCAAAATTGTAAACTGCCTAATTGTAAAACCCTCAGGCTGATTTGAAATATTCATGCCAAAAGAGAAAAAAGAAATAATACAATTTGAGTTAAAGTATATTCAATAGAACAAAATGAATTGATTACATAAATTAGGGCAATGACAAGAATTTGATCAAAATCTAAAATAAAAGGTTTTGTTTTGAGTGAAATAAAATGTTATTAGTATGTAATTTAGTATATGATTAAGATACAATTAAAAGCATGGGGAAATTAACATGACTTTCTCAGGTCACAAAGTGATGCTAATATGGGCAGAGTTTACCTGTCTGGGAAGGCTATTTCCCTTATAGTGATTAATCTCAAATCTTTTAGTGGAGAGACCTGGAGGAAAGTTTCTTTAGAAATCCTTAATGTCTGGAAAGTTACATATGGAAGAAAGTGCTCCTTCGTGTAACCTGTTTCCAAGGCTTTAAAGGTCAAAACCTGTTCTTTGGGCCCAGAAATGGGCTGGCAGAAAATGTAAATAGTGGAGTAGCAACATGATATGTTCATGTTGACCAATCCAAGCAAGCAGTCTCAAGATTCCAAACCATTTTCAAAGACACTCCTACATAGAATACATTGTAATTATCCAATTGGAAAGTTTGTGAATAAGATGCCGAGGTTGTCTCTGATCACAACTGGTAAATCAGCTGAAGCTGATAAAAGCACCCATGATGGCAATGTTCCAATATTTGTGGGGCTTACACAAACAAGAGGAGTGGGTCAACCTATATTCTAAAACACCTGAAGGCAAAGAGTGGTGGATGGAAACTAATCAAGGAGAGAATCAATCTAGAACTAAGGATTCTTTTTCTGACAGTTAGAACAATTAATTAGTGGAATGACTTAGCTCCAGAAGTTGTGGGTGGTCCAACACTGGAGCTTTTTAAGAAGAGATTGGACAACTATTTGTCTGAAATGTTACAGGGTTTTCTGTTTGAGCAGGGAGGTTGAAGACCTGCTAGAAGACCTCCAAGGCCCCTTCCAACTCTGTTATTCTGTTAAGGCCACCTCTAAGTCTTGTGATAGTGATGGATCACCTGCAGACTATCAACCTGTTCCTTTAGGGTATGTGTGAATGCCTCCAGAACCAGCAAGGCACCACTCAGCTCTATATGTACAGTACATCACCAACAAATTATAACCTTATCTTATCTTCTCATCCAAGAAAGTTCTTCAGATCTGACTGTCAGACTTGAATGGATGAGAAGTGAAACATCTTCAAGGAAAAACAAAGAAAATCCAGCTGCCTCTTGAAAAAGCACCTTTGGGATGACTGGCCTAAGGTCATCCAGCTGACTAATTATCTAAAACAGGACTAAAACTTGTAGTTTCCTTGTTTCTGGCCTGATGCTTAATCTCTATTCTAATCTCTATTGATTCTCTTGGTTTTAATTTGGAAAATAAATACAGTAAGTAGCATTCAGTCATCTGACATTATAGAATTATTTAGTTTCACAACTTCAGGACTTGTTAAAATAGATAATTTTGATATGAGTGGAATAATCACAGCCTCATCTGTCAAATGTACCTGGATGTTAGCTACCTAGATTTTTACTTCCTCACTTTAACACACAGCCTAACAAGTAGCAAATGTCCCCCCAAAAAAGGCAGGTATCACTTTTTAAGAGAAAATTGCACATTATTAACAGGAAGCCTGCTGTGTGGGTAAGCTTAAAGTTCAGATGGCTGATCTGCATGATCAAAAACACTGCATGAGTGAATCCAATTTAGAGCTAAGTTTTAAAAAGGGGGGTATTTAATTACTTTTCAGGCATTGTTTTAAAAGAGTGCAAAGTTATTCACCAGTGAGAGATAGTTTTATGTCCTTAAGGTAATATTTTCTCAACACGTAACTAGATCTTAAGGGCATATCATTGTAACATCATCTTATTCAGTAGATGGCCCCCAACTGTTTGAGATCTTCATAGAACTGTTCACAAGAAAATCTTTAAACATTTAAAAAGCTTTCAAAACGGAGGTGGAAAATTAGAAAGAATAAAAAGATGCATGTTTTCAACATTAAGAGGATTTGTGGAGAGGGGGATCTTTCTATATCCCCAACCCATATTTTGAAGGCCAAACATTTGGTCCAGCCTATTTCAAATTCCCTGTTCTTCAAAACAAAAACAACCTTGCTTTGATAAAAAATGAGAGTTGCTTTAAGGAGTATAATTTTTACAGTCAGCATATATATTTGTGTGCTTTGCTTAGTTTTTGTAATTAAAACTGATTTTTACAAATGCCCTATAGCACTTTTTCTAGACTTTCTCAAGCCAATTAAGAAACTAATTCTCAAACTAATTAAGAAAATGGAGCAAGCTAGTTACTTCAAGGCTAGTTCTCCAGGTCATGTTGCAAGGATTTGTGTACATTCTGTAGCTCCAGTTTTATCATTAGTTTTGATCATGAATAATAATATAAATCCTTGTAGTCTGTTATACTTAGTATACTGTAGTCTTGTATACTGCTTAATATAAGACTACCAAATCTGTGATAAAAATATCTAAAAGACTTGAAGAAGTTAGGAAGAAGATATAGACAACTCTTTTTGCAATACAGATTTAAATACTCTACCTTAGAGGAAGCACCAAATGGAGGCTAAGAATTGTTGTGTGGTGTATTACATATGAGGTTATAGAATATAATTCACCTTGGAATTAAAATCTAAGAAAAATATATAAACTTAAACTGAGTGTCACAAACAATGGATTAACTAAAATAACTGCATGGAATAGAAGATGACATATGCACGTAGGCTGCCATCAAAGATTACTCAGTATTTTAAAACTATTAGTTGTCTTTCAGCTCAACCTATTTTACATGTAGATTGGGCAAAAATTAAAATAAAAGGTGTAAGTGTAAACCTGATACAATAAAAGAAGAAAAGAAACAACCAAAGATAAACATTTTTTTAAAAAAACAGTATGATGAGATATAAGAAAATATTCTTATATATTCAATTTCAGGCATTGCAAAGATATATGTATGCAAAGATGCTGTAATTAAGGATATTGGAGTCTATCAGATTTCACATAGCAATCTGCTCTTTCTTTCTATAACTCTCACTTATAACTAGCTAACAGCAGAAGCTTCAGAAATTCATCCTAGATAGATTGGTTATTTTATTGTAATCAAGAAAGAAATTATATATACAAAGTTTGCAGGTCTCAAGTGGATATGCATTTCAGTGTATATAATTTGTATATAATTTGACCAATTTGTGAAGTAATCAAGCTAACCCTTTTAGGACGACCCTGTGTTATGTTGTAGAATAAAAGTCTGTTCTCAGATTGGCTTTTCTAATTTAAGAGTCCTTGAATATATAGAAATAGGTTTGTAATAAACATATGTGAATCAGCTCTGATTCAACACCACCTGAAAGTGAAAGATTAAAAAAATATGATTTTATTTAAATTTGTTATTCAAGATACAAGAACAACCTGATTCAGTTCAAAGTGCATTGGGGTTTAATATTTGATTTTTTAAAAATCAAATTTTAAGCCCATAAGGTAATTAAAAATGTCTTAAACTACTTTTTATTTTTTTCCTAGAAGAGAAATATAACAATATAGCATGAATAATATCCATTAGAGGAAATTAGCACTATAATTTTCAATTGAATTCAGTCAAGAGTTTAACTGGAATACATTTTTCAAAATATTTTCCTTTAGAGCAATTTTAGAGAGAAGGAGTAGAAAACAGAAACGCTTCCAATACTCTAGCAATACTCTACAGATAAGTAAACTTTTCATTATTTTTTTCTTGGTTAGCAGGTTTTGTGGGATATTCTTAAGGAAGACAACAAATTTCTCCTCGTTGGATAGAGTGCTTTCTGCTTCTGAGCACTAGTTTTCTGATGTCACAAGATAATTCTAATAGCTGGTTGGTAAGCCTTAAAAATATGTCTCTAATGCTTGCACAAATGTACAGGGATTGTAGTTTGCTTTCAATAATCTATGTTTATTTGAAGGGGGGCAGAGGCAGGATGTCAGATGAAACATGGGGGTCTCAAAATAATAAACCATAAACAGGGGTTAGAATAATTTGTTGTGTTGCTGTTACACAACTATGTTAGAATAACAGAAGTTTAGATTAATGCATGTGAACATTAACCTGGCATTCATTCACTCCTTGTTGAGAGACTTAAACCTGTCTCAATCATGCATAATTTAAAAGTAAGGTCAGCTTTAAGTCCATATTTAGAATTCTGAGTCATGAGTTGCGCTCCCAATTGTTTTGTCATGACCTGCATAGAAGTATAGCATGTAAAAGGAAGAAAGTTAAAGCCACTTAGTGTCCACAATGAAGATAAAAATTGAAAACTGGAATAAAACCAAAATGGCATTAGCCTTATGACCTCCATAGGATTCTACAGATAGAGAATGTAATTACATGTATTTCTATGTGTTTATTATATCACTCAGCACCACTCAGCATTCTACATAAATGGAACTGAAATTGTGTTTAACATTAAAAAAAACGCTGTAGAATATTGAAACTGCAAAGTATTTTAAACTATCTTGAGCTGACCTGATTTAATAGGAGAATTTGATCAGTAAAGGAGAATATTTGTAGCTCAAGGTTGAAATGAGTTTCATTATTTAGTTTGCACAATGAAATGTCTACAAGAAAACAACCAAGTTCAGAGAGCATCAAGGACTTCTCAATCTGATCATCTTTGTTATTGAATCAAAGCATTCCTTACAAGACTTATATTGCCATAGGATGAAACCTTTGTGATGGAGTTTTTGAAAGTTCTGAAACAAAGCTTGAATCACTTCAGTGACTGCTATTTCGGGAGTGTTTTCCCTCTCAATATAACATATGTGCCGTTTGTATTCTGAGTAAATGTTAGCAGTGAATGTTTGAATTGTTGTAAAGCTTGTACTATGAACAATTGAGGATCTGGAAAAAAAAGTCAAAGTTTAGGAGATAAGTCCTACATATGGATATTTAAACAAAGTTTTCAGTTAACCCATGCTATGACACTCCCCTCTGTATGTATGTATGCATGTATCATTTTTGCATGATTTTGCTAATGTTTGCTTCATCAAAGGGACGTGGTAGCTCAGTGGCTAAGATGCTGAGCTTTTCAATCAAAAGGTCAGCAGTTCAGCGGTTTGAATCCCTAGTGCTGCACATAATGGGGTGAACTCCCGTTATTTGTCCCAGCTTCTGCCAACCTAGAAGTTCGAAAGCACGTAAGAAATTCAAGTAGAAAAATAGGGACCACCTTTGGTGGGAAGTAACAGTGTTCTGTGTGCCTTTGACATTTAGTCATGCCGGCCACATGACCTCGGAGACATCTTCGGACAGCGCTGGCTCTTTGGCTTTGAAATGGAGATGAGCACCGCCCCCTAGAGTTGGGAGCGACTAACACATATGTGCGAGGGGAACCTTTACCTTTACCTATGCTTCATCATCACTCCCAATTAATTTCAATCCTTTCCTTTTTCCCTTTTCCCTTTCATGTTTTACTTTGTGTCATAATAACAATTTTAAATTTCTCTCATCAGGAATTCAGATTAGCAAAAAACTGAATTAAATTATTTTATATCTGGTATTCTGGGCATCCTTTTACAATATAAACTGTTGCATTTTCAGTTATTGTTAAATATAACAATAATATAATAATTTATTGTTATATTTATTTGTGGAATTACTTGTTTATAGTTGATATAGAATAGAAGGGTAATCCAAAATTGTTATTGAATGGTTTAAATACTGTTATTTAGATTTAAATATTCCATGCAGTAACATAGCATTTTTAAAAACAGAACAAAATGTTAAGTATTATGGAATAGTAGCAAACAAAATTGTAGAATAAAGTACTTTAATCAGACACTCTGGTTGTTTGGGTGATCAGATTCAAATTTCTGTAATACTATATAGAAACATCCAATGTTAATATTTCTTATGAAAGTCTTTTAATCATATTCTATCAGGATTTCACATTGTATTACTGTAATATTAACTGGTTTGTATAGTTAATTATAAATATTTATATGCTGTACATTTCTGTTCTTATTTGGCATATCAAACAATATCAGTAATTGGGGGACTTCTGGCGGCGATGTCATCGCAAACGGCTGAAGAAATGGAGCTGCCATTTCTGAAAACCAAAACTTTTCATTAGTTGCTCTTTAAGGGCATTCCTGAACTTGGAGGGAGCAGGAAATGAAAGAGGAATTCGCGAAGCCCCCTGGTGTTGTGCTGTCGCCAGGGAGGATGAGCGATCAACCTCTTAAATTGGTGGAGAAGAAGTTGGCCTTTTTGGCAGACAGGAGTGATAGCGCCCACCTAGAATGAAGCAAAGAGTGAAAGGCAATTTCAAGTGACAGGCAGAAAGATCCCCTATAACAAAGACGGTAAGCAGGAGACATGCGACCAAAGTGGAGGAGGAAAATCGGAGTTATAACAGCGGCGGTACAAAGGAGAAAGGAAAGTGGGTAAATAATACAGTGCGGAAGAGAAGGAACCCATAGAATGACTAAGGAAACATAAAAGATGGAGGAGAAGTGCTTGAAGAAGACAAAGGTAGTGGAAGTCGAGCAGAAGAAACAGCCTGCGGAATTTGTGAGCATAGAAGATTTGTTTGGGCTCTGGATTTATAACGATTTAAACTTAAAAAGATTTGAAAATTGAATGCAGAGACTGAAATACCAGAACTCGAGCAGAAGGAATAGGTGGCGTAATTTGTGAGCATAGAAGATCTGTTTGGACTCTGGATTTATAACAATTTAAATTTAAAAAGACTTGAAAATTGAATGCAGAGAATGAAATACTGGGACTAGTAAAAGTGACACAGATGGACATAGAGGGAAGTGAATATTCTTGAATTACTTTGGGGGGGGGAGAGCTAATACTTAAAAGCCAATACGTTTAACATTTAAAAGCATTATATATAAGTAATAATATATTTATAAATGCAAATTACATTGTGAAATTATAAGAGGTGGTAAAAGAAAGATAAGGAATTACTGTTAGAGTGATTGACTGAAATCTTGATATGAAATAGTGAATGAGTTGAGACAGATTGACTGAAAAATTGAGTGATTCAATAGATTGGTAATTAGAAAATTAAGAAAACTAAAAACTGTGATTAATGAAATAAGTATAAGCAAATTGATAAAGTACTGTACTGCACTTTAATTGACCAAGTGCGGCAATTGGGAAATAATATGCTGTACATTCTATCATTGGAAACTCTGCTGAAAAAAATTAGAGAAGATCAAGGAATTGAAGGTTTAAAGATCAATAAAGAAAAATACAAAGTTCAGCCCTTTGCTGATGACCTAGTGTTTTTAACAGAAAACCCTATGGAATCTATATCAAATTTGTTTCAAAAAATAGAAGAATTCGGAGAAGTGGCCGGACTAAAAATCAATAAAAGCAAATTGAAATTAATTGTAAAAAAATCTTACGAAAATTTTTTTAAAAGGGTTAACAGATAGTATACAAATCCAAACAACGAAAAAAATAAAATACCTAGGAATCTGGTTGTCCACAAGAACTTCAGCAATAAAAGAAAATAATTATGATAAACTAATAGAACAAACAAGGAAGGATTTAGAAAAATGGAAAAACTTACACATCTCACTCCTAGGAAGAATTTCAGCCATTAAAATGACTATACTGCCTAATTTTTTATACCTGTTTCACATTACTCCAATAAAAATAGATAAACCATTATTTGAAAATTTGAATAAAATGACATCTAAATTTTGTATGGGAAAAGGCCACGAATAAAATTTAAGCTGCTTCAGGACACAAAAGATAGAGGAGGAGCTGCACTTCCAGATTGGGAGACATATTACCAAGCAGCAGTATTGTCTTGGGTTAAAGGCTGGATAGAATTAAAAAATCCTAGAATTTTAACAATTGAGGGACATGAACTTCAAATTGGCTGGCACTCCTTTATGTGGGACGAAAAATACAAAACACATTCATATTTCAAAAGACATACAATAAGAAACTCATTATTACAAATTTGGCTTAAAACTAAAAAACAGCATTATATGAAAATACCAAGTTGGTTATCACCGGTAGAATCAATTAGACACCCAAATCTAACAGACAAGACAAAAATAATTAGATACGAAGATTTAATTGACTATCAAGGTAAATTGAAGACACAACAACATTTGGAGACAGACTTAGATAGGGAAATAGATTGGTGGACTTATACCCAAATACTATCTAAATATGGAGAACACATAAAAATATATGAAATTCAAAAACAAAAACAAGAAATAGACAAAATTATATTAGATTCAGAAAACAAACTAATTAGCAGAATTTACAAATTTCTTTTATGTTATAAAATGGAAGAAGAGACAGTTAAGGAAACGATGATTAAATGGGCTCAAAACATTAAACATACAATAAATTTGGAAAAATGGGAAAAAATTTGGCAAGTAAATATAAAATTAACAAGAGCAGTGGTGTACAAGGAAAACCAACTGAAAATGTCTTATAGGTGGCACATGTCTCCAATCAGACTGGCAAAAATACAGCCCAAAAATAGTCCGATCTGCTGGAAGTGTAAGAAGACACAGGGAACCTTTTATTATCTATGGTGGACGTGCCCGGCAGCAAAAAAAATTTGGTCTAATATCAAAAAATGGTTGGAACAAATAACAGAAACACAGATAGATAAAGAACCAGAAACATTTTTACTAGGAATTTTTAATAAACCATATCCTAAAGACATCAAATATCTCACAATTCACATACTAACAGCTGCAAGAATAATATATGCAAAAAATTTGAAGCAAGAAAGAATGCCAAACGAAACAGATTTAATAGAAAAAATTCTAGAATGCGCTGAAATAGACTGGTTAACCAAAGAAATACAAGACAGAGAAGAATCAGACTACTACAAATATGGAATAAATGGTATAATTGGTTAAAAATTAGAAATAAACAAAAAATTTAGAGGGGAAATATTACTGGTATAGAAAATGTTATTAGATTAAGGAGAGGTGAAGAAATATATAACAAGTAGAATGTCACTTTGAAATGATGCTTAAGAAGGAAACATAATTTCTTTTTGTTTATATGTTGTATAAATGTTTGTTGTGTGTATGTCATGTTATGGTTTTTTTTAATATTTATACTCTAATAAAAATTTATTTAAAAAAAACAATATCAGTAATTAATTAAGTTACATTATACGTATTAACATAAAAACACAAGAAAAGCCTTGGACCAAGTAAAAGGAATGTATTTAACTCCTTCTCCTCCTCCTCCTCCTCCTCCTCCTCCTCCTCCTCCTCCTCCTCCTCCTCCTCCTCCTCCTCTTTCTTCCTTCCTTAATATTTATAATGAGCCACAGTGGCACAGTGTTTAGAATGCAGTACTGCAAGCTACTTCTGATGACTACCGGCTGCCTGCAATTTGGCAGTTCAAATCTCACCAGGCTCAAGGTTGACTCAGCCTTCCATCCTTTCATGGTCAGTAAAATGAAGACCCAGATTGTTGGCAGAAATATGCTGACTCTGTAAATCCTCTTAGAGAGGGCTGTAAAACACTGTAAAGTGGTATATAAGTCTAAGTACTATTGCTATTTAGACAAAAAGGTTTTCTAACCATAGCATTTGTTGATAATTGGCTTCTGCTTATCTTTCTCAGGAAGCTGGATTCTCATGCAACTGCATTTAAAGGTTTTAGCAAATTAAAAAGAATGTCATCATTCCTTGTTCATTGTTCTTTCTCTGTCCCTATTAAATAGGTGTTTCAGGATATCTGCGATGGGTTCCATCAAGGTTTTTAGCAAATGTAAAAAAACATTTCTAAATTAGTATGATGGAACTCTAATTGTAACATTTCATACAATACATGCCTTTCTATATCACCTGCATACACATTTAAACAACAAGAAGACACAAATAAATATTTGTGCAATAATTTGTGGAAAACTACATTGTGGAAAAGTATCCATTCTTGATTACTGCAGCACTCCGAGGATATATATCTGCTTGGATGTTGATAATTTAAAACAAAAGAGGTCAAGATAACAGTTTACCTCTATTAATTATCAGCTGTTTAGTTCTGGGCTCATTTTACATTGGTTATAATAGAACAGAATAACATTTTGGTTATAGTGTTCTTATAATTGCCTGGACAAAATTTCAAGGAGAAAGCAAATGGCAGGCCCTTTATTGTCAAATACATATGAACATTACCAAAAATTTGCAGCTTGTGGATGCAAAATACACGTGAAAGAAACTACATCTTATTACATTTTTAAATCACCCTTAAACAATTGGTTTTCCTTTAGGCTGCCTTTGGTAATTTGCACATTATTATGCACATTCATTGCAAAATAGCAGTCAAATATACTATGATTTGTACGACTGCAATACTTAAGTCTCTTAATTCAAGGTCTGTTGTGTTGCATCAATTTAGCATGGTATGTACCATTCCTAATGTCATTATACATAATTAAGCAAGGTTGAAATGGCATGATGTTATTAACAGGTGTTGGTCCTTTCAATTGTGTCTTGTAATTCAGTTAATCATGCTACATCTGAGGTGTATGAAGTGTTCGCACTTGGTGAAATTTACATATTTATATGCTAATATAAACTTACAGTTAGGGAAAATGGAAGGGATATTTGCTTATGAGATAAGCTTGTTTCTGTTTCTCCTACTGTAAAATAATAATAATAATTGGTTCAAAAGGGATATTCAAGCTGCTCAAGACCAAATGAAAGATTTAACAGTCTGGATAAAGCTTTATGCCTGAAGGATCTGGAAGACTGACTGTGTTAGCCTCCGGGAAGCTTAAGGACAACAAAGCAGTTCTAGTCATTTTTGTACAGCATCTTGAAGGTCAGCATCAATCCATCAGCTAACAAAAAGATTGAATATAAAACCAGTTGAATGTGCATAGAGGCTATATGGCTTTCAAAACAAATTCAAAATTATAGTTAGTGGTAATATGTGAAGAAGAATTAAGGCAATTGTTATTATTTGAAACAAATTAGCCTTAGAAATTGGATGATTAATAGCAGAAACAGGAAGGAAGGAAGGAAGGAAGGAAGGAAGGAAGGAAGGAAGGAAGG